>QVRM01003970.1:0-76925 GCA_003439945.1 Dermanyssus gallinae
CATATCGGATAAACCGTTTTCTAATTCCTCGCAGCAGTTTTACTGCAACATACCTGCTCTCGCATCCGTTAACAGTTCGCTGCCTCTTGTATTATCGTATAATCTCCTACTCCACCTCTTCACGATTGCATATTCCTGTAAACTTCCTTTAAATTAGCGTCTCTACATAAGTGCTGTCCGCTACTTCTGTGTGTATACCTGCCTTTAGCCTACTTTAATTTGCCCACTGGACATAGCATGGTCTGTGCATTGTTTTACTAAGCAATGGTTGTGTTCGCCTGTTGTGTGTTTTAATGTCAGGTACGTCATAAATATGGAATGAAGCTTTGTACGCACGTGAATCAATTGAACCCGAACGCTTTGGAAGGAAAGGGTACGTTCTATTAGAATTGCAATTATGCGTTAGGCATTCTATTAAGATCGTTTTATGCGTATGCAAAGGCAAGTATAGGTACCTGATGCAGTTAGCTAACCTATAGGCACACAATAATACCCCTACGATCGTTTCGTTAATCGTAACATAATAGGTCACGTATGACAGCAGATGTTTTGTCGTCTTATTCCAGCAAATTTCGCCGGAAACAGTCACCCAGCGTCTCTCCAATATGGAAGTTAACTCCAGCCTGCCAGAGCGTGTAATAGTGCGCTGCTGCTCGAAATAATCAAGAAGAAGGATTCGCCTTGGCCGATCAAGTTCAAGCGTTTGTCTTGCCAATCAAGTTCAAACGCTTGTCTTGCCAATCAAGTTCAAGCGTTCGTCTTGCCAATCAAGTTCAAACGCTTGTCTTGCCAGTCAAGTTCAAACGCTTATCTTGCCAATCAAGTTCAAGCGTTCTAAAGCTTTGCTATAAATATAAATCACTGTTTGTATACTGCCAATAAAATAAACGAAGTTGCCAAACTTTAAAATTCATGCTCAGCAAAATCGTGCATACATGTATATCTATATTACCCTTTAATAAACGATGTCTGTTATTATAAAACTACAGACTTTTTTCTTTAATACTATATATATTTATATATATAATGCTAAGGTTAGTTCAAGCAAACGACATTTCTGACGCATTCGAGCTAAGTTCTGAGTTGATAGTTGTAAGAAAGACTACGCTAAAACTAGAGACCCCCTCCTCAATAATTGTGAAGAATATTAGTTGCATTTATATGACCTGGTGATGGGAGGGGTGACAGGAGGTACAACGGAAATACCAAGGCCTTTGTGGTCATCGAACTACCGCCGATATATTAAGTAATTATTTAACAATTTTAATGCACAGCCTACCTACAAGCATTTTTCCTTCCTGTGTAAAAAAAGTGTTTCCTGTGGGTTTTGAAGAATAATGTGTGCGCCAATAATCCCACGCCTATCAGAAAACTAAGGACCAGCACTGCAACAGGTTTTAATGTAATTGAACCTGGTGTATGTGAAAAACAGTTAAACAATTGGTATCCCGTCGAAAACGGCAGACAATATATTTTCAGGCGTATTTCAGTTTTGTTGCCTATTGCCTAATTGCGAAGATGTCTTTCCTTTCATAGCCGCACTCCATCTTTCCTTGGCTATTTCGTCAACTTTCTTGTTCACATCCTTGGTTTTCTGCTTAGTTGTCATCACTTCGTGTTCTTTAAACGGCCATCGTATTGCACTCAAATTCGCGTTCAAGAAACGTTAATCGTATTTTTCATTTGGTTATACTTATCTCAGTCAGTTTTGCTGTGAGCAATTTGGCTGCCCAGGTTTAATCTTCGATATCTGCAGCTATATTTTTCAGACGACTTAAATACGATATATTGCTTGAGCTTACCTTGCCCAGAAGCTGGAAATCTCGCACTCACCTTTGAAAAACTGTGCTGCGCTAAAGCGACTACATTATATTGCATGCCAGTCGACTGCCCGCTGTATTGTATCAAGACTGTTTACCATGCTAGCGTCTAAACCCACAATAGCGTTAAAAGATGTCACTGTTGGCACAAACATGCTTTTTCAGAGTTCTTTAGTCACCATGAGTATATTGCAGTTCAACAAATCCTTCTCTCTTACAATCTTTTTAGTTACAATACTTCTAGGTCGTTTTTTTATTGCATGCCAAGCATTAAAAATATCTGGCGTGTTTTCTATTATATCTTCTAAGTATCTGTAGACGTCTCTATATTCAATTTCCTTTCCCCGTAACTTTAGCGGCATCTTTCTGATATCTCCGGAACATATTACGTTGAACTCATGTCCAATCTTTTCTGGCGTTTCTCCGCATATGGTTAACATTTTTTGCATTTGGTCAACACTTTCCGCTAAAATCACCATGTCGTTTGCAAACAACATGACACAAGGTCGGATAGATAGAATTCCATGATCTCTACTGTATACTATTTTAAAACCCAGATACTATTCATACACAGTGACACCGAGGAAGGGCATCCTTGCCAAAGTCCTTTCTTGAGACGATCCTTGCAAAGATGTAACTCTTATAGTATATTTCTTTAATTATATTGACCCATTCCTGTATTTTTTTAATAGAGGTAACTTGTAAGCCCGCAGCATGCTGGCTGCACAGCAAGCGTATCTGATTCAAAAGTTATTCCACAACAAAAGATAAATAAAACTCATATATATATTGACGAAGTTCGACACAACAACAGAACAGCCAACTACTACGCCGTCGATAACTGTAACTAATCAGTAGATAAAACACTACGGAACTAATCACATCATCCTGCGTGCACCGCGACGACCATAGAACCGTCATACAGCCACAACATCGAGACCGGCATAAACAACCCCTCACATGAGATCGCGCAGCTAGCTACATACTAACGACAATAATGCACGTTGCGCCACATCCATAACATCGGCAGAATCATCATCATCATTAGACTTACGTACCTGACCTACGGCGGCGTCACCGCCGAAGCCAACGCACCCTATGATAGTGCGCATTTCAAACCGCCAATCAGCGCAGAGGACAGGTGGGATATTTGAGATGTTGTATGTTGGAGAAGATTCATCGTCTTTACCATCATTATTACTATACGAACGCTGCGGCGTCCCTTGAGTGAATACATAGACCAAGGACGCTTGGCCTAGGATCATTCGCTGCTCGGCTGCGCTACGCGCCAGACGTACGTCGTGTTCGTTGTCGTTCATCGTCGCTCTTAAGCCTCTTGTGTTGTAGTTACCGTCCTGGTGAGTTTACATTTGCTTCAGTTCACTTAGCGTAACAGGCCACCTTTATTTTTTTACTAACAACTCTACGTTACATATTATTACTTACGAGTAGCATTACAGTTGTTTTTAAGTCCATTTAAAATGTTTCATGTGTCTGTAAGCGATGTAGCTTCAGCACGTGTTCACGTAGTCATTCTAATGGATATCTAAAAAGAGAGCTAAAACGTGCACATAAATAATTAAAATGGTGTAATATCTGAGTGTAGTACATTTCTTACGGGTTTTAATTGGTTCACGTATGTATTCGGTGCTTTTGCCCAATTTGCGTTTCTTCTATGAACGTCAAAAATAAAACATTATTTTGTGTTCTGTATTGAAAGCAACTAAAATCATTGACCATTGACCGAAAACTCGGTGCCGTACGCCTACCTGTCTACGCACACAGCACACGGCGGTCTGGACACCCCCTGCCTCCCCCCTGCCAAACATTTTACCCCAGACTCCGCCTCTCACGTCTGACAGCACTACAACACTCCACGCACCCTAGGGTCTAATGGATGCTAACTACCAAGCACTTTAAAAAAGACTTTGCAAAAACAAGACTTCTTTGCGAGCGCTTGGGAACCTCCATTAAGTCCGCCACACAAGGGATCGACTACTGGTCTCAACAACTACACAACACGTTCAATGGGGCACATTTTAAAAAAGCACACGAAACGCCCTTTGTACATTACTGGATTAAAGGTATGCCCTACCTATCTGAAAAGGAGTATTTAAACCTACTAAAGCTTAGGATCAACGCACTACCAACGCGTGCCAGTAGCCAGAGAACGCCCGGGCTACAACACATGTTGTAGGCACGGGTGTCATGCGCTTGAGACAATGGCTCATGTCGCTCAGATGTGCGATACAACACACAAGCAAACTATAAAGAGACATCACGACGTCTGTGATCGCGTGGTCCTCTCCGCGAGATGGGTCATTAAGTGGTTCGTGAGCGAGTATTCCGTCGACCGGGCGCACCGGATCTAAAGCCCGACCTCGTAATAACAACACCTACCGAGGTCTGGGTTTTAGATGCTGAGGTTTGCGGCCCGAACAGGGATCTGGCAAAAGCGCGGCAGGGCAAGATCACCAACTATGACGTCAAGTTTCTAAGAGTGGCGCTCCCCGGCCCGCAAAGACCTCGCAGATTCGGATCCATCACTATCTCTATGAGTGCTGTATGGGACTCCGAATCTGCGAGTACGCTTTTGGGGCTCGGCGTCACAAAAAGGAATCTTATGGATCTTATCGTCTTAAAGTTGCAAGGAACCTTGAGGATATACCGCTCGCACCGGGTACATAAGAGCGGGGGCTATCATCAAGCAAAGACACGTACAGCTGATTCTTAACCTCACGTGACACCTTTTTACCACCATTTTTATTAGGGCGAGCACTCCGAGTGTGCAAACAAATTGTAAGTGATTAATAAATCATCATTAATATATATATATATATATATATATATATATATATATATATTAATGATGATTATATATATATATAACATAAACGCTTACCACCGATGCGATGCGTCAGGAAAGATGAATATTGCGTAGTGCTCTCCTCTGGGAGGGTAAACGTCGCTGTATTCTATTTCCCACCCACATTCGATCCGCGGAGGTTGCTGAGGCGATGAGCTTTGGACTTTCAGAGTTAAACCTGACCATGCCAACTATCGTCGGCGGTGATTTCAATGCCAGAACCTGTTGTTTCACAACCTTGTCAGCCGTGAAATTGAAAGCTTCGATGTTCTTGATGAAGCGGCCCGAAAGCATCAACCAGTGTTGGCCGTTGTCGATGTTCCCGGTATTTGGCGAGACCGACATAACCCGCCGCGCTGGTCTGCAATGAGACGGATTAATCTATCTCTTTTGGGCAGAGCGGTGGGCGGTCTTGAGGTAAGCCCTGACATCGATTCCAGTTGTGATCAGTTGGAGAGAACGATGAGAAGTGCAGTGAAGCGGAAAAGGTTATGGCAAAAGAGATCACGCCCGTGGTACTCTCGAGCCTGCTACCTCGCCCACGGTGAAGTGCTCGGACTCCTGCGCCAAGCAAGAGCCAGAGCACCATCATCACCGCAAGCCAGAATGGACTACTTTGAGCGTAGAAAGGCTTATATAAGACGTTGCTATGATCATAAAAGGAAACACGCAAGGCGGGAGGAGCGACGGCTGCTCGAAAGGGCAGAACGAGAGCCTTCAGCTTACATCGTGCGACCTCGTAGGGCGGTGAACCCGCTTAGCGACTGACAGGTAAAGAGCCACCTAACTAATCTCTTATTCAATCGTGACGTTGCGGCCGTATCTCCAATCGTACAGCATCCACTTACACTGGAGCAGCACAACATGAATCTGCCATTCGAGGTGGAGGAGGTGTGTCAGGTCCTACGGTCATTCCCGAAGAGAAAGAGCTCAGGTCCCGATCAGGTCCGCTATGAGCATTGCATCCAGTCACTTCCTCTCTTGGCAGAAACTCTTTGTGATTTCTTTAACGAAATTATAAAGAGGGGGCGGATGCCTAAAGTCTGGCATGTCGCCTGGCTTTTTCTTCTGTTCAAGGGTAGACATGGTGATGACAAGCAGGATCCATATCTCTATCGTGGAGTGGCGTCAGAACGCACATTGAAGACGATTTTCGGTAAGTTGGTTATTCGACGGATTAAGCGGGTAGCTGAAGAGGCACTTCCATCGGAGCAATTCGGTTTTAGGAGAGGCCGAGGCACTCGTGATGCAATCCATGTTCTCCAGTCAGAAATCGAGCGAGTTGTGGCACAACCCAAAGGTCATCTGTATGCAGTCTTTATTGACTGCGTCAAGGTCTTTGACAAAGCCCCTCGCCATCTGCTGGTTGAAGCATTCCAACGAGCAGAAGTGGGTGGCTCTCTCCTGAGTGTAATAGCAAGTTTCTTTGAGGAAGACACCTTGTTGGAAGACGGTGAACAGGGTGTATTAGAGATTAAGCAAAATGTGGGAACTCAGCAAGGAGACCCGCTAAGCTGCGTCTTGTTTACACTTCTCCTTATTGACCTCGTCGGTTACGTCCGACAGGAGTACCAAAAAGCCGAAGTGGTAATGTATGCAGATGATATCGTGGTCGCTCGTCGCGATTTAGGTGCCATCAAGCGCATTACCTCTATGATAGAGGCGTTCCTTGTCTCGAAGGGACTTGAGATAAACACCAGGGAGACCAAAGCCATGAAGTTCAGGCGTGGAGGTCGATTGGCTGCCAGAGAGGTTATACGTTGCTGTGGCCAACCATTGGAGTTTGTTAACTCTTACCAGTATCTTGGCCTTCGGGTTCATTATACAGGAACGACGTTCACAGTGCATGTAAACGAAACAGTACGGAAGGCACTTATCTCTCTTTACGGGGAAGTAGGCAATGTCCGAAGACTGTCCGTTCTCTCAACAGTGAGGCTCTTCATGCTTAAGATTGTTCCGGGGCTGATGCACGGTCTTGACAGGGTGTGGAACCACCGCACGCTGACGAATTTTAACCAGCTTGAAAAGTGTTTTTCATTATATATGAAGCGAGTGCATTGCTTGCCTATCCGAGCGAGGAGCCGCTTTGTGTATTTCATGTCAGGCTGCCCACCGGCTGCTGAAACAATCCGACTAAGGCTGAAGATGCCGCGTACAGTACCTTACGAACGTTGTATTTCGAAGTGGGAAGCTAAAGTCGAACAGGCTAGACGGGAGGTCGGTGGTTTAGACGTTTCCAATGCCATGCACCTTTGATCTAGTCCTGCATGTGACAATCGCCACGTATACACCAGGTACAAAGTGCATGGTTATCACTACCTGGTATGTTCAAACGCAACCTTTCACGAGGAGTACGAGTTGTGCACCTGCCGGTTCTGCCTGCAGAAGTGTGCTAAGTACCATGCAGTGGAATGCACAGCGCTGGACCGAAAATCGCCCAAAAAAAAAATACTTCTCTCGTCGGAAGCGTGAAGAAGATAGAGCTTCATGAAGAAACATTTTGAAATGTATATTATACTTAATTTGAGTGAATTAAACATAATTGTAATTGTATATATATATATATATATATATATATATATATAGCGCCTTAGAGTGAACTGAATTGTCTCTGCACGAACGTGTTGTCTTGGGTTCTCTAACTCAGACACAAACTGCTGTACATTTTGACTGATTTGAGAGCGGGTTCTGACACCCTTTGGGGCGTCAGCACGCCGCGGTGGCTTGTGAACCAATAAATAGGCCAAGCAGCATGGCTTAAAAACCCATCCGTTGCTCGGCTGTGCTTTGCATTAGACTTTATGCTACGTGTCGTCATTCATCGTTCCTGAGTCCCTCGCGCTGCAGTACCCGTCCGCCTGAGTCTACATTCCCAAGCTGACTTAGCGTAACGCAGCAGCGTTACAATCTATGTGCGTGGTAGTCTGGCTGGTCGTGTTCTTACGATGAAAACCCGGATATGAATTTGGCAGGCCGTTGTACGACTGTGCGATCGCGCATCTCAAGGGCCGTGGGGTGGCAGTACAATTCGCCTTCATTGTAACTTCTGCCAAAAGCCCATTTGGGTGCCGAGGATCCAAAGAGGTCTTTAGACCTCTACCGCCTGCACAACGGGTAAATATATCGCATTTAAAGAAATCGGTTTATTTCGCAACACAGGCGCTTTGGTTACACTTATTCCAGAAATAATCATTATTCATTGGAGCTCAAACAGGGCTCATTTTAACGTTGATGTTTTCTACTGTAATAGAAGAAGTAATAGCTCAATGCAGTTCAAGCAAATACAGTACCGTTAATTTACACCACTGTGCGAGAGCAGCCATATGATGACTCCGAGCTTTGCTGTTTATGGCAGCAGGGTGTGCTGGTCTGATGTCTTTAACTGCTTGCGCCGCTTAGAAAATTCAATATCAAATTAATTTGATCATTTTCGTTTAAGCACTTAAATGACGGGCAGCAATATTCGGTGCCACGTAGTCTGACAGAAGCTTATATTTAATATAATAAGTGATTATATGAAGGGTTTTTCTTGACGTCTAACTTAACTCGTTCTGTCATTTTATTGTTACTAGGTTCTTAAACAATACGGTCGGCGATATCGTTTTGTTCTTGTGTATAGGCCCTTGTAAGTGACAAGCAATTATGCAGTTCGGTCTTTTCAGCTCGTGCGCTATCATTTGGGTGATCTAACAGTGTTAGTTATTTCTCACTCGTCGGTAGGCAGCCATAGGCACGCGTCCAAACAGTTTCTCTCCTGGCAAGGGTGCATCGGGTTATATTTTTATTTTGAACTTGTATTGACATTTCTTATAAGATAAATGCACACGTTAATTTCAAGCTCCATCACCTATTTACAATACGGTGCAACATAGTTTATATTTTTAAATTACTTTAAACCAGATACTGGAGTTTTGAGATAATGCGCTTCGAGATCGTATTTGAATGTGAGCAGAAACTTTGTTTGCCTGACGAAGGCCAATACTTTGTTCCAGTAGAAGACTCCAATCAGAAAGAATGATAGTTTTGACTAATTAGAATTGACTTTATACAAATTGTATGTGTTACTCCTTGTAGATATAGGTGTTGCTGATGTTGCCAAACCATGTAAGTTTGGATGCTCTTCAAGGAGTATACGCTTATTTTCAACTACAAGAGGGTATTCTATAAGCTCTGGGAAAGGCAGAATGCTTATGTTGTTTTAGTACGACTGCATCGAGTCTCGCATCCAGAGGTTCAGAGTACCTCTGTTGGGATATTCCTAACGAATCGGGCGATGATATCGTGCGCAAACAATGTCACCTTTGCACGCTTTGTTACGCTACATATGTCGTTAACAAATATGTTGAAAAAGAGTGGACTACCTATATTGCCCTGAGCTACTCCAGCCGATATAATCCTTTCGTCAGAGAGTGTATTGCCCACCTGAAGGACTTGTCTTCTATTCGACATAAACGAAGGCAGCCAAGACCAAAAATATCATCCGCTCGATATCGAGCTCACTTCTTAATTAGAATATTTACATCACCTGTACCAAATGTATATATATATATATATATATATATATATATTGTGACGAAGTTCGACACAACAACAGAACAACCAACATCATCTGGTCGACCCTTTATTTGGATTTTCTGGAATTGAATATTGTTATGAGATATGTAAGCTTACTCGTTAGTGTTTGCTACTTTGTTTTTATTAACTTTATAAATAACGTGCACCCCTAAAATACTTAACGTATTTTAGTGGTGCGCGCTACTTCTAATTGTTTATGCTGTGTGTTTGCCTTTACATAACAACTGATATTAACTGGATGCGTAAAACTAATATTTATAAGGACAGTCTGGTAATATACATGACTGATAAACAAAAATATCTGAATTTAACATAACTAGTTGTCAGATGCACATATCATTGATTGGTTCATACATTGGTTACAGGTGAATACTGTTCCACGGCGTTCACACTTGCACTCAGGGGGACACTTCGCACACTTCTCACGCCTGCTTAATTTCGTATGAAAGCCATGAACTGCGGCGGTTATCAGGTATGCTTTCTCTAGTGTGGGCGTTTGGCCTTATTGCCTGTGCCTCGTAGTGTCGTGTCGCACGTCTATTTCAGCCAGGTTTTATATACCATTTAAAGAGATATTCATTGGGCGTATCTATCTTCGAGGGTATGTTGTATGTTCACCAAAGGTCCGCTAGAAGAAGGGGCGTAGAAGCTCACAAATCGAATCTTAAACAACGTATATGACAACTACTCTTAAAGCATTACAGCTGAACTGCAACCGGAGCATGGGTGCCCACAACATGCTCCAGGAAATTAGTAGCAGGTCTGGGACAGATCTGCTACTTCTCAGTGAGCCCAACGTCCGGTGGGCGAAAAACGGCACCCCGGACCTTTTTACAGAAGCAAACAATTTGACAAGCATTTTACTAGACAACCGCTGTCGCCTCCGGGTTTCCGGACACGGCAGCGGGTACGGTTTTACTTGGGCGGATCTAACGGGCGTTGGGCGGTTTTATTCCTGCTACTGCAGTCCCAACGCCCCTCTCGAAGACTTTCATAGGTTCTTAGACAATTTGACAGAGTCTTTTAACCAAAACGACGTGCCACTTCTAGTCTTAACCAGAGATTTTAACGCAGCTTCCACTACATGGGGCTCTACGGCCACCAACCGAAGAGGACGCGCCGTCCTCGAGTGGCTGGCGGCGGAGGACCTAGTTGTTCTTAACACGGGTACGCCCACCTTCCACAGAGCTGGGCACACCTCGTGCATCGATCTTACAATAACAAGAAGAACGGAAGCACATAGGATTTTAAACTGGAAGGTTTTACTAGACGAGGAATCTCTAAGTGACCATCATATACTTGTGTTTCACGTGACCATCTCCCGCGAGGGACCGCCCACAACGCTTCGTCCTACAACCAGGCGCCAGGGGGTCAACGAGATCCGGGAGTCCCTTAGGACTTTTCTATTATATCTTCTAAGTATCTGTAGACGTCTCTATATGCAATTTCCTTTCCCCGTAACTTTAGCGGCATCTTTCTAATATCTC
The DNA here is from genome assembly GCA_003439945.1 of Dermanyssus gallinae. Classification (NCBI taxonomy): domain Eukaryota; kingdom Metazoa; phylum Arthropoda; class Arachnida; order Mesostigmata; family Dermanyssidae; genus Dermanyssus; species Dermanyssus gallinae. The sequence goes on from QVRM01003970.1 coordinate 10,749, forward strand.
CGGAACATATTACGTTGAACTCATGTCCAATCTTTTCTGGCGTTTCTTCGCATATGGTTAACATTTTTTGCATTTGGTCAACACTTTCCGCTAAAATCACCATGTCGTTTGCAAACAACATGACACAAGGTCGGATAGATAGAATTCCATGATCTCTACTGTATACTATTTTAAAACCCAGTTACTATTCATACACAGTGACACCGAGGAAGGGCATCCTTGCCAAAGTCCTTTCTTGATTCGATCCTTGCAAAGATGTAACTCTTATCGTACATTTCTTCAATTCTATTGACCCATTCCTGTATTTTTTTGTAATAGAGGTAACTTGTAAGCCCGCAGCATGCTGGCTGCACAGCAAGCGTATCTGATTCAAAAGTTATTCCACAACAAAAGATAAATAAAACTCATATATATATTGACGAAGTTCGACACAACAACAGAACAGCCAACTACTACGCCGTCGATAACTGTAACTAATCAGTAGATAAAACACTACGGAACTAATCACATCATCCTGCGTGCACCGCGACGACCATAGAACCGTAATACAGCCACAACATCGAGACCGGCATATGTAAACAACCCCTCACATGAGATCGCGCAGCTAGCTACATGCTAACGACAATAATGCACGTTGCGCCACATCCATAACATCGGCAGAATCATCATCATCATTAGACTTACGTACCTGACCTACGGCGGCGTCACCGCCGAAGCCAACGCACCCTATGATAGTGCGCATTTCAAACCGCCAATCAGCGCAGAGGACAGGTGGGATATTTGAGATGTTGTATGTTGGAGAAGATTCATCGTCTTTACCATCATTATTACTATACGAACGCTGCGGCGTCCCTTGAGTGAATACATAGACCAAGGACGCTTGGCCTAGGATCATTCGCTGCTCGGCTGCGCTACGCGCCAGACGTACGTCGTGTTCGTTGTCGTTTATCGTCGCTCTTAAGCCTCTTGTGTTGTAGTTACCGTCCTGGTGAGTTTACATTTGCCAGTTCACTTAGCGTAACAGGCCACCTTTACATTTTTTAACTAACAACTCTACGTTACATATTATTACTTACTAGTAGCATTACAGCTGTTTTTAAGTCCATTTAAAATGTTTCAGATTTCTGAAAGCGATGTAGCTTCAGTACGTGTTCACGTAGTTATTCTCAAGGACATCTAAAAAGAGAGCTAAAACGTACACATGTAAATAATTGGAATGGTGTAATATCTGAGTGTAATACATTTCTTACGGATTTTAGTTCGTATGTATTCGGTGCTTTTGCCCAATTTGCGTTTCTTCTATGAACGTCAAAAAGAACAAAAAATTGGGTTTTGTATTGAACGCAACTAAAACCATTGACCTTTATCTAAAAAAATGCCTCTTATTTATGCTAGATCATGCTGACGCATCGGGACACCTCAGACTCTCGCATAAATACATTTTTGTAACATCATTTAGTCGACCCTTTATTTGGATTTTCTGGAATTGAATATTGTTATGAGATATGTAAGCTTACTCGTTAGTGCTTGCTACTTTGTTTTTATTTTCTTTCTAAATAACGTGCACCCCTAAAATACTTAACGTATTTTAGTGATGCGCGCTATTCCTGATTGTCCATGCTGTTGACTCATATTTGCCTTTATATAACAACTGATATTTATAAGGACAGTCTGGTAATATACATGATTGATAAACAAACATATCTGAATTTAACATAACTAGTTGTTAGATGCACATATCATTGATTGGTTCATACATTGGTTACAGGTTAACACTGCTCCACGGCGCTCACACTTGCACTCAGGGGAACACTTCGCACACTTCTCACGCCTGTATAGCTTCGTATGAAAGCCATGAACTGCGGCGGTTATCAGGTTTGGTTTCTCTAGTGTGGGCGTTTGGCCTTATTGCCTGTGCCTCGTAGTGTCGTGTCGCACGTCTATTTCAGCCAGTTTTTATATCCCATTTAACGAGATATTCATTGGGCGTATCTATCTTCGAGGGTGTGTTGTGTGTTCACCAAAGGTCCGCTAGAAGAAGGGGCGTAGGAGCTCACAAACACTTTAGCCGATTGCAGCTAATACGACGCAACAACAACACTTTCTTTAAGAAGTTAACTTAAATGCACTTAGTGGGTCTGATATTATTCTGAGTTAGGTAAGGCCAAACGACCTGTATTCCACACAAGACTGTTGGCGCTGTTTTCAGGTAATTGCATGTAGGATTCTTAGGATGTTCAGGGCTATCCTCTTATAAGGCAGCTTATCAAAAGAAGCTTCTATTGTTTCTCAACTAACTCAACGAAGTAAATTGGGGTTTTCATGACTTAAAGAAAAGCATAGTTGTTCGCGTGATTTATAATGAGGGATAGTGAGGTGGGGAGTTTTTTTTTCGAAGTACTGCCAAACAATTCTGGGGGAGGTAGGGAAGATATATTTTAGTAGGGTTACCGAGCCCCACATTAGTCACTGCTAGCTTCCGTTGACGATATATATATATATATATATATATAACTCTTGATGATTCGACTGACATATACACACGCTCTCTGACTGTGCCACTGTCGTAGGGACTAGGCACCATCTAGAGTTGCTGTGTCATCCTGAACAGACAGGAAATGTCTGGTAGAGTCAGTAATTATATATATGCTGGCCAGATCTATATTATCCGGGTATATATTTATATATTTGAAAATGTTTTTAATATATTGATTGGCTTATTTGCTTGATAAGTGCGTGTACACATATCACATTTTTATACCAGGGCTGCAATAACGCTGCAGCGATTAATTATCTATAATATACTCCCCCGGTTTATCTCTTATGTGTTACGGGATAGCCACTGCTTCGTAGTCTCTATCTGTGCATTTTCTGCATCCTTGCGTAATCCTAGCGCCTCCCCTAATTTTAGATGCCTAGTCTCTCCCAATCGTTTGCACTCCCTAACCAGATGATACCATTTCCTCTCTCTTGCCGCATATCGGATAAACCGTTGATTCTAATTCCTCGCAGCAGTTTCACTGCAACATACCTGCTCTGTTAACAGTTCGCTGCCTCTTGTATTATCGTATAATCATCCTACTCCACCTCTTCACGATTGCATATTCCTGTAAACTTCCTTTAAATTAGTTCTCTACATAAGTGCTGTCCGCTACTTCTGTGTGTATACCTGCCTTTAGCCTACTTTTAATTTGCCCACTGGACATAGCAGGGTCTGTTCATTGTTTACTAAGCAATGGTTTGTGTTCGCCTGTTGTTGTTTTAATGTTAGGGACGTCATAAATATGGAATGAAGCTTTGTTCGCACGTGAATGCAATGAACCCGACGCTTTGGAGGAAAGGGTACGTTCTATTAGAATTGCAATTATGCGTTAGGCATTCTATTAAGATCGTTTATGCCGTATACAAGGCAAGTATAGGTACCTGATGCAATCAGCTAACCTGAAACAGTCACCCAGCGTCTCTCCAATATGGAAGTTAACTCCAGCCTGCCAGAGCGTGTAATAATGCGCTGCTGCTCGAAATAATCAGGGAGAAGGATTCGCCTTGCCGATCAAGTTCAAGCGTTTGTCTTGCCAATCAAGTTCAAACGCTTGTCTTGCCAATCAAGTTCAAGCGTTCGTCTTGCCAATCAAGTTCAAACGCTTGTCTTGCCAATCAAGTTCAAGCGTTCTAAAGCTTTGCTATAAATATAAATCACTGTTTGTATACTGCCAATAAAATAAACGAAGTTGCCAAACTTTAAAATTCATGCTCAGCAAAATCGTGCATACATGTATATCTATATTACCCTTTAATAAACGATGTCTGTTATTATAAAACTACAGACTTTTTTCTTTAATACTATATATATTTATATATATAATGCTAAGGTTAGTTCAAGCAAACGACATTTCTGACGCATTCGAGCTAAGTTCTGAGTTGATAGTTGTAAGAAAGACTACGCTAAAACTAGAGACCCCCTCCTCAATAATTGTGAAGAATATTAGTTGCATTTATATGACCTGGTGATGGAAGGGGTGACAGGAGGTACAACGGAAATACCAAGGCCTTTGTGGTCATCGAGCTACCGCCGATATATAAGTAATTATTTAACAATTTTAATGCACAGCCTACCTACAAGCATTTTTCCTTCCTGTATAAAAAAAGTGTTTCCAGTGGGTTTTGAAGAGTAATGTGTGCGCCAATAATCCCACGCCTATCAGAAAACTAAGGACCAGCACTGCAACAGGTTTTAATGTAATTAAACCTGGTGTATGTGAAAAACAGTTAAACAATTGGTATCGCGCCGAAAACGGCAGACAATATATTTTCAGGCGTATTTCAGTTTTGTTGCCTATTGCCTAATTGCGAAGATGTCTTTCCTTTCATAGCCGCACTCCATCTTTCCTTGGCTATTTCGTCAACTTTCTTGTTCACATCCTTGGTTTTCTGCTTAGTTGCCATCACTTCGTGTTCTTTAACGGCTATCGTATTGCACTCAAATTCGCGTTCAAGAAACGTTAATCGTATTTTTCATTTGGTTATACTTATCTCAGTCAGTTTTGCTGTGAGCAATTTGGCTGCCCAGGTTTAATCTTCGATATCTGCAGCTATATTTTTCAGACGACTTAAATACGATATATTGCTTGAGCTTACCTTGCCCAGAAGCTGGAAATCTCGCACTCACCTTTGAAAATCTGTGCTGCGCTAAAGCGACTACATTATATTGCATGCCAGTCGACTGCCCGCTGTATTGTATCAAGACTGTTTACCATGCTAGCGTCTAAACCCACAATAGCGTTAAAAGATGTCACTGTTGGCACAAACATGCTTTTTCAGAGTTCTTTAGTCACCATGAGTATATTGCAGGTCGACAAATCCTTCTCTCTTACAATCTTTTTAGTTACAATACTTTTAGGTCGTTTTTTATTGCATGCCAAGCATTAAAAATATCTGGCGTGTTTTCTATTATATCTTCTAAGTATCTGTAGACGTCTCTATATTCAATTTCCTTTCCCCGTAACTTTAGCGGCATCTTTCTGATATCTCCGGAACATATTACGTTGAACTCATGTCCAATCTTTTCTGGCGTTTCTCCGCATATGGTTAACATTTTTTGCATTTGGTCAACACTTTCCGCTAAAATCACCATGTCGTTTGCAAACAACATGACACAAGGTCGGATAGATAGAATTCCATGATCTCTACTGTATACTATTTTAAAACCCAGATACTATTCATACACAGTGACACCGAGGAAGGGCATCCTTGCCAAAGTCCTTTCTTGAGACGATCCCTGCAAAGATGTAACTCTTATAGTATATTTCTTTAATTATATTGACCCATTCCTGTATTTTTTTAATAGAGGTAACTTGTAAGCCCGCAGCATGCTGGCTGCACAGCAAGCGTATCTGATTCAAAAGTTATTCCACAACAAAAGATAAGTAAAACTCATATATATATACAGGTAGTTCAACAAGTTCTTAAAATGAAAACCAAGAATTTTCCAAATCTTGTTTTTAATTTTTTCTTATTCGATATACTCCCCGAGAAGCTCAATACACTTTTCTCGATATTTCAGAGCATTTAGACCTCTTGAGTAAAATTCTGCGTCTTTAGACTGAAAATAGGCATTGACAGCAGTGTAACCTCTTCATTGCTGGAAAAACGCTTTCCACCGAGACGATTCTTCAAATGTCTGAAGAGGAAATAATCAGAGGGGGCCAGGTCTGGAGAATAGGAAGGTTGTTCAATAAGTTCGAACCTCAGTTGGGCCAGTTTTGCCGATGCTTGCCGCGACTTGTGTGCAGGAGCATTGCCCTGGTGAAACAGGACAACTTTATTCTGCAAAGCGGACCGTTTCACGGTGAGTTTTTGCTTCAGGCAGTCCAACAGTCCTTCATAATATTCTCCTGAGATCGTTTTACCGCTCTCAAGGTAGTCGACCAGAATTATTCCACGTTGGTCCCAAAAAACCGTAGCCATCATCTTTCCGGCCGATGCCGTTGTCCGCACCCTCTTCGGAGGTCCTTCACCAGGTGCACACCACTGGCGAGATGCTTCTTGGGTCTCGGGAGTGTAGTGATGGACCCAGCTTTCATCGACGGTCACGAATCTGCGCCAAAAATCCGACGGATTTTTCGACATCTTGGCCAAATTTCGCTGTGAAGCGGAAACACGCGCGTCTTTTTGGCCTTGGTTGAGCAAATGCGGCACTCATTTTGATCTGAGTTTTTTCATCTTCAAGTTCTCGTGCAGGATGAAATGCACACTACCCAAACTGATCCCCAAGGCCTCCGATATCTTCTTAATGTTCACTCGCTTATCTGCGGCAACGATTTTCCGCACTTTTTCCACGTTTTCCTCATCAGTTGCCGTTTTTGGGCGTCCTGAACGTAGTTCATCCTCGGTGCTCCTGCGACCTCTTTTTAACTCATTAATCCAGTTGGAAACAGTGGCAAAATATGGCGCAGAGTCACCGTACACCTCGTCTAACTCAGTTTTCACTTGGGTGGCATTCCAACTTTTAAAATAAAAACGCTTTAAAAAATAACCACTCGAAACTCGTTTTTCTAAATTTTTCAAAATCACGCCGATGCGTTGCACGAAAAAAGCGATCTAACGAAATTGCAACGGCCAATCACCATAATATTTTGACTGCTAGCAATCGAAAAGTTGCCGTTTCCAATAGCGGTGAAAGCACGAATTCTGAAAAGCTCATTCTAAGAACTTGTTGAACTACCTGTATATATTGACGAAGTTCGACACAACAACAGAACAGCCAACTACTACGCCGTCGATAACTGTAACTAATCAGTAGATAAAACACTACGGAACTAATCACATCATCCTGCGTGCACCGCGACGACCATAGAACCGTCATACAGCCACAACATCGAGACCGGCATAAACAACCCCTCACATGAGATCGCGCAGCTAGCTACATGCTAACGACAATAATGCACGTTGCGCCACATCCATAACATCGGCAGAATCATCATCATCATTAGACTTACGTACCTGACCTACGGCGGCGTCACCGCCGAAGCCAACGCACCCTATGATAGTGCGCATTTCAAAGCGCCAATCAGCGCAGAGGACAGGTGGGATATTTGAGATGTTGTATGTTGGAGAAGATTCATCGTCCTTACCATCATTATTACTATACGAACGCTGCGGCGTCCCTTGAGTGAATACATAGACCAAGGACGCTTGGCCTAGGATCATTCGCTGTTCGGCTGCGCTACGCGTCAGACGTACGTCGTGTTCGTTGTCGTTCATCGTCGCTCTAAAGCCTCTTGTGTTGTAGTTACCGTCCTGGTGAGTTTACATTTGCCAGTTCACTTAGCGTAACAGGCCACCTTTAATTTTTTACTAACAACTCTACGTTACATATTATTACTTACTAGTAGCATTACAGCTGTTTTTAAGTCCATTTAAAATGTTTCAGATTTCTGTAAGCGATGTAGCTTCAGTACGTGTTCACGTAGTTATTCTCATGGACATCTAAAAAGAGAGCTAAAACGTACACATGTAAATAATTGGAATGGTGTAATATCTGAGTGTAATACATTTCTTACGGAATGTATTAAATAGTTCGTATGTATTCGGTGCTTTTGCCCAATTTGCGTTACTTCTATGAACGTCAAAAAGAACAAAAAAATTGGGACCTGTATTGAAAGCAACTAAAACCATTGACCTTTATCTAAAAAAAATGCCTCTCATTTATGCTAGATCATGCTGACGCATCGGGACACCTCGGGCTATCGCATAAATTCATTTTTGTAACATCATTTAGTCGACTCTTTATTTGTATTTTCTGGAATTGAATATTGTTTTGAGATATTTAAGCTTACTCGTTAGTGTTTGCTACTTTGTTTTTATTTTCTTTCTAAATAACGTGCACCCCTAAAATACTTAACGTATTTTAGTGGTGCGCGCAACTTCTGATCGTCCATGCTGTGGACTCATATTTGCCTTTATATAACAACTGATATTTATAAGGACAGTCTGGTAATATACATGATTGATAAACAAACATATCTGAATTTAACATAACTAGTTGTTAGATGCACATATCATTGATTGGTTCATACATTGGTTACAGGTTAACACTGCTCCACGGCGCTCACACTTGCACTCAGGGGGACACTTCGCACACTTCTCACGCCTGCATAGCTTCGTATGAAAGCCATGAACTGCGGCGGTTATCAGGTATGGTTTCTCTAGTGTGGGCGTTTGGCCTTATTGCCTGTGCCTCGTAGTGTCGTGTCGCATTTATATCCCATTCTAAGGCTTTGCTATAAATTTAAATTACTGTTCGAATATTGTCAAGGAAATAAAAGACGTTGCCAACCTTTAAAATTCATACTCAGCAGAACCGTGCATATATATATGTATATATATATATATATATATGCACGGTTCTGCTGTATAATATATATACATTACCCTATAATAAACGATATTTGTTATTGTAAAACTACAGACTTCTTTCTTTAATACTATATATATATATATATATATATATATATATATATATATTTATAACTAGTGCTAAATTTTAAGGTAACTTAAAGCAAAGGACATTCCTGACGCATCCTAGTCAAGTTCATAGGTGTTAGTAGTTGTAAGAAAGGCTATGCCAGAACTAAAGACCCCCTTTTTCAATAATTGTGAAGAATATTAGTTGTATCTATAGGACCCGCTGATGGGAGGGGATAACATTATTTACCATACCAGAAATATCGACTGTTATTTACCATGAATTGTAGAATATCTTTTAAGACAGGTGCGTTTATACTTTTAATTGGATTATTACAATGGTTTGGTTTAGCGGGGAGTGGCTGTGGCTATAGCTGTACGATCTATGTCAGTTCACTTGCATGCGTTTGGTTTCATTTATGACTTGGCGTATTAGTTTGTCACCTATTATTTGGCTAAGAATATTGTTCACACTCTTCCTAGCTCGTCGCGCTTCAGCACGATGTGTTTTACAGATTCCTCTTCCCTGATACCGGCCCTAATATCAGCGAAGAGCCCGTTTGTGTAGAAAATACATTTTCAGCCGTATTTTAGCTTTTTTTCCTATTGCCTAAGTGCGAGGATGTGTTTCCTTTCATATCCGCACTCCATCTTTCCTTGGCTATTTCGTCCACTTTTTTCTTCACATCCTTGGTTATCTGCTTAGTTGCCATCACCTCGTGTTCTTCAAAGGCCATCGTATTGCACTCTCGTCTGGACAACATCCGACTGCAGCTTTGTAGCATATTCGAGATCACGCACTAGGTGCGAAACATTATCATGACATCTCCTGTATCAAGAAACCAAACTGAGGTCGGAGACCCCGAAGAATCTGATTTTTTATCAATTCAGTATTTATTTCACCATAAAATTGGTGGACAGTTGATTCATGTTTCACAAGGTGTCACGATCTGACACTTCGGTCTCACAATATGTATCTAACTTTGAATGATAATGACGTTCCGCAAACATCTGCATATACAAGTATATGATAGCGTCCAATATCACACTCTCTACAGAAGGTACAAACACAATCTTCAATATTAAAATAGCTGGGCTTCATGCATATGTGATGGTGATACCCGTGCCAAGTTGTTCGGCAGATTAGCAAACGGTTCTTTTGCATGGCTCTTTTCCATCTCTGTGAACAAAAAGCCGGGCTAGCAGTATAGTTCTCCGCCACAAAATTAAAATTTCTGTTCTCTCTATAGGCTTGATAATTTGATCTTTTATAACATCTTGTTTCAATCCGAGCTAAAGAGCTATCGACTCCTTCAGCCGAGCATATGCATCCACAGGTTCTCCTCTCAACTGTATACATTCGTGCAACATTTGAAGAATGCTATGATTGTTTTGATTTGCATACGCAAGAACGAACTTCTCTCTGAACTCGGCATATGTTGTAACATTGACGCCATAATTTACTATTGTCGGGCCGCGCCAGACAGTTTTGCCAATAGTACCTGCTTGATCTGGGCTTCGTTCAGAGCCCCTAACTTTTTGCGCGCACTCAAAGCGTCTTAGCCATTCTTCACCCAGCAACGATCCATTTCCTGAAAATGCTTCCAACTGTGCTGCCACATCAACTACCGGTGATGTTATTGCTGCTGCAGAAAAATCGGCCTCTACAGTTGCTGTTCCACGATTTCTCTAACTGACAAGACTCAATGCATCCCCCAGCTATTTCGCCATCGGCTCTGCCATCTGTCCGTTTACTTGCGTTTTCTTGTCTCTTTCGTCGACGCCTGACATCTTGCCGCCTAATTTCCGACACACCGTCCACCACACTCAGCCGATCTCTTCGGATCGCCGCCACTTGCTGCGCCGGCAACCACCAAGTTCACCCTACACGACGACACGAATGTCGTCACGCAAACGACCAACAAATTCGATAAGAGCAACGAGCTACAACAGCAACCAGCAACAAGACCAAATGAATCAGCACGTTTGGCCTCCCACGGCACGCCACACTCCTCGTAACTCCACCGAAACGACAAGATTCACACAGCCTGAGAAATTACCTTACTGACCCCACTTCTTACTGTAAAACGGGCGTTACTAGGGTCAAAAGAAGACATCAAATTGTGCTACTAACTCAATTGGTTTATTTCAACCGCTGATTCACCTGCCGTCTTACGGCTTCTCTCTGTCACACCGTAAAGCTCGCGTGACCTACACGCGGCACGTAGTTCACTCCGTCTCATTCTCCTCCTGTAAGGTCTCTCCGCCGACTATTCTCTCGTTAACCACTACTGCTGGTGCAGCTGCTGTACCTCCGTCAGCGACCATTAGAGGAAGCTGACGGATGCCAGTCATGACATGCACACCTTAGCTATGGGCTGCTCTTCCTCTTCTCAGTAACATCACCAATCATAGTCATCTGTTTCCCAATCATGCAATTCTTATTATTTTATTGTTCTGGGATAAGAGCTCGGAAGTGTCTACCAGTTCAGGTTGAAATTCTATAGGTTACTGCGTGTGGAGCGTCATTGAGCAAGAGTCTCAATACAAAACTCATAGGCATAACAACACACATTTGCGTACTGCCTCCAAATAGCGGGCATTGCAAATCTTGTTGTCACCATTTCCATCTCCGTTCCATCTCATCATCATCATAAGGAATTCATAAGGAATTAGATAGATAGACAAAGTCACTAACAAGAAGCAGTGGTGGTAGTGCGGAACAAAGAAAGAGTTTCTCTCACACAAACATGACAGTTATATAATACATATATCAAGCACTTGCTAGTGAAGGTTCTCTATCGGCTCTGTAATAGTGTGTATAATTTGCCTTTACGTGTTTGCGTCGACGGGAACGGTTTGCTAATATTGTCTAATTTGTTTATGTAGGATAGCAATGTCTGTTAAGCAGCGCGGGCATAGACAGCGTCGGTTGGCAGCAATACCGAAGCAAGCTAACTATATGGCGCTAAATAGAAGATGCCGCCACCTTACTAGCGAAGACGCGGGAAGTCACTAAATGCGCGGGCAATCTGCGAGTATATAAGAAGGCATGAGAATAAATGAGTCAGTGGTCTGCGAGCCAGGCAGAGGACGTGTGTTGTTTGAGAGAGAGCCTAGCGAACTCGTATCGGTCGTCGTCCGGTCGTTAGAGTGGTGGATACTACAGTTTATCGGCGGAATAATTCAACCATATAATAATAAATAGCACTACATGGTTTATAATACATGTTCTATTAAAGAAATAAAGTTCTTGTATATGGGGCTGCACGTGAATCTTTGGCGCTGTTTTCTGGCGAATTGACCTGCTTCTCCCTCTCACTCTAGTCTGTTTTTCTTTATCATGAGTAGCTCTCGCTCGTTGCTGCATTTGTAGCCGTAGTAGAGTTGAAATATGTGTAGCTGTTCTCGTCTGTCGTGGTCAAATTCGAACTCGCTTCGCTGTTGTAGCAAGCAGTCCGGCAAGCACAGACACACGCAGGTTGCAGTTAATTCAAATGTTTCTGCTAGAGCATTATAGGCCTTATAGGTCGGACAGCCACTCGAGATTTAGAGACGCCGGAAAGCCACATGCCTCAGCGGCCGTTGACGGCCACCAAAAACTGCTAAATTGACGACATTTTCCCACGTTACCATGGCACAGCGATGATGACCTCACCACTTTCAATCACTCGAGCGTCGACTACTCACGCGCCACAGGTGTTTCTACTCAGCCGCTTCTACATTTGTGTACTCAGCTCGGGTCCACGGACGTAAATACGTTTGTCGTTCCCATGAAACAACCAGGGGTTCTCTAGTACACGCGAGCAAATGGGGACAAATCCCCTCGGGCTTAAACATCGTACCGCAATTATTCATCACGGCTGTTTACTTGGCGACCGGTAGCACCGTCCAAGTCCCACCTTTGTTTTAATATTTTCTCTCAGGTTATTTCGACAAAGTGGCGTTGTGGGCCATGATCAGCCAATATATTATTGGCGTTTGCTTATGTTTTTATATGTGCGAAAAAAATGTTAAAAATATGCGGCAAAACGACGAAAAAGCTTGGACAAGAGTTCAACGTAAAGAAATGTGCAAATATAATATTTTTCGGGGATATCTGGGAGATGCCGCTTAAGATACAGCAGAAAGAAATCAAATATAAAAACGAGTACAAATGCTTAGGAGTTATAATAGAAAATACGCCTGATTAGAAAAGAACCAGCTGAAAATGGTCAAGCGATTGTAAGAAGAAAAGCTTTGTAAAGCTGCAACAGATTTATAGTGACCAAAGAGCTTTGGGAAAGCATGTTTTTGCCAACAGTGACATACTCGTACGCTAGCGCTATTGTGACAGTTTATGAAAGGGGAGTTCGGAGTCTCCAGCTTCTGGGCAAGGGCAGCACAAGTAAAAATATGCGTGTGCAAGTCGTCTAAAAAAACAGCTGCAGATCACTGTGCTTGGCAAAGGGATTAGGTTTTGGTAATAAATCAATATGGCAAAAGATAAATGAAACCACAGTCAGGCTAGGGAAATGGCATATTTTGTAAGAAACCATGAGATAACAACCCGCTTAACCAAACCATTGTGATAATCCAATTAATAATATAAACACATTACAGACGAGGACGTTTGTAGAAATACTAATAATGATACCATAGTAATAATATAAAAGTATACGAAGCCCGCGGCATGCTGGCTGCACAGCGAACTCATCTGATTCAAAAGATATTCCACAAGGAATGGTAACTTATATATATATATATATATATATAGTGACGAACATCAACACAGCCAACTACTACGCCGTCGATAACTGTAAGCGCGCAGCTAGCTACATGCTAACGACAATAATGCACGTTGCGCCACATCCATAACATCATCAGACTTACGTACCTGACCTACGGCGGCGTCACCGCCGAAGCCAACGCCCCTTATGATAGGGCGCATTTCGAACCGACCAATCAGCGAAGAGGACAGGTGGGACTTTCGAGATGTTGAATGTTCGAGAAGATTCATCGTCTACGAACGGTACGGCGTCCCTTGGGTGAATAACTAGACCGAGAAAGCTTGGATCATTCTCTGCTCGGCTGCGCTACGCGCCAGACGTACGTCGTGTTCGTTGTCGTTCATCGCTGTTAAGCCTCTTGTGTTGTAGTTACCGTCCTGCTGAGTTTACATTTGCCAGTTTACTTAGCGTGCGTAACAGACCATCGTTACATTTTGGTAACTAACAACTTTATATTACTTACAGTACTTATTCTTACTTACTAGTAGCATTATAGTTGTTTTCAAGTCAATTTCAAGTAAATGTTTCAGATGTCCGTAAGCGACGTAGCTTCAGTACGTGTGCCCGTAGTCATTCTGATGGATATCTAAAAAGAGAGCTAAAACGTACACATGTATTCTGTGCTTTTGCCCAATTTGCGTTTCTTCTATGAACATCGAAAACTATTATTTCGTGTTCTGTATTGAAAGCAACTAAAACCATTGACCATCATCTAAAAAAACCTCCTCTCATTTATGCTAGATCATGCTGACGCATCGGGACGCCTCGGGCTATCACATAAATCAATTTTTGTAACATCATTTAGTCTACTGTGGATTCATATTTGCCTTTATATAACAACTGATATTAACTGCATGCGTAAAACTAATATCTATAAAGACAGTCAGGTAATATACATGATTGATTAACAAACATATTTGAATTTAAAGCAATTAGTTGTTAGTTGCACATATGCTTTATTAATCATTGACTGGTTCACACATTGGTTACAGGTTCAGTTTCACATTGGTTACAGGTTACTGTTCCACGGCGTTTACACTTGCACTCAGGGGACACTTCGCACACTTCTCACGCCTGCTTAATTTTGTAAGGAAACCATGGACTGCAAAATCGGTTATCAGGTATGGTTTCTCTAGTGTGGGCGTTTGGTCTTGTCTCGTAGAACAGCGCGTCCTATTTCAGCCATTTTTTATCTCATTCAAAGAGATGTTTCTTGGGCGGATCTATCTTTGAGAGTGTGTTGTGTGTTCGCCAAAGGTCCGCTAGAAGAGGCGTAGAAGCTCACAAATACTTTAGCCAATTGCAGCTAATACGACGCAACACCAACACTTTCGTTAAGAAGTTAGCTTTAACGCACTTAAGGGGTCTGATATTATTCTGAGTTAGTTAAAGCCTGTATTCCACAGAAGGCTGTTGGCGCTGTCTTCAGACAATTTCATGTAGGATTCGTAGGATGTTTAGGGCCATCCCCACAAGGCAGCTTATCAAAGGTAGCTCCTATTGTTTCTCAACTAACTCAACGAAGTGAATTGGGGTTTCCATGTATTAAATTAAAGCATAGTTATTTGCGTAATTTATAATGAGAGCATAGTCAGGTGGGGAGTTTTTGTGTCGAAGTACTGCCGTACAATTCTGGTGGGCCATGGGGAAGATATATTTTAATGGGCTTACCGAGTCCTAGATTTGTCACTGCTAGCTGCCGTTGACGATATATATATATATATATATATATATATACACGCTCTCTGACTGCGCCACTGTCGTAGGGACTAGGCACCATCTAGAGTTGCTGTGTCATCCTGAACAGACAGGAAATGTCTGGTAGAGTCAATGATTATATATATGATGGCCAGATCTATATATATATATATATATATATATATATGTGTGTGTGTGTATTGATTGATTTGACATGTTTCCAATATATTGATTGGCTTATTTGCTTGATAAGTGTGTGTACGCATATCACCCTTTTATATCAGGGCCGCAATAACGCTGGAGCGATTAATTATCTATAATATACTCCCCCGGTTTTTCCCTTATGTGTTACGGGATAGCCGTTGCTTCATAGGCTCTATCTGTGCATTTTCTACGTCCTTGCGTAATCCTAGCGCCTCCCCTAATTCTAGATGCCTAGTCTCTCCCAATCGTTTGCACTCCCTAACCAGATGATACCATTTCTCTCTATTGCCGCATATCGGATAAACCGTTGTTTCTAATTCCTCGCAGCAGTTACACTGCAACATACCTGCTCTCGCATCCGTTAACAGTTTGCTGCCTCTTGTATTATCGTATAACCATGCTACTCCACCTATTCCCGATTGCATATTCCTGTAAACTTCCTTTAAATTAGCTCTCTACATAAGTGCTGTCCGCTACTTCTGTGTGTATACCTGCCTTTAGCCTACTTTTAATTTGCCCACTGGACATAGCAGTGTCTGTTCATTGTTAACTAAGCAATATTTTGTGTTCGCCTGTTGTTGTTTTAATGTCAGGGACGTCATGAACATGGAATGAAGCCTTGTACGCACGTGAATGTAATGAACCCGACGCTTTGGAGGAAAGGGTACGTTCTATTAGAATTGCAATGATTTGTTAGGTATTCTATTAAGATCGTTTATGCCGTATACAAAGGCAAGTATAGGTACTTGATGCAGTTAGCTAACCTGAGTACACACAATAATACCCCTACTATCGTTTTCGTTAATCGTAACATAATATGTCACGTATGACAGCAGATGTATTGTCGTCTTATTCCAGCAAATTTCGCCGGAAACAGTCACCCAGCGTCTATCCGATATGGAAGCAGACTGCAGCCTGCCAGAGCGTGTAATCGTGCGTTGCTGCTCGAAATTATCAAAGAGAAGAATTCGCCTTGCCGATCAAGTTCAAGCGTTCGTCTTGCCAATCAAGTTCAAGCGTTCGTCTTGCCAATCAAGTTCAAACGCTTGTCTTGCCAATCAAGTTCAAACGCTTGTCTTGCCAATCAAGTTCAGGCGTTCGTCTTGCCGATCAAGTTTAAGCGTTCGTCTTGCCAATCAAGTTCAAACGCGTGTCTTGCCAATCAAGTTCAAGCGTTCTAAAGCTTTGCTATAAATTTAAATCACTGTTTGTATACTGCCAACGAAATCAACGAAGTGGCCAAACTTTAAAATTACTGCTCAGCAAAACCGTGCATAGATGTATTGCCCTTTAATAAACGATGTTTGTTATTATAAAACTACAGACTTCTTTCTTTATATATGTATATATATATATATATATATATATATATATATATATATATATATAATGCTAAGTGCTAAGGTTAGTTCAAGCAAACGACATTTCTGACGCATTCGAGCTAAGTTCAGAGTTGAGAGTTGTAAGAAAGACTCGCTAAAACTAGAGACCCCCTCCTCAATAATTGTGAAGAATATTAGTTCCATTTATATGACCTAGTCATGGGAGGGGTGACAAGAGGTACAAAGGAAATACCAAGGCCTTTGTGGTCATCGAGCTACCGCCGGTATATAAGTAATTATTTAACTATTTTAGTGCACAGCTTAGCTACAAGCATTGTTCCTTCCTGTATAAAAAAAGTGTTTCCTGTGGGTTTTGAAGAGTAATGTGTGCGCCAATAATCCCACGCCTATCAGAAGACTAAGGACCAACACTGCAACATGTTTTAATGTAATTGAACCTGGTTTATGTGAAAAACAGATAAACAATTCGTATCCCGTCGAAAACGGCAGACAATATATTTTCAGGCGTATTTTAATTTTGTTGCCTATTGCCTAATTGCGAGGATGTCTTTCCTTTCATAGCCGCACTCCATCTTTCCTTGGCTATTTCGTCAACTTTCTTGTTCACATCCTTGGTTATCTGCTTAGTTGCCATCACCTCGTGTTCTTTAACGGCCATCTTATTGCACTCAAATCCGCGTTCAAGAAACGTTAATCGTATTTTTCCATTGGTTATACTTCTCTCAGTCAGTTTTGCTGTGAGCAATTTGGCTGCCCAGTTTTAATCTTCGATATATGCAGCTAAATTTTGCAGACGGCTTACATACGATATATTCATTGAGCTTGCCTTGTTCAGAAGCTGGAACCCTCGCACTCACCTTTGAAAAACTGTGCTGCGCTAAAGTGACTACATTATATTGCATGCCAGTCGACTGCCCGCTGTATTGTGTCAAGACTGTTTACCATGCTAGCGTCTAAACCCACAATAGCAGTAAAAGATGTCACTGTTGACACAAACATGCTTTTCCAGAGTTCCTTAGTCAATATATTGCAGCTCGACAAATCCTTCTCTCTTACAATATTTTTGTTACAATACTTCTAGGTCGTTTTTTATTGCATGCCCAGCATTAAACATATTTTGCGTGTTTTCTATTATAATATATTCTATTATAACCTCTAAGTATCTGTAGACGTCTTTATATTCAATTTCCTTCCTCTGTAACTTTAGCGGCATCTTTCTGATATCTACGGAAAATATTACGTTGAACTCATGTCCAATCTTTTCCGCCGTTTCTCCGCATATGGCTAACATTTTTTGCATTTGGTCAACACTTTCTGCTAAAATCACCATGTCGTTTGCAAACAACATGACACAAGGTCGGATAGATACAATTCCATGATCTCTACTGTATACTATTTTAAAACCCAGATACTATTCATACACAGTGACCCCGAGGAAGGGCATCCTTGCCGAAGTCTTTTGTTGATCCGATCCTTGCAAAGATGTAACTCTTATCGTATATTTATTTAGTTATACTGACCCATTCCTGTATTTTTTTATATAGAGGTAACTTGTAAGCCCGCAGCATGCTGGCTGCACAGCGAGCACATCTGATTCAAAATATATTCCACAACGAAAGATAAATAAAACTCATATATATATATACATATATTGACGAAGTTCGACACAACAACAGATCAGCCAACTACTACGCCGTCGATAATTGTAACTAATCAGTAGATAAAACACTACGGAACTAATCACATCATCCTGCGTGCACCGCGACGACCATAGAACCGTCATACAGCCACAACATCGAGACCGGCATAAACAACCCCTCACATGAGATCGCGCAGCTAGCTACATACTAACGACAATAATGCACGTTGCGCCACATCCATAACATCGGCAGAATCATCATCATCATTAGACTTACGTACCTGACCTACGGCGGCGTCACCGCCGAAGCCAACGCACCCTATGATAGTGCGCATTTCAAACCGCCAATCAGCGCAGAGGACAGGTGGGATATTTGAGATGTTGTATGTTGGAGAAGATTCATCGTCTTTACCATCATTATTACTATACGAACGCTGCGGCGTCCCTTGAGTGAATACATAGACCAAGGACGCTTGGCCTAGGATCATTCGCTGCTCGGCTGCGCTACGCGCCAGACGTACGTCGTGTTCGTTGTCGTTCATCGTCGCTCTAAAGCCTCTTGTGTTGTAGTTACCGTCCTGGTGAGTTTACATTTGCCAGTTCACTTAGCGTAACAGGCCACCTTTACATTTTTTAACTAACAACTCTACGTTACATATTATTACTTACTAGTAGCATTACAGTTGTTTTTAAGTCAATTTAAAATGTTTCAGATTTCTGTAAGCGATGTAGCTTCAGTACGTGTTCACGTAGTCATTCTAATGGACATCTAAAACGAGAGCTAAAACGTACACTTGTAAATAATTGGAATGGTCTAATATCTGAGTGTAGTACATTTCTTACGGATTTTAGTTCGTTCACGTATGTATTCGGTGCTTTTGCCCAATTTACGTTTCTTCTATGAACGTCAAAAAGAAAAAAAATGGATTCTGTATTGAAAACAACTCAAAACATTGACCTTTATCTAAAAAAAATGCCTCTCATTTATGCTAGATCATGCTGACGCATCGGGACACCTCGGGCTAGTGCATAAATACATTTTTGTAACATCATTTAGTCGACCCTTTATTTGGATTTTCTGGAATTGAATATTGTTATGAGATATGTAAGCTTACTCGTTAGTGTTTGCTACTTTGTTTTTATTTTCTTTCTAAATAACGTGCACCCCTAAAATACTTAACGTATTTTAGTGGTGCGCGCTACTCCTGATCGTCCATGCTGTGGACTCATATTTGCCTTTATATAACAACTGATTCTTATAAGGACAGTCTGGTAATATACATGATTGATAAACAAACATATCTGAATTTAACATAACTAGTTGTTAGATGCACATATCATTGATTGGTTCATACATTGGTTACAGGTTAACTCTGCTCCACGGCACTCACACTTGCACTCAGGGGGACACTTCGCACACTTCTCACGCCTGTATAGCTTCGTATGAAAGCCATGAACTGCGGCGGTTATCAGGTATGGTGTCTCTAGTGTGGGCGTTTGGCCTTATTGCCTGTGCCTCGTAGTGTCGTGTCGCACGTCTATTTCAGCCAGTTTTTATATCCCATTTAACGAGATATTCATTGGGCGTATCTATCTTCGAGGGTGTGTTGTGTGTTCACCAAAGGTCCGCTAGAAGAAGGGGCATAGAAGCTCACAAATACTTTAGCCGATTGCAGCTAATACGACGCAACACCAACACTTTCTTTAAAAAGATAACTTTAATGCACTTAGTGGGTCTGATATTATTCTGAGTTAGGTAAGGCCAAACGACCTGTATCTCACAAAAGACTATTGGCGCTGTTTTCAGGTAATTGCATGTAGGATTCTTAGGATGTTCAGGGCTATCCTCTTATAAGGCAGCTTATAAAAAGAAGCTTCTATTGTTTCTCAACTAACTCAACGAAGTAAATTGGGGGTTTCATGACTTAAAAAAAAGCATAGTTGTTCGCGTGATTTATAATGAGGGCATAGTCAGGTAGGGAGTTTTTTTTTCGAAGTACTGCCAAACAATTCTGGGGGGGGAAGATATATTTTAGTAGGGTTACCGAGCCCCACATTAGTCACTGCTAGCCTCCGTTGACGATATATATATATATATAACTCTTGGTGATTCGACTGACATATACACGCTCTCTGACTGCGCCACTGTCGTAGGGACTAGGCACCATCTAGAGTTGCTGTGTCATCCTGAACAGACAGGAAATGTCTGGTAGAGTCAATAATTATATATATGCTGGCCAGATCTATATTATCCGGGTATATATATATATTGATTTGATATGTTTCCAATATATTGATTGGCTTATTTACTTGATAAGTGTGTAAACATATCACCGTTTTATACCAGGGCCGCAATAACGCTGCAGCAATTAATTATCTATAATATACTCCCCCGGTTTTTCCCTTATGTGTTACGGGATAGCCGCTGCTTCGTAGTCTCTATCTGTGCATTCTCTGCATCCTTGCGTAATCCCCTAATTCTAGATGCCTAGTCTCTCCCAATCGTTTTCACTCCCTAACCAGATGATACCATTTCCTCTCTCTTGCCGCATATCGGATAAACCGTTGTTTCTAATTCCTCGCAGCAGTTACACTGCAACATACCTGCTCTCGCATCCGTTAACAGTTTGCTGCCTCTTGTATTATCGTATAATCATCCTACTCCACCTCTTCACGATTGCATATTCCTGTAAACTTCCTTTAAATTAGTTCTCTACATAAGTGCTGTCCGCTACTTCTGTGTGTATACCTGCCTTTA
Organism: Dermanyssus gallinae; assembly: GCA_003439945.1. Classification (NCBI taxonomy): domain Eukaryota; kingdom Metazoa; phylum Arthropoda; class Arachnida; order Mesostigmata; family Dermanyssidae; genus Dermanyssus; species Dermanyssus gallinae. Next base: position 31,626 of record QVRM01003970.1, read on the forward strand.
GCCTACTTTTAATTTGCCCACTGGACATAGCAGGGTCTGTTCATTGTTTACTAAGCAATGGTTTGTGTTCGCCTGTTGTTGTTTTAATCTCAGGGACGTCATAAATATGGAATGAAGCTTTGTACGCACGTGAATGCAATGAACCCGACGCTTTGGAGGAAAGGGTACGTTCTATTAGAATTGCAATTATGCGTTAGGCATTCTATTAAGATCGTTTATGCCGTATACAAAGGCAAGTATAGGTACCTGATGCAGTTAGCTAACCTGAGTACACACAATAATACCCCTACTATCCTTTTCGTTAATCGTAACATAATAGGTCACGTATGACAGCAGATGTTTTGTCGTCTTATTCCAGCAAATTTCGCCGGAAACAGTCACCCAGCGTCTCTCCAATATGGAAGTTGACACCAGCCTGCCAGAGCGTGTAATAGTGCGCTGCTGCTCGAAATAATCAAGAAGAAGGATTCGCCTTGCCGATCAAGTTCAAGCGTTTGTCTTGCCAATCAAGTTCACACGCTTGTCTTGCCAATCAAGTTCAAGCGTTCGTCTTGCCAATCAAGTTCAAACGCTTGTCTTGCCAATCAAGTTCAAGCGTTCTAAAGCTTTGCTATAAATATAAATCACTGTTTGTATACTGCCAACAAAATAAACGAAGTTGCCAAACTTTAAAATTCATGCTCAGCAAAATCGTGCATACATGTATATTTATATTACCCTTTAATAAACGATGTCTGTTGTTATAAAACTACAGACTTTTTCTTTAATACTATATATATTTATATATATAATGCTAAGGTTAGTTCAAGCAAACGACATTTCTGACGCATTCGAGCTAAGTTCTGAGTTGATAGTTGTAAGAAAGACTACGCTAAAACTAGAGACCCCCTCCTCAATAATTGTGAAGAATATTAGTTGCATTTATATGACCTGGTGATGGAAGGGATGACAGGAGGTACAACGGAAATACCAAGGCCTTTGTGGTCATCGAGCTACCGCCGATATATAAGTAATTATTTAACAATTTTAATGCACAGCCTACCTACAAGTATTTTTCCTTCCTGTATAAAAAAGTGTTTCCTGTGGGTCTTGAAGAGTAATGTGTGCGCCAATAATCCCACGCCTATCAGAAAACTAAGGACCAGCACTGCAACAGGTTTTAATGTAATTGAACCTGGTATATGTGAAAAACAGTTAAACAATTGGTATCCCGTCGAAAACGGCAGACAATATATTTTCAGGCGTATTTCAGTTTTGTTGCCTATTGTCTAATTGCGAAGATGTCTTTCCTTTCATAGCCGCACTCCATCTTTCCTTGGCTATTTCGTCAACTCTCTTGTTCACATCCTTGGTTTTCTGCTTAGTTGTCATCACTTCGTGTTCTTTAACGGCCATCGTATTGCACTCAAATTCGCGTTCAAGAAACGTTAATCGTATTTTTCATTTGGTTATACTTATCTCAGTCAGTTTTGCTGTGAGCAATTTGGCTGCCCAGGTTTAATCTTCGATATCTGCAGCTATATTTTTCAGACGACTTAAATACGATATATTGCTTGAGCTTACCTTGCCCAGAAGCTGGAAATCTTGCACTCACCTTTGAAAAACTGTGCTGCGCTAAAGCGACTACATTATATTGCATGCCAGTCGACTGCCCGCTGTATTGTATCAAGACTGTTTACCATGCTAGCGTCTAAACCCACAATAGCGTTAAAAGATGTCACTGTTGGTACAAACATGCTTTTTCAGAGTTCTTTAGTCACCGTGAGTATATTGCAGCTCGACAAATCCTTCTCTCTTACAATCTTTTTAGTTACAATACTTCTAGGTCGTTTTTTATTGCATGCCAAGCATTAAAAATATCTGGCGTGTTTTCTATTATAACTTCTAAGTATCTGTAGACGTCTCTATATTCAATTTCCTTTCCCCGTAACTTTAGCGGCATCTTTCTGATATCTCCGGAACATATTACGTTGAACTCATGTCCAATCTTTTCTGGCGTTTCTCCGCATATGGTTAACATTTTTTGCATTTGGTCAACACTTTCCGCTAAAATCACCATGTCGTTTGCAAACAACATGACACAAGGTCGGATAGATAGAATTCCATGATCTCTACTGTATACTATTTTAAAACCCAGATACTATTCATACACAGTGACACCGAGGAAGGGCATCCTTGCCAAAGTCCTTTCTTGAGACGATCCTTGCAAAGATGTAACTCTTATAGTATATTTCTTTAATTATATTGACCCATTCCTGTATTTTTTTTAATAGAGGTAACTTGTAAGCCCGCAGCATGCTGGCTGCACAGCAAGCGTATCTGATTCAAAAGTTATTCCACAACAAAAGATAAGTAAAACTCATATATATATACAGGTAGTTCAACAAGTTCTTAAAATGAAAACCAAGAATTTTCCAAATCTTGTTTTTAATTTTTTCTTATTCGATATACTCCCCGAGAAGCTCAATACACTTTTCCCGATATTTCAGAGCATTTGGACCTCTTGAGTAAAATTCTGCGTCTTTAGACTGAAAATAGGCATTGACAGCAGTGTAACCTCTTCATTGCTGGAAAAACGCTTTCCACCGAGACGATTCTTCAAATGTCTGAAGAGGAAATAATCAGAGGGGGCCAGGTCTGGAGAATAGGAAGGTTGTTCAATAAGTTCGAACCTCAGTTGAGCCAGTTTTGCCGATGCTTGCCGCGACTTGTGTGCAGGAGCATTGCCCTGGTGAAACAGGACAACCTTATTCTGCAAAGCGGACCGTTTCACGGTGAGTTTTTGCTTCAGGCAGTCCAACAGTCCTTCATAATATTCTCCTGAGATCGTTTTACCGCTCTCAAGGTAGTCGACCAGAATTATTCCACGTTGGTCCCAAAAAACCGTAGCCATCATCTTTCCGGCCGATGCCGTTGTCCGCACCCTCTTCGGAGGTCCTTCACCAGGTGCACACCATTGGCGAGATGCTTCTTGGGTCTCGGGAGTGTAGTGATGGACCCAGCTTTCATCGACGGTCACGAATCTGCGCCAAAAATCCGACGGATTTTTCGACATCTTGGCCAAATTTCGCTGTGAAGCGGAAACACGCGCGTCTTTTTGGCCTTGGTTGAGCAAATGCGGCACTCATTTTGATCTGAGTTTTTTCATCTTCAAGTTCTCGTGCAGGATGAAATGCACACTACCCAAACTGATCCCCAAGGCCTCCGATATCTTCTTAATGTTCACTCGCTTATCTGCGGCAACGATTTTCCGCACTTTTTCCACGTTTTCCTCATCAGTTGCCGTTTTTAGGCGTCCTGAACGTAGTTCATCCTCGGTGCTCCTGCGACCTCTTTTTAACTCATTAATCCAGTTGGAAACAGTGGCAAAATATGGCGCAGAGTCACCGTACACCTCGTCTAACTCAGTTTTCACTTGGGTCGCATTCCAACTTTTAAAATAAAAACGCTTGATAACCACTCGAAACTCGTTTTTCTAAATTTTTCAAAATCACGCCGATGCGTTGCACGAAAAAAGCGATCTAACGAAATTGCAACGGCCAATCACCATAATATTTTGACTGCTAGCAATCGAAAAGTTGCCGTTTCCAATAGCGGTGAAAGCACGAATTCTGAAAAGCTCATTCTAAGAACTTGTTGAACTACCTGTATATATTGACGAAGTTCGACACAACAACAGAACAGCCAACTACTACGCCGTCGATAACTGTAACTAATCAGTAGATAAAACACTACGGAACTAATCACATCATCCTGCGTGCACCGCGACGACCATAGAACCGTCATACAGCCACAACATCGAGACCGGCATAAACAACCCCTCACATGAGATCGCGCAGCTAGCTACATGCTAACGACAATAATGCACGTTGCGCCACATCCATAACATCGGCAGAATCATCATCATCATTAGACTTACGTACCTGACCTACGGCGGCGTCACCGCCGAAGCCAACGCACCCTATGATAGTGCGCATTTCAAACCGCCAATCAGCGCAGAGGACAGGTGGGATATTTGAGATGTTGTATGTTGGAGAAGATTCATCGTCTTTACCATCATTATTACTATACGAACGCTGCGGCGTCCCTTGAGTGAATACATAGACCAAGGACGCTTGGCCTAGGATCATTCGCTGTTCGGCTGCGCTACGCGTCAGACGTACGTCGTGTTCGTTGTCGTTCATCGTCGCTCTAAAGCCTCTTGTGTTGTAGTTACCGTCCTGGTGAGTTTACATTTGCCAGTTCACTTAGCGTAACAGGCCACCTTTAATTTTTTACTAACAACTCTACGTTACATATTATTACTTACTAGTAGCATTACAGTTGTTTTTAAGTCCATTTAAAATGTTTCAGATTTCTGTAAGCGATGTAGCTTCAGTACGTGTTCACGTAGTTATTCTCATGGACATCTAAAAAGAGAGCTAAAACGTACACATGTAAATAATTGGAATGGTGTAATATCTGAGTGTAATACATTTCTTACGGATTTTAGTTCGTATGTATTCGGTGCTTTTGCCCAATTTGCGTTACTTCTATGAACGTCAAAAAGAACAAAAAATTGGGACCTGTATTGAAAGCAACTAAAACCATTGACCTTTATCTAAAAAAAATGCCTCTCATTTATGCTAGATCATGCTGACGCATCGGGACACCTCGGGCTATCGCATAAATCCATTTTTGTAACATCATTTAGTCGACTCTTTATTTGTATTTTCTGGAATTGAATATTGTTTTGAGATATTTAAGCTTACTCGTTAGTGTTTGCTACTTTGTTTTTATTTTCTTTCTAAATAACGTGCACCCCTAAAATACTTAACGTATTTATTTAGCACCCCTAAAATACTTAACGTATTTTAGTGGTGCGCGCAACTTCTGATCGTCCATGCTGTGGACTCATATTTGCCTTTATATAACAACTGATATTTATAAGGACAGTCTGGTAATATACATGATTGATAAACAAACATATCTGAATTTAACACAACTAGTTGTTAGATGCACATATCATTGATTGGTTCATACATTGGTTACAGGTTAACACTGCTCCACGGCGCTCACACTTGCACTCAGGGGGACACTTCGCACACTTCTCACGCCTGCATAGCTTCGTATGAAAGCCATGAACTGCGGCGGTTATCAGGTATGGTTTTTCTAGTGTGGGCGTTTGGCCTTATTGCCTGTGCCTCGTAGTGTCGTGTCGCATTTATATCCCATTTTAAGGCTTTGCTATAAATTAAAATTACTGTTCGAATATTGTCAAGGAAATAAAAGACGTTGCCAACCTTTAAAATTCATACTCAGCAGAACCGTGCATATATATATGTATATATATATATATATATATATATATATATATATGCACGGTTCTGCTGTATAATATATATACATTACCCTATAATAAACGATATTTGTTATTGTAAAACTACAGACTTCTTTCTTTAATACTATATATATATATATATATATATATATATATATATTGAGTGCTAAATTTTAAGGTAACTTAAAGCAAAGGACATTCCTGACGCATCCTAGTCAAGTTCATAGGTGTTAGTAGTTGTAAGAAAGGCTATGCCAGAACTAAAGACCCTCCTTTTCAATAACTGTGAAGAATATTAGTTGCATCTATAGGACCCGCTGATGGGAGGGGATAACATTATTTACCATACCAGAAATATCGACTGTTATTTACCATGAATTGTAGAATATCTTTTAAGACAGGTGCGTTTATACTTTTAATTTGATTATTACAATGGTTTGGTTTAGCGGGGAGTGGCTGTGGCTATAGCTGTACGATCTATGTCAGTTCACTTGCATGCGTTTGGTTTCATTTATGACTTGGCGTATTAGTTTGTCACCTATTATTTGGCTAAGAATATTGTTCACACTCTTCCTAGCTCGTCGCGCTTCAGCACGATGTGTTTTACAGATTCCTCTTCCCTGATACCGGCCCTAATATCAGCGAAGAGCCCGTTTGTGTAGAAAATACATTTTCAGCCGTATTTTAGCTTTTTTTCCTATTGCCTAAGTGCGAGGATGTGTTTCCTTTCATATCCGCACTCCATCTTTCCTTGGCTATTTCGTCCACTTTTTTCTTCAGATCCTTGGTTATCTGCTTAGTTGCCATCACCTCGTGTTCTTCAAAGGCCATCGTATTGCACTCTCGTCTGGACAACATCCGACTGCAGCTTTGTAGCATATTCGAGATCACGCACTAGGTGCGAAACATTATCATGACATCTCCTGTATCAAGAAACCAAACTGAGGACGGAGACCCCGAGGAATCTGATTTTTTATCAATTCAGTATTTATTTCACCATAAAATTGGTGGACAGTTGATTCATGTTTCACAAGGTGTCACGATCTGACACTTCGGTCTCACAATATGTATCTAACTTTGGATGATAATGACGTTCCGCAAACATCTGTATATACAAGTACATGATAGCGTCCAATATCACACTCTCTACAGAAGGTACAAACACAATCTTCAATATTAAAATAGCTGGGCTTCATGCATATGTGATGGTGATACCCGTGCCAAGTTGTTCGGCAGATTAGCAAACGGTTCTTTTGCATGGCTCTTTTCCATCTCTGTGAACAAAAAGCCGGGCTAGCAGTATAGTTCTCCGCCACAAAATTAAAATTTCTGTTCTCTCTATAGGCTTGATAATTTGATCTTTTATAACATCTTGTTTCAATCCGAGCTAAAGAGCTATCGACTCCTTCAGCCGAGCATATGCATCCACAGGTTCTCCTCTCAACTGTATACATTCGTGCAACATTTGAAGAATGCTATGATTGTTTTGATTTGCATACGCAAGAACGAACTTCTCTCTGAACTCGGCATATGTTGTAACATTGACGCCATAATTTACTATTGTCGGGCCGCGCCAGACAGTTTTGCCAATAGTACCTGCTTGATCTGGGCTTCGCTCCAGCCCCTAACTTTTTGCGCGCACTCAAAGCGTCTTAGCCATTCTTCACCCAGCAACGATCCATTTCCTGAAAATGCTTCCAACTGTGCTGCCACATCAACTACCGGTGATGTTATTGCTGCTGCAGAAAAATCGGCCTCTACAGTTGCTGTTCCACGATTTCTCTAACTGACAAGACTCAATGCATCCCCCAGCTATTTCGCCATCGGCTCTGCCATCTGTCCGTTTACTTGCGTTTTCTTGTCTCTTTCGTCGACGCCTGACATCTTGCCGCCTAATTTCCGACACACCGTCCACCACACTCAGCCGATCTCTTCGGATCGCCGCCACTTGCTGCGCCGGCAACCACCAAGTTCACCCTACACGACGACACGAATGTCGTCACGCAAACGACCAACAAATTCGATAAGAGCAATGAGCTACAACAGCAACCAGCAACAAGACCAAATGAATCAGCACGTTTGGCCTCCCACGGCACGCCACACTCCTCGTAACTCCACCGAAACGACAAGATTCACACAGCCTGAGAAATTACCTTACTGACCCCACTTCTTACTGTAAAACGGGCGTTACTAGGGTCAAAAGAAGACATCAAATTGTGCTACTAACTCAATTGGTTTATTTCAACCGCTGATTCACCTGCCGTCTTACGGCTTCTCTCTGTCACACCGTAAAGCTCGCGTGACCTACACGCGGCACGTAGTTCACTCCGTCTCATTCTCCTCCTGTAAGGTCTCTCCGCCGACTATTCTCTCGTTAACCACTACTGCTGGTGCAGCTGCTGTACCTCCGTCAGCGACCATTAGAGGAAGCTGACGGATGCCAGTCATGACATGCACACCTTAGCTATGGGCTGCTCTTCCTCTTCTCAGTAACATCACCAATCATAGTCATCTGTTTCCCAATCATGCAATTCTTATTATTTTATTGTTCTGGGATAAGAGCTCGGAAGTGTCTACCAGTTCAGGTTGAAATTCTATAGGTTACTGCGTGTGGAGCGTCATTGAGCAAGAGTCTCAATACAAAACTCATAGGCATAACAACACACATTTGCGTACTGCCTCCAAATAGCGGGCATTGCAAATCTTGTTGTCACCATTTCCATCTCCGTTCCATCTCATCATCATCATAAGGAATTCATAAGGAATTAGATAGATAGACAAAGTCACTAACAAGAAGCAGTGGTGGTAGTGCGGAACAAAGAAAGAGTTTCTCTCACACAAACATGACAGTTATATAATACATATATCAAGCACTTGCTAGTGAAGGTTCTCTATCGGCTCTGTAATAGTGTGTATAATTTGCCTTTACGTGTTTGCGTCGACGGGAACGGTTTGCTAATATTGTCTAATTTGTTTATGTAGGATAGCAATGTCTGTTAAGCAGCGCGGGCATAGACAGCGTCGGTTGGCAGCAATACCGAAGCAAGCTAACTATATGGCGCTAAATAGAAGATGCCGCCACCTTACTAGCGAAGACGCGGGAAGTCACTAAATGCGCGGGCAATCTGCGAGTATATAAGAAGGCATGAGAATAAATGAGTCAGTGGTCTGCGAGCCAGGCAGAGGACGTGTGTTGTTTGAGAGAGAGCCTAGCGAACTCGTATCGGTCGTCGTCCGGTCGTTAGAGTGGTGGATACTACAGTTTATCGGCGGAATAATTCAACCATATAATAATAAATAGCACTACATGGTTTATAATACATGTTCTATTAAAGAAATAAAGTTCTTGTATATGGGGCTGCACGTGAATCTTTGGCGCTGTTTTCTGGCGAATTGACCTGCTTCTCCCTCTCACTCTAGTCTGTTTTTCTTTATCATGAGTAGCTCTCGCTCGTTGCTGCATTTGTAGCCGTAGTAGAGTTGAAATATGTGTAGCTGTTCTCGTCTGTCGTGGTCAAATTCGAACTCGCTTCGCTGTTGTAGCAAGCAGTCCGGCAAGCACAGACACACGCAGGTTGCAGTTAATTCAAATGTTTCTGCTAGAGCATTATAGGCCTTATAGGTCGGACAGCCACTCGAGATTTAGAGACGCCGGAAAGCCACATGCCTCAGCGGCCGTTGACGGCCACCAAAAACTGCTAAATTGACGACATTTTCCCACGTTACCATGGCACAGCGATGATGACCTCACCACTTTCAATCACTCGAGCGTCGACTACTCACGCGCCACAGGTGTTTCTACTCAGCCGCTTCTACATTTGTGTACTCAGCTCGGGTCCACGGACGTAAATACGTTTGTCGTTCCCATGAAACAACCAGGGGTTCTCTAGTACACGCGAGCAAATGGGGACAAATCCCCTCGGGCTTAAACATCGTACCGCAATTATTCATCACGGCTGTTTACTTGGCGACCGGTAGCACCGTCCAAGTCCCACCTTTGTTTTAATATTTTCTCTCAGGTTATTTCGACAAAGTGGCGTTGTGGGCCATGATCAGCCAATATATTATTGGCGTTTGCTTATGTTTTTATATGTGCGAAAAAAATGTTAAAAATATGCGGCAAAACGACGAAAAAGCTTGGACAAGAGTTCAACGTAAAGAAATGTGCAAATATAATATTTTTCGGGGATATCTGGGAGATGCCGCTTAAGATACAGCAGAAAGAAATCAAATATAAAAACGAGTACAAATGCTTAGGAGTTATAATAGAAAATACGCCTGATTAGAAAAGAACCAGCTGAAAATGGTCAAGCGATTGTAAGAAGAAAAGCTTTGTAAAGCTGCAACAGATTTATAGTGACCAAAGAGCTTTGGGAAAGCATGTTTTTGCCAACAGTGACATACTCGTACGCTAGCGCTATTGTGACAGTTTATGAAAGGGGAGTTCGGAGTCTCCAGCTTCTGGGCAAGGGCAGCACAAATGGCAAAAGATAAATGAAACCACAGTCAGGCTAGGGAAATGGCATATTTTGTGAGAAACCATGAGATAACAACCCGCTTAACCAAACCATTGTGATAATCCAATTAATAATATAAACACATTACAGACGAGGACGTTTGTAGAAATACTAATAATGATACCATAGTAATAATATAAAAGTATACGAAGCCCGCGGCATGCTGGCTGCACAGCGAACTCATCTGATTCAAAAGATATTCCACAAGGAATGGTAACTTATATATATATATATATATATATATATAGTGACGAACATCAACACAGCCAACTACTACGCCGTCGATAACTGTAAGCGCGCAGCTAGCTACATGCTAACGACAATAATGCACGTTGCGCCACATCCATAACATCATCAGACTTACGTACCTGACCTACGGCGGCGTCACCGCCGAAGCCAACGCCCCTTATGATAGGGCGCATTTCGAACCGACCAATCAGCGAAGAGGACAGGTGGGACTTTCGAGATGTTGAATGTTCGAGAAGATTCATCGTCTACGAACGGTACGGCGTCCCTTGGGTGAATAACTAGACCGAGAAAGCTTGGATCATTCTCTGCTCGGCTGCGCTACGCGCCAGACGTACGTCGTGTTCGTTGTCGTTCATCGCTGTTAAGCCTCTTGTGTTGTAGTTACCGTCCTGCTGAGTTTACATTTGCCAGTTTACTTAGCGTGCGTAACAGACCATCGTTACATTTTGGTAACTAACAACTTTATATTACTTACAGTACTTATTCTTACTTACTAGTAGCATTATAGTTGTTTTCAAGTCAATTTCAAGTAAATGTTTCAGATGTCCGTAAGCGACGTAGCTTCAGTACGTGTGCCCGTAGTCATTCTGATGGATATCTAAAAAGAGAGCTAAAACGTACACATGTATTCTGTGCTTTTGCCCAATTTGCGTTTCTTCTATGAACGCCGAAAACTATTATTTCGTGTTCTGTATTGAAAGCAACTAAAACCATTGACCATCATCTAAAAAAACCTCCTCTCATTTATGCTAGATCATGCTGACGCATCGGGACGCCTCGGGCCATCACATAAATCAATTTTTGTAACATCATTTAGTCTACTGTGGATTCATATTTGCCTTTATATAACAACTGATATTACCTGCATGCGTAAAACTAATATCTATAAAAACAGTCAGGTAATATACATGATTGATTAACAAACATATTTGAATTTAAAGCAATTAGTTGTTAGTTGCACATATGCTTTATTAATCATTGACTGGTTCACACATTGGTTACAGGTTCAGTTTCACATTGGTTACAGGTTACTGTTCCACGGCGTTTACACTTGCACTCAGGGGACACTTCGCACACTTCTCACGCCTGCTTAATTTTGTAAGGAAACCATGGACTGCAAAATCGGTTATCAGGTATGGTTTCTCTAGTGTGGGCGTTTGGTCTTGTCTCGTAGAACAGCGCGTCTATTTCAGCCATTTTTTATCTCATTCAAAGAGATGTTTCTTGGGCGGATCTATCTTTGAGAGTGTGTTGTGTGTTCGCCAAAGGTCCGCTAGAAGAGGCGTAGAAGCTCACAAATACTTTAGCCAATTGCAGCTAATACGACGCAACACCAACACTTTCGTTAAGAAGTTAGCTTTAACGCACTTAGGGGGTCTGATATTATTCTGAGTTAGTTAAAGCCTGTATTCCACAGAAGGCTGTTGGCGCTGTCTTCAGACAATTTCATGTAGGATTCGTAGGATGTTTAGGGCCATCCCCACAAGGCAGCTTATCAAAAGTAGCTCCTATTGTTTCTCAACTAACTCAACGAAGTGAATTGGGGTTTCCATGTATTAAATTAAAGCATAGTTATTTGCGTAATTTATAATGAGAGCATAGTCAGGTGGGGAGTTTTTGTGTCGAAGTACTGCCGTACAATTCTGGTGGGCCATGGGGAAGATATATTTTAATGGGCTTACCGAGTCCTAGATTTGTCACTGCTAGCTGCCGTTGACGATATATATATATATATATATATATACGCTCTCTGACTGCGCCACTGTCGGAGGGACTAGGCACCATCTAGAGTTGCTGTGTCATCCTGAACAGACAGGAAATGTCTGGTAGAGTCAATGATTATATATATGCTGGCCAGATCTATATATATATATATATATATATAAATATGTGTGTGTGTGTGTATTGATTGATTTGACATGTTTCCAATATATTGATTGGCTTATTTGCTTGATAAGTGTGTGTACGCATATCACCCTTTTATATCAGGGCCGCAATAACGCTGGAGCGATTAATTATCTATAATATACTCCCCCGGTTTTTCCCTTATGTGTTACGGGATAGCCGTTGCTTCGTAGGCTCTATCTGTGCATTTTCTACATCCTTGCGTAATCCTAGCGCCTCCCCTAATTCTAGATGCCTAGTCTCTCCCAATCGTTTGCACTCCCTAACCAGATGATACCATTTCCTCTCTATTGCCGCATATCGGATAAACCGTTGTTTCTAATTCCTCGCAGCAGTTACACTGCAACATACCTGCTCTCGCATCCGTTAACAGTTTGCTGCCTCTTGTATTATCGTATAATCATCCTACTCCACCTCTTCACGATTGCATATTCCTGTAAACTTCCTTTAAATTAGTTCTCTACATAAGTGCTGTCCGCTACTTCTGTGTGTATACCTGCCTTTAGCCTACTTTTAATTTGCCCACTGGACATAGCAGGGTCTGTTCATTGTTTACTAAGCAATGGTTTGTGTTCGCCTGTTGTTGTTTTAATCTCAGGGACGTCATAAATATGGAATGAAGCTCTGTACGCACGTGAATGCAATGAACCCGACGCTTTGGAGGAAAGGGTACGTTTTATTAGAATTGCAATTATGCGTTAGGCATTCTATTAAGATCGTTTATGCCGTATACAAAGGCAAGTATAGGTACCTGATGCAGTTAGCTAACCTGAGTACACACAATAATACCCCTACTATCGTTTTCGTTAATCGTAACATAATAGGTCACGTATGACAGCAGATGTTTTGTCGTCTTATTCCAGCAAATTTCGCCGGAAACAGTCACCCAGCGTCTCTCCAATATGGAAGTTGACACCAGCCTGCCAGAGCGTGTAATAGTGCGCTGCTGCTCGAAATAATCAAGGAGAAGGATTCGCCTTGCCGATCAAGTTCAAGCGTTTGTCTTGCTAATCAAGTTCAAACGCTTGTCTTGCCAATCAAGTTCAAGCGTTCGTCTTGCCAATCAAGTTCAAACGCTTGTCTTGCCAATCAAGTTCAGGCGTTCGTCTTGCCGATCAAGGGCAAGCGTTCGTCTTGCCAATCAAGTTCAAACGCGTGTCTTGCCAATCAAGTTCAAGCGTTCTAAAGCTTTGCTATAAATTTAAATCACTGTTTGTATACTGCCAACGAAATCAACGAAGTGGCCAAACTTTAAAATTACTGCTCAGCAAAACCGTGCATAGATGTTTTGCCCTTTAATAAACGATGTTTGTTATTATAAAACTACAGACTTCTTTCTTTAATACTATATATATATATATATATATATATATATATATATATATATATATAATGCTAAGTGCTAAGGTTAGTTCAAGCAAACGACATTTCTGACGCATTCGAGCTAAGTTCAGAGTTGAGAGTTGTAAGAAAGACTACGCTAAAACTAGAGACCCCCTCCTCAATAATTGTGAAGAATATTAGTTCCATTTATATGACCTAGTCATGGGAGGGGTGACAGGAGGTACAAAGGAAATACCAAGGCCTTTGTGGTTATCGAGCTACCGCCGGTATATAAGTAATTATTTAACTATTTTAGTGCACAGCTTAGCTACAAGCATTTTTCCTTTCTGTATAAAAAAAGTGTTTCCTGTGGGTTTTGAAGAGTAATGTGTGCGCCAATAATCCCACGCCTATCAGAAGACTAAGGACCAACACTGCAACATGTTTTAATGTAATTGAACCTGGTTTATGTGAAAAACAGATAAACAATATGTATCCCGTCGAAAACGGCAGACAATATATTTTCAGGCGTATTTTAATTTTGTTGCCTATTGCCTAATTGCGAGGATGTCTTTCCTTTCATAGCCGCACTCCATCTTTCCTTGGCTATTTCGTCAACTTTCTTGTTCACATCCTTGGTTATCTGCTTAGTTGCCATCACCTCGTGTTCTTTAACGGCCATCTTATTGCACTCAAATCCGCGTTCAAGAAACGTTAATCGTATTTTTCAATTGGCTATACTTCTCTCAGTCAGTTTTGCTGTGAGCAATTTGGCTGCCCAGTTTTAATCTTCGATATATGCAGCTAAGTTTTGCAGACGGCTTACATACGATATATTCATTGAGCTTGCCTTGTTCAGAAGCTGGAACCCTCGCACTCACCTTTGAAAAACTGTGCTGCGCTAAAGTGACTGCATTACATTGCATGCCAGTCGACTGCCCGCTGTATTGTGTCAAGACTGTTTACCATGCTAGCGTCTAAACCCACAATAGCAGTAAAAGATGTCACTGTTGACACAAACATGCTTTTCCAGAGTTCCTTAGTCAATATATTGCAGCTCGACAAATCCTTCTCTCTTACAATATTTTTGTTACAATATTTCTAGGTCGTTTTTTATTGCATGCCCAGCATTAAACATATTTTGCGTGTTTTCTATTATAATATATTCTATTATAACCTCTAAGTATCTGTAGACGTCTTTATATTCAATTTCCTTCCTCTGTAACTTTAGCGGCATCTTTCTGATATCTACGGAAAATATTACGTTGAACTCATGTCCAATCTTTTCCGCCGTTTCTCCGCATATGGCTAACATTTTTTGCATTTGGTCAACACTTTCTGCTAAAATCACCATGTCGTTTGCAAACAACATGACACAAGGTCGGATAGATACAATTCCATGATCTCTACTGTATACTATTTTAAAACCCAGATACCATTCATACACAGTGACCCCGAGGAAGGGCATCCTTGCCGAAGTCTTTTCTTGATCCGATCCTTGCAAAGATGTAACTCTTATCGTATATTTATTTAGTTATACTAATATACTAATATACTAATAATGGACGCTGCTCACCGCCCTCCCAAGCGCCGTCGCCAATTGGTTACGAGTAGATCCGTCCCGCGTTCGGTCGCGCTTGCCTAAGTCGACAGACGACTTTGACCTTGGTTGTTTGTCCAAGGCCGCATCACTGCTCGCACGTACCAACCCGAAGCTAGCCGACACGCTTCGAGGCATCGTTAACGCACTGCGTCCGCTGCTAGCTCTGGCACCGTTGCTGCAAGCTCTGGTGTCCCCCGCACCCACTTCCCAATGACGGACCCTGGCTCAGCTTCCTATCCCCCTCCCCAGAGCGCTCCAGTAGCAGATAACCCCTCTATAAGGGTTACTTGTCCCAGATGCGGCCGGGACTTCACCCGCCGCGGTCTCCCCATTCATCAAGCTAGATGCCGTTCCACGTCTGCGACTGCCGCACCGTCTCCGACTGTATCCTCCGCGCCAACACTCCCGTCGCAGCCGAGACAGCCGCTGGTCGACAGGCTCAGCATTGCGATCCAACAATCAAGGGTGATGCGCGTGGTTCCCCGGGCGGTGAGGCCTTTGGTTGCCGAGCTCCTTTGCGACGTCCTCGACCTTGTGGCGGCCAACAACGACCTCCCCTCGTGGAAGTCGCTCCTGTCATTCGCTTATGTGGTACTTTAACTGCCACTTCGCACCTTGTCGTCAATCTCTTTGGCAGCGACTGTCCGATCGAACCTCCGTGCATTTCGCGATGGCTGGCGTTTTGAGTATCGCGTAGGAGGTATTAGAAGAGCCAGAACGGACCCGTGCGACTCGCCTGAGGACTCGGCACGCCGCGTTTCGAGCAAGCTATCTGAGGGAGACGTTTCCGGGGCGGCCCGACTATTATGCTCTACCGACTCATTTGCCTCGGGGGACGGAGTCCTAGCTTCGCTTGCCACCAAGCACCCACCTGCTCCGCCGCACTTGGCTTTTCCTGCCCCTCCTGACTCGATGTCGCAGCATCAAACCTCAGTCGATGACGTCTTGGGAGCTGTAGCCGGCTTTCCGGCCAGTTCGTCCGCTGGTCCTGACGGTCTCCGCCCGCGCCATCTAAAGGATCTCCTTTCCCCCGGGATCGGACCGGTGGCCGGGAGACTGGCCGCATCACTCGCCAGAGTGATGAACGTCCTGAGATGGGGCCGACTGCCGGCTGAGGTCAGGGCGATCGTGTTCGGCGCCAACCTATTCGCACTGCGCAAAAAAGACGCATCAATTCGCCCCATTGCCTGCTCTCTTACGTTACGGAGGATCGCAGCAAAGATAGCCTGCCGCGAGGCCAAAGAACTTATTATGGAACAACTTGGCCCGCACCAGCTGGGATTTGGCATGGCGGGCGGAACGGAGACTGTCGTTCATGCAGCAAGAGCCTTTATGCAATCAAGTCCCCCCGGTACGGCACTCCTGAAGTTGGATTTTCGCAATGCATTCAACACCATCCGTAGGGATCACCTCCTTCGTGCGGTTCGGGATACAGTCCCGGAACTCTTCACCTTAGTAGAACACGCGTACAAAGAGCCATCCGTCCTGTTGTTTGGCGCCGAGACGTTATTTTCGGCATCGGGCATACAGCAGGGGGACCCCTTGGGACCGGCCCTATTCAGCCTGGGGATACGTGAGCTGGTTAACTCCGTTCAAGTGCCATTCAACGCTTGGTACCTAGACGATGGCACACTTGGTGGACCGATGGTGGACTTGCTCGATGAGGTGCGCAGAGTCCTTGCTTTCGAGGCAGTCAGTGGTCTGGTGCTGAACACGGCCAAATGCGAGGTGTTCGCTCCGGGGACAGACCCAGACGATCCCTCATTGAGGGCCTTGCTCGAGCTGCTACCGGGGTGTAGAGTCGTGGCTGACCACAAAATAAACCTTCTTGGCGCACCGGTTCTGCCCTCTGCGCTGCCGGGACAACTCGACCCCTTGATGGACAGATTGTGGGCGATGCAGGAACGTCTACCGCTTGTTGGAGCCCACCAGGGACTCTACCTGCTTCGCTCGTCGTTCTCAGCGTGCCGCATCGTACATATTTTACGGTCCATAGACTGCTCAGGCGATTTGAACCATCTTCTTCAACCATTCGACGACCAGGTGGTGGAGGCCCTACAGACAGTGCTGAGTCTAAACTTACGACCACGAGAGGTGCGCCAGGCGGCACTCCCCACGTCCATGGGCGGCCTTGGTCTCCCCTCAGCTCGATCCTTGGCGGGCCCGGCCGTGGCTGCCTCGATGCATGCTACGTCGGATAATGTCCAGCGCCTGCTCCCGCCGGCGGCTCAGGCAATATTCGAGGCGGCTCGTGACGATATAGCGACTGGACTTCAAGCTTCATCGCCTGGTCCCGATAGACTAGCCTGCCAGAGGGCCTGGGCCGAGAAGGCTCACGAAGCTTCGCTTAGTTCGCTGCTTGAGGAATGCAGGGATGACCAGGACAAGGCACGCCTTTTAGCTGTCGCTCGCCCAGGAGCAAGCGACTGGTTGCATGCACTACCCGCCGACTCACTGGGTACCCGCCTTGATGACCAATCCACCCGGATATGCGTTGGCCTTAGATTGGGGGCTGATTTGGTTGAGCCACACAGATGCTCTTGTGGCGAGCCCGTTGGGCGACTCGCCAGACACGGCCTGTCTTGCGCTCACGCAGCGGGCCGGCGCCCAAGACACACTGCCCTCAATGAAATGCTTGCAAGATCGCTGCGGAGGGCGGGGATTCCGTGCGTCCTGGAGCCACCTGGGCTTTCAAGAGACGACGGTAAGCGCCCCGACGGTATGACTTTGATACCCTTCTATAAGGGTCGTTCCCTGGTGTGGGATGCGACG
The DNA here is from genome assembly GCA_003439945.1 of Dermanyssus gallinae. NCBI lineage: Eukaryota > Metazoa > Arthropoda > Arachnida > Mesostigmata > Dermanyssidae > Dermanyssus > Dermanyssus gallinae. The sequence continues at coordinate 49,315 of QVRM01003970.1, forward strand.
GTGACCGACTCTCTGACCCCTTCCCTTGTCGGTCCCGGCGCGTCCCGCCCGGGGACTGCCGTTACGCGAGCTGAGACCTCAAAGATGAGAAAGTATGCGGATTTAAGTCGGGCGCACCACTTTTCGCCATTCGCGTTCGAGACGATGGGTGGCCCTGGGCCCCTCACGGTAACATTGATCTCTCGGGTTGGCGACGCATTACGGCAGGCGACAATGGACAAGAGGGCGCACGCCTTCTTCTCCCAGCGACTGTCACTGGAGATCCAAAGAGGTAACGCGACCTCAGTGCTCGGAACTATGAGAGACTGGATGGACCCGGACCTTCGTGCCAGGGGGCGGGCAGGACTTCCTCACGGGCATGAGCGATAGAGCGACTACGGCGCGCAGAAGGAGCAACTAGGTCGACGAGCAGCAACGCCTTGAAGCATTTTATATATTCTTCTAAATTATAATGAAATAAATAATATACTAATATATATAAGACCCATTCCTGTATTTTTTTTATATAGAGGTAACTTGTAAGCCCGCAGCATGCTGGCTGCACAGCGAGCACATCTGATTCAAAATATATTCCACAACGAAAGATAAATAAAACTCATATATATATATATATATATATATATATATATATATATACATATATTGACGAAGTTCGACACAACAACAGATCAGCCAACTACTACGCCGTCGATAACTGTAACTAATCAGTAGATAAAACACTACGGAACTAATCACATCATCCTGCGTGCACCGCGACGACCATAGAACCGTCATACAGCCACAACATCGAGACCGGCATAAACAACCCCTCACATGAGATCGCGCAGCTAGCTACATACTAACGACAATAATGCACGTTGCGCCACATCCATAACATCGGCAGAATCATCATCATCATTAGACTTACGTACCTGACCTACGGCGGCGTCACCGCCGAAGCCAACGCACCCTATGATAGTGCGCATTTCAAACCGCCAATCAGCGCAGAGGACAGGTGGGATATTTGAGATGTTGTATGTTGGAGAAGATTCATCGTCTTTACCATCATTATTACTATACGAACGCTGCGGCGTCCCTTGAGTGAATACATAGACCAAGGACGCTTGGCCTAGGATCATTCGCTGCTCGGCTGCGCTACGCGCCAGACGTCCGTCGTGTTCGTTGTCGTTCATCGTCGCTCTTAAGCCTCTTGTGTTGTAGTTACCGTCCTGGTGAGTTTACATTTGCCAGTTCACTTAGCGTAACAGGCCACCTTTACATTTTTTAACTAACAACTCTACGTTACATATTATTACTTACTAGTAGCATTACAGTTGTTTTTAAGTCAATTTAAAATGTTTCAGATTTCTGTAAGCGATGTAGCTTCAGTACGTGTTCACGTAGTCATTCTAATGGACATCTAAAACGAGAGCTAAAACGTACACTTGTAAATAATTGGAATGGTCTAATATCTGAGTGTAGTACATTTCTTACGGATTTTAGTTCGTTCACGTATGTATTCGGTGCTTTTGCCCTATTTACGTTTCTTCTATGAACGTCAAAAAGAAAAAAAATGGATTCTGTATTGAAAACAACTAAAACCATTGACCTTTATCTAAAAAAATGCCTCTCATTTATGCTAGATCATGCTGACGCATCGGGACACCTCGGGCTATTGCATAAATACATTTTTGTAACATCATTTAGTCGACACTTTATTTGGATTTTCTGGAATTGAATATTGTTATGAGATATGTAAGCTTACTCGTTAGTGTTTGCTACTTTGTTTTTATTTTCTTTCTAAATAACGTGCACCCCTAAAATACTTAACGTATTTTAGTGGTGCGCGCTACTCCTGATCGTCCATGCTGTGGACTCATATTTGCCTTTATATAACAACTGATTCTTATAAGGACAGTCTGGTAATATACATCATTGATAAACAAACATATCTGAATTTAACATAACTAGTTGTTAGATGCACATATCATTGATTGGTTCATACATTGGTTACAGGTTAACTCTGCTCCACGGCGCTCACACTTGCACTCAGGGGGACACTTCGCACACTTCTCACGCCTGTATAGCTTCGTATGAAAGCCATGAACTGCGGCGGTTATCAGGTATGGTGTCTCTAGTGTGGGCGTTTGGCCTTATTGCCTGTGCCTTGTAGTGTCGTGTCGCACGTCTATTTCAGCCAGTTTTTATATCCCATTTAACGAGATATTCATTGGGCGTATCTATCTTCGAGGGTGTGTTGTGTGTTCACCAAAGGTCCGCTAGAAGAAGGGGCGTAGAAGCTCACAAATACTTTAGCCGATTGCAGCTAATACGACGCAACACCAACACTTTCTTTAAAAAGATAACTTTAATGCACTTAGTGGGTCTGATATTATTCTGAGTTAGGTAAGGCCAAACGACCTGTATCCCACACAAGGCTGTTGGCGCGGTTTTCAGGTAATTGCATGTAGGATTCTTAGGATGTTCTGGGCTATCCTCTTATAAGGCAGCTTATCAAAAGAAGCTTCTATTGTTTCTCAACTAACTCAACGAAGTAAATTGGGGGTTTCATGACTTAAAAAAAAGCATAGTTGTTCGCGTGATTTATAATGAGGGCATAGTCAGGTAGGGAGTTTTTTTTTCGAAGTACTGCCAAACAATTCTGGGGGGGGAAGATATATTTTAGTAGGGTTACCGAGCCCCACATTAGTCACTGCTAGCTTCCGTTGACGATATATATATATATATATATAACTCTTGGTGATTCGACTGACATATACACGCTCTCTGACTGCGCCACTGTCGTAGGGACTAGGCACCATCTAGAGTTGCTGTGTCATCCTGAACAGACAGGAAATGTCTGGTAGAGTCAATAATTATATATATGCTGGCAAGATCTATATTATCCGGGTATATATATATTGATTTGATATGTTTCCAATATATTGATTGGCTTATTTACTTGATAAGTGTGTAAACATATCACCGTTTTAAACCAGGGCCGCAATAACGCTGCAGCAATTAATTATCTATAATATACTCCCCCGGTTTTTCCCTTATGTGTTACGGGATAGCCGCTGCTTCGTAGTCTCTATCTGTGCATTCTCTGCATCCTTGCGTAATCCTAGCGCCTCCCCTAATTCTAGATGCCTATTCTCTCCCAATCGTTTTCACTCCCTAACCAGATGATACCATTTCCTCTCTCTTGCCGCATATCGGATAAACCGTTGTTTCTAATTCCTCGCAGCAGTTACACTGCAACATACCTGCTCTCGCATCCGTTAACAGTTTGCTGCCTCTTGTATTATCGTATAATCATCCTACTCCACCTCTTCACGATTGCATATTCCTGTAAACTTCCTTTAAATTAGTTCTCTACATAAGTGCTGTCCGCTACTTCTGTGTGTATACCTGCCTTTAGCCTACTTTTAATTTGCCCACTGGACATAGCAGGGTCTGTTCATTGTTTACTAAGCAATGGTTTGTGTTCGCCTGTTGTTGTTTTAATCTCAGGGACGTCATAAATATGGAATGAAGCTTTGTACGCACGTGAATGCAATGAACCCGACGTTTTTGGAGGAAAGGGTACGTTCTATTAGAATTGCAATTATGCGTTAGGCATTCTATTAAGATCGTTTATGCCGTATACAAAGGCAAGTATAGGTACCTGATGCAGTTAGCTAACCTGAGTACACACAATAATACCCCTACTATCGTTTTCGTTAATCGTAACATAATAGGTCACGTATGACAGCAGATGTTTTGTCGTCTTATTCCAGCAAATTTCGCCGGAAACAGTCACCCAGCGTCTCTCCAATATGGAAGTTGACACCAGCCTGCCAGAGCGTGTAATAGTGCGCTGCTGCTCGAAATAATCAAGGAGAAGGATTCGCCTTGCCGATCAAGTTCAAGCGTTTGTCTTGCCAATCAAGTTCAAACGCTTGTCTTGCCAATCAAGTTCAAGCGTTTGTCTTGCCAATCAAGTTCAAACGCTTGTCTTGCCAATCAAGTTCAAACGCTTGTCTTGCCAATCAAGTTCAAGCGTTTGTCTTGCCAATCAAGTTCAAACGCTTGTCTTGCCGATCAAGTTCAAGCGTTTGTCTTGCCAATCAAGTTCAAACGCTTGTCTTGCCAATCAAGTTCAAGCGTTCGTCTTGCCAATCAAGTTCAAACGCTTGTCTTGCCAATCAAGTTCAAGCGTTCTAAAGCTTTGCTATAAATATAAATCACTGTTTGTATACTGCCAACAAAATAAACGAAGTTGCCAAACTTTAAAATTCATGCTCAGCAAAATCGTGCATACATGTATATTTATATTACCCTTTAATAAACGATGTCTGTTGTTATAAAACTACAGACTTTTTTCTTTAATACTATATATATGTATATATATAATGCTAAGGTTAGTTCAAGCAAACGACATTTCTGACGTATTCGAGCTAAGTTCTGAGTTGATAGTTGTAAGAAAGACTACGCTAAAACTAGAGACCCCCTCCTCAATAATTGTGAAGAATATTAGTTGCATTTATATGACCTGGTGATGGAAGGGATGACAGGAGGTACAACGGAAATACCAAGGCCTTTGTGGTCATCGAGCTACCGCCGATATATAAGTAATTATTTAACAATTTTAATGCACAGCCTACCTACAAGCATTTTTCCTTTCTGTATAAAAAAAGTGTTTCCTGTGGGTTTTGAAGAGTAATGTGTGCGCCAATAATCCCACGCCTATCAGAAAACTAAGGACCAGCACTGCAACAGGTTTTAATGTAATTGAACCTGGTGTATGTGAAAAACAGTTAAACAATTGGTATCCCGTCGAAAACGGCAGACAATATATTTTCAGGCGTATTTCAGTTTTGTTGCCTATTGCCTAATTGCGAAGATGTCTTTCCTTTCATAGCCGCACTCCATCTTTCCTTGGCTATTTCGTCAACTTTCTTGTTCACATCCTTGGTTTTCTGCTTAGTTGTCATCACTTCGTGTTCTTTAACGGCCATCGTATTGCACTCAAATTCGCGTTCAAGAAACGTTAATCGTATTTTTCATTTGGTTATACTTATCTCAGTCAGTTTTGCTGTGAGCAATTTGGCTGCCCAGGTTTAATCTTCGATATCTGCAGCTATATTTTTCAGACGACTTAAATACGATATATTGCTTGAGCTTACCTTGCCCAGAAGCTGGAAATCTCGCACTCACCTTTGAAAAACTGTGCTGCGCTAAAGCGACTACATTATATTGCATGCCAGTCGACTGCCCGCTGTATTGTATCAAGACTGTTTACCATGCTAGCGTCTAAACCCACGATAGCGTTAAAAGATGTCACTGTTGGTACAAACATGCTTTTTCAGAGTTCTTTAGTCACCATGAGTATATTGCAGTTCAACAAATCCTTCTCTCTTACAATATTTTTAGTTACAATACTTCTAGGTCGTTTTTTATTGCATGCCAAGCATTAAAAATATCTGGCGTGTTTTCTATTATATCTTCTAAGTATCTGTAGACGTCTCTATATTCAATTTCCTTTCCCCGTAACTTTAGCGGCATCTTTCTGATATCTCCGGAACATATTACGTTGAACTCATGTCCAATCTTTTCTGGCGTTTCTCCGCATATGGTTAACATTTTTTGCATTTGGTCAACACTTTCCGCTAAAATCACCATGTCGTTTGCAAACAACATGACACAAGGTCGGATAGATAGAATTCCATGATCTCTACTGTATACTATTTTAAAACCCAGATACTATTCATACACAGTGACACCGAGGAAGGGCATCCTTGCCAAAGTCCTTTCTTGAGACGATCCTTGCAAAGATGTAACTCTTATAGTATATTTCTTTAATTATATTGACCCATTCCTGTATTTTTTTTAATAGAGGTAACTTGTAAGCCCGCAGCATGCTGGCTGCACAGCAAGCGTATCTGATTCAAAAGTTATTCCACAACAAAAGATAAATAAAACTCATATATATATATTGACGAAGTTCGACACAACAACAGAACAGCCAACTACTACGCCGTCGATAACTGTAACTAATCAGTAGATAAAACACTACGGAACTAATCACATCATCCTGCGTGCACCGCGACGACCATAGAACCGTCATACAGCCACAACATCGAGACCGGCATAAACAACCCCTCACATGAGATCGCGCAGCTAGCTACATACTAACGACAATAATGCACGTTGCGCCACATCCATAACATCGGCAGAATCATCATCATCATTAGACTTACGTACCTGACCTACGGCGGCGTCACCGCCGAAGCCAACGCACCCTATGATAGTGCGCATTTCAAACCGCCAATCAGCGCAGAGGACAGGTGGGATATTTGAGATGTTGTATGTTGGAGAAGATTCATCGTCTTTACCATCATTATTACTATACGAACGCTGCGGCGTCCCTTGAGTGAATACATAACCCAAGGACGCTTGGCCTAGGATCATTCGCTGCTCGGCTGCGCTACGCGCCAGACGTACGTCGTGTTCGTTGTCGTTCATCGTCGCTCTTAAGCCTCTTGTGTTGTAGTTACCGTCCTGGTGAGTTTACATTTGCCAGTTCACTTAGCGTAACAGGCCACCTTTACATTTTTTAACTAACAACTCTACGTTACATATTATTACTTACTAGTAGCATTACAGTTGTTTTTAAGTCAATTTAAAATGTTTCAGATCTCTGTAAGCGATGTAGCTTCAGTACGTGTTCACGTAGTCATTCTAATGGACATCTAAAACGAGAGCTAAAACGTACACTTGTAAATAATTGGAATGGTCTAATATCTGAGTGTAGTACATTTCTTACGGATTTTAGTTCGTTCACGTATGTATTCGGTGCTTTTGCCCAATTTACGTTTCTTCTATGAACGTCAAAAAGAAAAAAAAATGGATTCTGTATTGAAAACAACTAAAACCATTGACCTTTATCCAAAAAAATGCCTCTTATTTATGCTAGATCATGCTGACGCATCGGGACACCTCAGACTCTCGCATAAATACATTTTTGTAACATCATTTAGTCGACCCTTTATTTGGATTTTCTGGAATTGAATATTGTTATGAGATATGTAAGCTTACTCGTTAGTGCTTGCTACTTTGTTTTTATTTTCTTTCTAAATAACGTGCACCCCAGTGGTGCGCGCTACTCCTGATCGTCCATGCTGTGGACTCATATTTGCCTTTATATAACAACTGATTCTTATAAGGACAGTCTGGTAATATACATGATTGATAAACAAACATATCTGAATTTAACATAACTAGTTGTTAGATGCACATATCATTGATTGGATCATACATTGGTTACAGGTTAACTCTGCTCCACGGCACTCACACTTGCACTCAGGGGGACACTTCGCACACTTCTCACGCCTGTATAGCTTCGTATGAAAGCCATGAACTGCGGCGGTTATCAGGTATGGTGTCTATAGTGTGGGCGTTTGGCCTTATTGCCTGTGCCTCGTAGTGTCGTGTCGCACGTCTATTTCAGCCAGTTTTTATATCCCATTTAACGAGATATTCATTGGGCGTATCTATCTTCGAGGGTGTGTTGTGTGTTCACCAAAGGTCCGCTAGAAGAAGGGGCATAGAAGCTCACAAATACTTTAGCCGATTGCAGCTAATACGACGCAACACCAACACTTTCTTTAAAAAGATAACTTTAATGCACTTAGTGGGTCTGATATTATTCTGAGTTAGGTAAGGCCAAACGACCTGTATCCCACACAAGGCTGTTGGCGCGGTTTTCAGGTAATTGCATGTAGGATTCTTAGGATGTTCTGGGCTATCCTCTTATAAGGCAGCTTATCAAAAAAAGCTTCTATTGTTTCTCAACTAACTCAACGAAGTAAATTGGGGGTTTCATGACTTAAAGAAAAGCATAGTTGTTCGCGTGATTTATAATGAGGGCATAGTCAGGTAGGGAGTTTTTTTTTTCGAAGTACTGCCAAACAATTCTGGGGGGGGAGATATATTTTAGTAGGGTTACCGAGCCCCACATTAGTCACTGCTAGCTTCCGTTGACGATATATATATATATATATATATATATATGTGTATATAACTCTTGGTGATTCGACTGATATATACACGCTCTCTGACTGCGCCACTGTCGTAGGGACTAGGCACCATCTAGAGTTGCTGTGTCATCCTGAACAGACAGGAAATGTCTGGTAGAGTCAATAATTATATATATGCTGGCCAGATCTATATTATCCGGGTATATATATATATATATATATTGATTTGATATGTTTCCAATATATTGATTGGCTTATTTACTTGATAAGTGTGTAAACATATCACCGTTTTATACCAGGGCCGCAATAACGCTGCAGCAATTAATTATCTATAATATACTCCCCCGGTTTTTCCCTTATGTGTTACGGGATAGCCGCTGCTTCGTAGTCTCTATCTGTGCATTCTCTGCATCCTTGCGTAATCCTAGCGCCTCCCCTAATTCTAGATGCCTAGTCTCTCCCAATCGTTTTCACTCCCTAACCAGATGATACCATTTCCTCTCTCTTGCCGCATATCGGATAAACCGTTGTTTCTAATTCCTCGCAGCAGTTTTACTGCAACATACCTGCTCTCGCATCCGTTAACAGTTCGCTGCCTCTTGTATTATCGTATAATCATCCTACTCCACCTCTTCACGATTGCATATTCCTGTAAACTTCCTTTAAATTAGCTCTCTACATAAGTGCTGTCCGCTACTTCTGTGTGTATACCTGCCTTTAGCCTACTTTTAATTTGCCCACTGGACATAGCATGGTCTGTTCATTGTTTACTAAGCAATGGTTTGTGTTCGCCTGTTGTTGTTTTAATGTCAGGGACGTCATAAATATGGAATGAAGCTTTGTACGCACGTGAATGCAATGAACCCGACGCTTTGGAGGAAAGGGTACGTTCTATTAGAATTGCAATTATGCGTTAGGCATTCTATTAAGATCGTTTATGCCGTATACAAAGGCAAGTATAGGTACCTGATGCAGTTAGCTAACCTAAGTACACACAATAATACCCCTACTATCGTTTTCGTTAATCGTAACATAATAGGTCACGTATGACAGCAGATGTTTTGTCGTCTTATTCCAGCAAATTTCGCCGGAAACAGTCACCCAGCGTCTCTCCAATATGGAAGTTAACTCCAGCCTGCCAGAGCGTGTAATAGTGCGCTGCTGCTCGAAATAATCAAGAAGAAGGATTCGCCTTGCCGATCAAGTTCAAGCGTTTGTCTTGCCAATCAAGTTCAAACGCTTGTCTTGCCAATCAAGTTCAAGCGTTCGTCTTGCCAATCAAGTTCAAACGCTTGTCTTGCCAGTCAAGTTCAAACGCTTATCTTGCCAATCAAGTTCAAGCGTTCTAAAGCTTTGCTATAAATATAAATCACTGTTTGTATACTGCCAATAAAATAAACGAAGTTGCCAAACTTTAAAATTCATGCTCAGCAAAATCGTGCATACATGTATATCTATATTACCCTTTAATAAACGATGTCTGTTATTATAAAACTACAGACTTTTTTCTTTAATACTATATATATTTATATATATAATGCTAAGGTTAGTTCAAGCAAACGACATTTCTGGCGCATTCGAGCTAAGTTCTGAGTTGATAGTTGTAAGAAAGACTACGCTAAAACTAGAGACCCCCTCCTCAATAATTGTGAAGAATATTAGTTGCATTTATATGACCTGGTGATGGGAGGGGTGACAGGAGGTACAACGGAAATACCAAGGCCTTTGTGGTCATCGAACTACCGCCGATATTTAAGTAATTATTTAACAATTTTAATGCACAGCCTACCTACAAGCATTTTTCCTTCCTGTGTAAAAAAAGTGTTTCCTGTGGGTTTTGAAGAATAATGTGTGCGCCAATAATCCCACGCCTATCAGAAAACTAAGGACCAGCACTGCAACAGGTTTTAATGTAATTGAACCTGGTGTATGTGAAAAACAGTTAAACAATTGGTATCCCGTCGAAAACGGCAGACAATATATTTTCAGGCGTATTTCAGTTTTGTTGCCTATTGCCTAATTGCGAAGATGTCTTTCCTTTCATAGCCGCACTCCATCTTTCCTTGGCTATTTCGTCAACTTTCTTGTTCACATCCTTGGTTTTCTGCTTAGTTGTCATCACTTCGTGTTCTTTAACGGCCATCGTATTGCACTCAAATTCGCGTTCAAGAAACGTTAATCGTATTTTTCATTTGGTTATACTTATCTCAGTCAGTTTTGCTGTGAGCAATTTGGCTGCCCAGGTTTAATCTTCGATATCTGCAGCTATATTTTTCAGACGACTTAAATACGATATATTGCTTGAGCTTACCTTGCCCAGAAGCTGGAAATCTCGCACTCACCTTTGAAAAACTGTGCTGCGCTAAAGCGACTACATTATATTGCATGCCAGTCGACTGCCCGCTGTATTGTATCAAGACTGTTTACCATGCTAGCGTCTAAACCCACAATAGCGTTAAAAGATGTCACTGTTGGCACAAACATGCTTTTTCAGAGTTCTTTAGTCACCATGAGTATATTGCAGTTCAACAAATCCTTCTCTCTTACAATCTTTTTAGTTACAATACTTCTAGGTCGTTTTTTTATTGCATGCCAAGCATTAAAAATATCTGGCGTGTTTTCTATTATATCTTCTAAGTATCTGTAGACGTCTCTATATTCAATTTCCTTTCCCCGTAACTTTAGCGGCATCTTTCTGATATCTCCGGAACATATTACGTTGAACTCATGTCCAATCTTTTCTGGCGTTTCTCCGCATATGGTTAACATTTATTGCATTTGGTCAACACTTTCCGCTAAAATCACCATGTCGTTTGCAAACAACATGACACAAGGTCGGATAGATAGAATTCCATGATCTCTACTGTATACTATTTTAAAACCCAGATACTATTCATACACAGTGACACCGAGGAAGGGCATCCTTGCCAAAGTCCTTTCTTGAGACGATCCTTGCAAAGATGTAACTCTTATAGTATATTTCTTTAATTATATTGACCCATTCCTGTATTTTTTTTAATAGAGGTAACTTGTAAGCCCGCAGCATGCTGGCTGCACAGCAAGCGTATCTGATTCAAAAGTTATTCCACAACAAAAGATAAATAAAACTCATATATATTGACGAAGTTCGACACAACAACAGAACAGCCAACTACTACGCCGTCGATAACTGTAACTAATCAGTAGATAAAACACTACGGAACTAATCACATCATCCTGCGTGCACCGCGACGACCATAGAACCGTCATACAGCCACAACATCGAGACCGGCATAAACAACCCCTCACATGAGATCGCGCAGCTAGCTACATACTAACGACAATAATGCACGTTGCGCCACATCCATAACATCGGCAGAATCATCATCATCATTAGACTTACGTACCTGACATACGGCGGCGTCACCGCCGAAGCCAACGCACCCTATGATAGTGCGCATTTCAAACCGCCAATCAGCGCAGAGGACAGGTGGGATATTTGAGATGTTGTATGTTGGAGAAGATTCATCGTCTTTACCATCATTATTACTATACGAACGCTGCGGCGTCCCTTGAGTGAATACATAGACCAAGGACGCTTGGCCTAGGATCATTCGCTGCTCGGCTGCGCTACGCGCCAGACGTACGTCGTGTTCGTTGTCGTTCATCGTCGCTCTTAAGCCTCTTGTGTTGTAGTTACCGTCCTGGTGAGTTTACATTTGCTTCAGTTCACTTAGCGTAACAGGCCACCTTTATTTTTTTACTAACAACTCTACGTTACATATTATTACTTACGAGTAGCATTACAGTTGTTTTTAAGTCCATTTAAAATGTTTCATGTGTCTGTAAGCGATGTAGCTTCAGCACGTGTTCACGTAGTCATTCTAATGGATATCTAAAAAGAGAGCTAAAACGTGCACATAAATAATTAAAATGGTGTAATATCTGAGTGTAGTACATTTCTTACGGGTTTTAATTGGTTCACGTATGTATTCGGTGCTTTTGCCCAATTTGCGTTTCTTCTATGAACGTCAAAAATAAAACATTATTTTGTGTTCTGTATTGAAAGCAACTAAAATCATTGACCATTGACCGAAAACTCGGTGCCGTACGCCTACCTGTCTACGCACACAGCACACGGCGGTCTGGACACCCCCTGCCTCCCCCCTGCCAAACATTTTACCCCAGACTCCGCCTCTCACGTCTGACAGCACTACAACACTCCACGCACCCTAGGGTCTAATGGATGCTAACTACCAAGCACTTTAAAAAAGACTTTGCAAAAACAAGACTTCTTTGCGAGCGCTTGGGAACCTCCATTAAGTCCGCCACACAAGGGATCGACTACTGGTCTCAACAACTACACAACATGTTCAATGGGGCACATTTTAAAAAAGCACACGAAACGCCCTTTGTACATTACTGGATTAAAGGTATGCCCTACCTATCTGAAAAGGAGTATTTAAACCTACTAAAGCTTAGGATCAACGCACTACCAACGCGTGCCAGTAGCCAGAGAACGCCCGGGCTACAACACATGTTGTAGGCACGGGTGTCATGCGCTTGAGACAATGGCTCATGTCGCTCAGATGTGCGATACAGCACACAAGCAAACTATAAGAGACATCACGACGTCTGTGATCGCGTGGTCCTCTCCGCGAGATGGGTCATTAAGTGGTTCGTGAGCGAGTATTCCGTCGACCGGGCGCACCGGATCTAAAGCCCGACCTCGTAATAACAACACCTACCGAGGTCTGGGTTTTAGATGCTGAGGTTTGCGGCCCGAACAGGGATCTGGCAAAAGCGCGGCAGGGCAAGATCACCAACTATGACGTCAAGTTTCTAAGAGTGGCGCTCCCCGGCCCGCAAAGACCTCGCAGATTCGGATCCATCACTATCTCTATGAGTGCTGTATGGGACTCCGAATCTGCGAGTACGCTTTTGGGGCTCGGCGTCACAAAAAGGAATCTTATGGATCTTATCGTCTTAAAGTTGCAAGGAACCTTGAGGATATACCGCTCGCACCGGGTACATAAGAGCGGGGGCTATCATCAAGCAAAGACACGTACAGCTGATTCTTAACCTCACGTGACACCTTTTACCACCATTTTTATTAGGGCGAGCACTCCGAGTGTGCAAACAAATTGTAAGTGATTAATAAATCATCATTAATATATATATATATATATATATATATATATATATTAATGATGATTATATATATATAACATAAACGCTTACCACCGATGCGATGCGTCAGGAAAGATGAATATTGCGTAGTGCTCTCCTCTGGGAGGGTAAACGTCGCTGTATTCTATTTCCCACCCACATTCGATTCCGCGGAGGTTGCTGAGGCGATGAGCTTTGGACTTTCAGAGTTAAACCTGACCATGCCAACTATCGTCGGCGGTGATTTCAATGCCAGAACCTGTTGTTTCACAACCTTGTCAGCCGTGAAATTGAAAGCTTCGATGTTCTTGATGAAGCGGCCCGAAAGCATCAACCAGTGTTGGCCGTTGTCGATGTTCCCGGTATTTGGCGAGACCGACATAACCCGCCGCGCTGGTCTGCAATGAGACGGATTAATCTATCTCTTTTGGGCAGAGCGGTGGGCGGTCTTGAGGTAAGCCCTGACATCGATTCCAGTTGTGATCAGTTGGAGAGAACGATGAGAAGTGCAGTGAAGCGGAAAAGGTTATGGCAAAAGAGATCACGCCCGTGGTACTCTCGAGCCTGCTACCTCGCCCACGGTGAAGTGCTCGGACTCCTGCGCCCAGCAAGAGCCAGAGCACCATCATCACCGCAAGCCAGAATGGACTACTTTGAGCGTAGAAAGGCTTATATAAGACGTTGCTATGATCATAAAAGGAAACACGCAAGGCGGGAGGAGCGACGGCTGCTCGAAAGGGCAGAACGAGAGCCTTCAGCTTACATCGTGCGACCTCGTAGGGCGGTGAACCCGCTTAGCGACTGACAGGTAAGAGCCACCTAACTAATCTCTTATTCAATCGTGACGTTGCGGCCGTATCTCCAATCGTACAGCATCCACTTACACTGGAGCAGCACAACATGAATCTGCCATTCGAGGTGGAGGAGGTGTGTCAGGTCCTACGGTCATTCCCGAAGAGAAAGAGCTCAGGTCCCGATCAGGTCCGCTATGAGCATTGCATCCAGTCACTTCCTCTCTTGGCAGAAACTCTTTGTGATTTCTTTAACGAAATTATAAAGAGGGGGCGGATGCCTAAAGTCTGGCATGTCGCCTGGCTTTTTCTTCTGTTCAAGGGTAGACATGGTGATGACAAGCAGGATCCATATCTCTATCGTGGAGTGGCGTCAGAACGCACATTGAAGACGATTTTCGGTAAGTTGGTTATTCGACGGATTAAGCGGGTAGCTGAAGAGGCACTTCCATCGGAGCAATTCGGTTTTAGGAGAGGCCGAGGCACTCGTGATGCAATCCATGTTCTCCAGTCAGAAATCGAGCGAGTTGTGGCACAACCCAAAGGTCATCTGTATGCAGTCTTTATTGACTGCGTCAAGGCCTTTGACAAAGCCCCTCGCCATCTGCTGGTTGAAGCATTCCAACGAGCAGAAGTGGGTGGCTCTCTCCTGAGTGTAATAGCAAGTTTCTTTGAGGAAGACACCTTGTTGGAAGACGGTGAACAGGGTGTATTAGAGATTAAGCAAAATGTGGGAACTCAGCAAGGAGACCCGCTAAGCTGCGTCTTGTTTACACTTCTCCTTATTGACCTCGTCGGTTACGTCCGACAGGAGTACCAAAAAGCCGAAGTGGTAATGTATGCAGATGATATCGTGGTCGCTCGTCGCGATTTAGGTGCCATCAAGCGCATTACCTCTATGATAGAGGCGTTCCTTGTCTCGAAGGGACTTGAGATAAACACCAGGGAGACCAAAGCCATGAAGTTCAGGCGTGGAGGTCGATTGGCTGCCAGAGAGGTTATACGTTGCTGTGGCCAACCATTGGAGTTTGTTAACTCTTACCAGTATCTTGGCCTTCGGGTTCATTATACAGGAACGACGTTCACAGTGCATGTAAACGAAACAGTACGGAAGGCACTTATCTCTCTTTACGGGGAAGTAGGCAATGTCCGAAGACTGTCCGTTCTCTCAACAGTGAGGCTCTTCATGCTTAAGATTGTTCCGGGGCTGATGCACGGTCTTGACAGGGTGTGGAACCACCGCACGCTGACGAATTTTAACCAGCTTGAAAAGTGTTTTTCATTATATATGAAGCGAGTGCATTGCTTGCCTATCCGAGCGAGGAGCCGCTTTGTGTATTTCATGTCAGGCTGCCCACCGGCTGCTGAAACAATCCGACTAAGGCTGAAGATGCCGCGTACAGTACCTTACGAACGTTGTATTTCGAAGTGGGAAGCTAAAGTCGAACAGGCTAGACGGGAGGTCGGTGGTTTAGACGTTTCCAATGCCATGCACCTTTGATCTAGTCCTGCATGTGACAATCGCCACGTATACACCAGGTACAAAGTGCATGGTTATCACTACCTGGTATGTTCAAACGCAACCTTTCACGAGGAGTACGAGTTGATGCACCTGCCGGTTCTGCCTGCAGAAGTGTGCTAAGTACCATGCAGTGGAATGCACAGCGCTGGACCGAAAATCGCCCCAAAAAAAAATACTTCTCTCGTCGGAAGCGTGAAGAAGATAGAGCTTCATGAAGAAACATTTTGAAATGTATATTATACTTAATTTGAGTGAATTAAACATAATTGTAATTGTATATATATATATATATATATATATATATATATATATATATAGCGCCTTAGAGTGAACTGAATTGTCTCTGCACGAACGTGTTGTCTTGGGTTCTCTAACTCAGACACAAACTGCTGTACATTTTGACTGATTTGAGAGCGGGTTCTGACACCCTTTGGGGCGTCAGCACGCCGCGGTGGCTTGTGAACCAATAAATAGGCCAAGCAGCATGGCTTAAAAACCCATCCGTTGCTCGGCTGTGCTTTGCATTAGACTTTATGCTACGTGTCGTCATTCATCGTTCCTGAGTCCCTCGCGCTGCAGTACCCGTCCGCCTGAGTCTACATTCCCAAGCTGACTTAGCGTAACGCAGCAGCGTTACAATCTATGTGCGTGGTAGTCTGGCTGGTCGTGTTCTTACGATGAAAACCCGGATATGAATTTGGCAGGCCGTTGTACGACTGTGCGATCGCGCATCTCAAGGGCCGTGGGGTGGCAGTACAATTCGCCTTCATTGTAACTTCTGCCAAAAGCCTATTTGGGTGCCGAGGATCCAAAGAGGTCTTTAGACCTCTACCGCCTGCACAACGGGTAAATATATCGCATTTAAAGAAATCGGTTTATTTCGCAACACAGGCGCTTTGGTTACACTTATTCCAGAAATAATCATTATTCATTGGAGCTCAAACAGGGCTCATTTTAACGTTGATGTTTTCTACTGTAATAGAAGAAGTAATAGCTCAATGCAGTTCAAGCAAATACAGTACCGTTAATTTACACCACTGTGCGAGAGCAGCCATATGATGACTCCGAGCTTTGCTGTTTATGGCAGCAGGGTGTGCTGGTCTGATGTCTTTAACTGCTTGCGCCGCTTAGAAAATTCAATATCAAATTAATTTGATCATTTTCGTTTAAGCACTTAAATGACGGGCAGCAATATTCGGTGCCACGTAGTCTGACAGAAGCTTATATTTAATATAATAAGTGATTATATGAAGGGTTTTCTACTCTCTTGACGTCTAACTTAACTCGTTCTGTCATTTTATTGTTACTAGGTTCTTAAACAATACGGTCGGCGATATCGTTTTGTTCTTGTGTATAGGCCCTTGTAAGTGACAAGCAATTATGCAGTTCGGTCTTTTCAGGTCGTGCGCTATCATTTGGGTGATCTAACAGTGTTAGTTATTTCTCACTCGTCGGTAGGCAGCCATAGGCACGCGTCCAAACAGTTTCTCTCCTGGCAAGGGTGCATCGGGTTATTTTTTATTTTGAACTTTTATTGACATTTCTTATAAGATAAATGCACACGTTAATTTCAAGCTCCATCACCTATTTACAATACGGTGCAACATGGTTTATATTTTTAAATTACTTTAAACCAGATACTGGAGTTTTGAGATAATGCGCTTCGAGATCGTATTTGAATGTGAGCAGAAACTTTGTTTGCCTGACGAAGGCCAATACTTTGTTCCAGTAGAAGACTCCAATCAGAAAGAATGATAGTTTTGACTAATTAGAATTGACTTTATACAAATTGTATGTGTTACTTCCTTGTAGATATAGGTGTTGCTGATGTTGCCAAACCATGTAAGTTTGGATGCTCTTCAAGGAGTATACGCTTATTTTCAACTACAAGAGGGTATTCTATAAGCTCTGGGAAAGGCAGAATGCTTATGTTGTTTTAGTACGACTGCATCGAGTCTCGCATCCAGAGGTTCAGAGTACCTCTGTTGGGGAATTCCTAACGAATCGGGCGATGATATCGTGCGCAAACAATGTCACCTTTGCACGCTTTGTTACGCTACATATGTCGTTAACAAATATGTTAAAAAAGAGTGGACTACCTATATTGCCCTGAGCTACTCCAGCCGATATAATCCTTTCGTCAGAGAGTGTATTGCCCACCTGAAGGACTTGTCTTCTATTCGACATAAACGAAGGCAGCCAAGACCAAAAATATCATCCGCTCGATATCGAGCTCACTTCTTAATTAGAATATTTACATCACCTGTACCAAATGTATATATATATATATATATATATATATATATATTGTGACGAAGTTCGACACAACAACAGAACAACCAACATCATCTGGTCGACCCTTTATTTGGATTTTCTGGAATTGAATATTGTTATGAGATATGTAAGCTTACTCGTTAGTGTTTGCTACTTTGTTTTTATTAACTTTATAAATAACGTGCACCCCTAAAATACTTAACGTATTTTAGTGGTGCGCGCTACTTCTAATTGTTCATGCTGTGTGTTTGCCTTTACATAACAACTGATATTAACTGGCATGCGTAAAACTAATATTTATAAGGACAGTCTGGTAATATACATGACTGATAAACAAAAATATCTGAATTTAACATAACTAGTTGTCAGATGCACATATCATTGATTGGTTCATACATTGGTTACAGGTGAATACTGTTCCACGGCGTTCACACTTGCACTCAGGGGGACACTTCGCACACTTCTCACGCCTGCTTAATTTCGTATGAAAGCCATTAACTGCGGCGGTTATCAGGTATGCTTTCTCTAGTGTGGGCGTTTGGCCTTATTGCCTGTGCCTCGTAGTGTCGTGTCGCACGTCTATTTCAGCCAGGTTTTATATACCATTTAAAGAGATATTCATTGGGCGTATCTATCTTCGAGGGTATGTTGTATGTTCACCAAAGGTCCGCTAGAAGAAGGGGCGTAGAAGCTCACAAATCGAATCTTAAACAACGTATATGACAACTACTCTTAAAGCATTACAGCTGAACTGCAACCGGAGCATGGGTGCCCACAACATGCTCCAGGAAATTAGTAGCAGGTCTGGGACAGATCTGCTACTTCTCAGTGAGCCCAACGTCCGGTGGGCGAAAAACGGCACCCCGGACCTTTTTACAGAAGCAAACAATTTGACAAGCATTTTACTAGACAACTGCTGTCGCCTCCGGGTTTCCGGACACGGCAGCGGGTACGGTTTTACTTGGGTGGATCTAACGGGCGTTGGGCGGTTTTATTCCTGCTACTGCAGTCCCAACGCCCCTCTCGAAGACTTTCATAGGTTCTTAGACAATTTGACAGAGTCTTTTAACCAAAACGACGTGCCACTTCTAGTCTTAACCGGAGATTTTAACGCAGCTTCCACTACATGGGGCTCTACGGCCACCAACCGAAGAGGACGCGCCGTCCTCGAGTGGCTGGCGGCGGAGGACCTAGTTGTTCTTAACACGGGTACGCCCACCTTCCACAGAGCTGGGCACACCTCGTGCATCGATCTTACAATAACAAGAAGAACGGAAGCACATAGGATTTTAAACTGGAAGGTTTTACTAGACGAGGAATCTCTAAGTGACCATCATATACTTGTGTTACACGTGACCATCTCCCGCGAGGGACCGCCCACAACGCTTCGTCCTACAACCAGGCGCCAGGGGGTCAACGAGATCCGGGAGTCCCTTAGGACTTTTCTATTATATCTTCTAAGTATCTGTAGACGTCTCTATATGCAATTTCCTTTCCCCGTAACTTTAGCGGCATCTTTCTAATATCTCCGGAACATATTACGTTGAACTCATGTCCAATCTTTTCTGGCGTTTCTTCCGCATATGGTTAACATTTTTTGCATTTGGTCAACACTTTCCGCTAAAATCACCATGTCGTTTGCAAACAACATGACACAAGGTCGGATAGATAGAATTCCATGATCTCTACTGTATACTATTTTAAAACCCAGTTACTATTCATACACAGTGACACCGAGGAAGGGCATCCTTGCCAAAGTCCTTTCTTGATTCGATCCTTGCAAAGATGTAACTCTTATCGTACATTTCTTCAATTCTATTGACCCATTCCTGTATTTTTTTGTAATAGAGGTAACTTGTAAGCCCGCAGCATGCTGGCTGCACAGCAAGCGTATCTGATTCAAAAGTTATTCCACAACAAAAGATAAATAAAACTCATATATATATTGACGAAGTTCGACACAACAACAGAACAGCCAACTACTACGCCGTCGATAACTGTAACTAATCAGTAGATAAAACACTACGGAACTAATCACATCATCCTGCGTGCACCGCGACGACCATAGAACCGTCATACAGCCACAACATCGAGACCGGCATATGTAAACAACCCCTCACATGAGATCGCGCAGCTAGCTACATGCTAACGACAATAATGCACGTTGCGCCACATCCATAACATCGGCAGAATCATCATCATCATTAGACTTACGTACCTGACCTACGGCGGCGTCACCGCCGAAGCCAACGCACCCTATGATAGTGCGCATTTCAAACCGCCAATCAGCGCAGAGGACAGGTGGGATATTTGAGATGTTGTATGTTGGAGAAGATTCATCGTCTTTACCATCATTATTACTATACGAACGCTGCGGCGTCCCTTGAGTGAATACATAGACCAAGGACGCTTGGCCTAGGATCATTCGCTGCTCGGCTGCGCTACGCGCCAGACGTACGTCGTGTTCGTTGTCGTTCATCGTCGCTCTTAAGCCTCTTGTGTTGTAGTTACCGTCCTGGTGAGTTTACATTTGCCAGTTCACTTAGCGTAACAGGCCACCTTTACATTTTTTAACTAACAACTCTACGTTACATATTATTACTTACTAGTAGCATTACAGTTGTTTTTAAGTCCATTTAAAATGTTTCAGATTTCTGAAAGCGATGTAGCTTCAGTACGTGTTCACGTAGTTATTCTCAAGGACATCTAAAAAGAGAGCTAAAACGTACACATGTAAATAATTGGAATGGTGTAATATCTGAGTGTAATACATTTCTTACGGATTTTAGTTCGTATGTATTCGGTGCTTTTGCCCAATTTGCGTTTCTTCTATGAACGTCAAAAAGAACAAAAAATTGGGTTTTGTATTGAACGCAACTAAAACCATTGACCTTTATCTAAAAAAATGCCTCTTATTTATGCTAGATCATGCTGACGCATCGGGACACCTCAGACTCTCGCATAAATACATTTTTATAACATCATTTAGTCGACCCTTTATTTGGATTTTCTGGAATTGAATATTGTTATGAGATATGTAAGCTTACTCGTTAGTGCTTGCTACTTTGTTTTTATTTTCTTTCTAAATAACGTGCACCCCTAAAATACTTAACGTATTTTAGTGATGCGCGCTATTCCTGATTGTCCATGCTGTTGACTCATATTTGCCTTTATATAACAACTGATATTTATAAGGACAGTCTGGTAATACACATGATTGATAAACAAACATATCTAAATTTAACATAACTAGTTGTTAGATGCACATATCATTGATTGGTTCATACATTGGTTACAGGTTAACACTGCTCCACGGCGCTCACACTTGCACTCAGGGGAACACTTCGCACACTTCTCACGCCTGTATAGCTTCGTATGAAAGCCATGAACTGCGGCGGTTATCAGGTATGGTTTCTCTAGTGTGGGCGTTTGGCCTTATTGCCTGTGCCTCGTAGTGTCGTGTCGCACGTCTATTTCAGCCAGTTTTTATATCCCATTTAACGAGATATTCATTGGGCGTATCTATCTTCGAGGGTGTGTTGTGTGTTCACCAAAGGTCCGCTAGAAGAAGGGGCATAGAAGCTCACAAATACTTTAGCCGATTGCAGCTAATACGACGCAACACCAACACTTTCTTTAAGAAGTTAACTTAAATGCACTTAGTGGGTCTGATATTATTCTGAGTTAGGTAAGGCCAAACGACCTGTATCCCACACAAGGCTGTTGGCGCTGTTTTCAGGTAATTGCATGTAGGATTCTTAGGATGTTCTGGGCTATCCTCTTATAAGGCAGCTTATCAAAAGAAGCTTCTATTGTTTCTCAACTAACTCAACGAAGTAAATTGGGGTTTTCATGACTTAAAGAAAAGCATAGTTGTTCGCGTGATTTATAATGAGGGATAGTGAGGTGGGGAGTTTTTTTTTCGAAGTACTGCCAAACAATTCTGGGGGGGGAAGATATATTTTAGTAGGGTTACCGAGCCCCACATTAGTCACTGCTAAGTTCCGTTGACGATATATATATATATATATATATATATATATATATGTGTATATAACTCTTGGTGATTCGACTGATATATACACGCTCTCTGACTGCGCCACTGTCGTAGGGACTAGGCACCATCTAGAGTTGCTGTGTCATCCTGAACAGACAGGAAATGTCTGGTAGAGTCAATAATTATATATATGCTGGCCAGATCTATATTATCCGGGTATATATATATATTGATTTGATATGTTTCCAATATATTGATTGGCTTATTTACTTGATAAGTGTGTAAACATATCACCGTTTTATACCAGGGCCGCAATACCGCTGCAGCAATTAATTATCTATAATACACTCCCCCGGTTTTTCCCTTATGTGTTACGGGATAGCCGCTGCTTCGTAGTCTCTATCTGTGCATTCTCTGCATCCTTGCGTAATCCTAGCGCCTCCCCTAATTCTAGATGCCTAGTCTCTCCCAATCGTTTTCACTCCCTAAAGATACCATTTCCTCTCTCTTGCCGCATATCGGATAAACCGTTGTTTCTAATTCCTCGCAGCAGTTTTACTGCAACATACCTGCTCTCGCATCCGTTAACAGTTCGCTGCCTCTTGTATTATCGTATAATCATCCTACTCCACCTCTTCACGATTGCATATTCCTGTAAACTTCCTTTAAATTAGCTCTCTACATAAGTGCTGTCCGCTACTTCTGTGTGTATACCTGCCTTTAGCCTACTTTTAATTTGCCCACTGGACATAGCATGGTCTGTTCATTGTTTACTAAGCAATGGTTTGTGTTCGCCTGTTGTTGTTTTAATGTCAGGGACGTCATAAATATGGAATGAAGCTTTGTACGCACGTGAATGCAATGAACCCGACGCTTTGGAGGAAAGGGTACGTTCTATTAGAATTGCAATTATGCGTTAGGCATTCTATTAAGATCGTTTATGCCGTATACAAAGGCAAGTATAGGTTACCTGATGCAGTTAGCTAACCTAAGTACACACAATAATACCCCTACTATCGTTTTCGTTAATCGTAACTTAATAGGTCACGTATGACAGCAGATGTTTTGTCGTCTTATTCCAGCAAATTTCGTCGCCGGAAACAGTCACCCAGCGTCTCTCCAATATGGAAGTTACTCCAGCCTGCCAGAGCGTGTAATAGTGCGCTGCTGCTCGAAATAATCAAAGAAGAAGGATTCGCCTTGCCGATAAAGTTCAAGCGTTTTGTCTGCCATCAAGTTCAAACGCTTGTCTTGCCAGTTAAGTTCAAACGCTTATCTTGGCCAATCAAGTTCAAGCGTTCTAAAGCTTTGCTATAAATATAAATCACTGTTTGTATACTGCCAATAAAATAAACGAAGTTGCCAAACTTTAAAATTCATGCTCAGCAAAATCGTGCATACATGTATATCTATATTACCCTTTAATAAACGATGTCTGTTATTATAAAACTACAGACTTTTTTCTTTATTACTATATATATTTATATATATAATGCTAAGGTTAGTTCAAGCAAACGACATTTCTGACGCATTCGAGCTAAGTTCTGAGTTGATAGTTGTAAGAAAGACTACGCTAAAACTAGAGACCCCCTCCTCAATAATTGTGAAGAATATTAGTTGCATTTATATGACCTGGTGATGGGAGGGGTGACAGGAGGTACAACGGAAATACCAAGGCCTTTGTGGTCATCGAGCTACCGCCGATATATAAGTAATTATTTAACAATTTTAATGCACAGCCTACCTACAAGCATTTTTCCTTCCTGTGTAAAAAAAGTGTTTCCTGTGGGTTTTGAAGAATAATGTGTGCGCCAATAATCCCACGCCTATCAGAAAACTAAGGACCAGCACTGCAACAGGTTTTAATGTAATTGAACCTGGTGTATGTGAAAAACAGTTAAACAATTGGTATCCCGTCGAAAACGGCAGACAATATATTTTCAGGCGTATTTCAGTTTTGTTGCCTATTGCCTAATTGCGAAGATGTCTTTCCTTTCATAGCCGCACTCCATCTTTCCTTGGCTATTTCGTCAACTTTCTTGTTCACATCCTTGGTTTTCTGCTTAGTTGTCATCACTTCGTGTTCTTTAACGGCCATCGTATTGCACTCAAATTCGCGTTCAAGAAACGTTAATCGTATTTTTCATTTGGTTATACTTATCTCAGTCAGTTTTGCTGTGAGCAATTTGGCTGCCCAGGTTTAATCTTCGATATCTGCAGCTATATTTTTCAGACGACTTAAATACGATATATTGCTTGAGCTTACCTTGCCCAGAAGCTGGAAATCTCGCACTCACCTTTGAAAAACTGTGCTGCGCTAAAGCGACTACATTATATTGCATGCCAATCGACTGCCCGCTGTATTGTATCAAGACTGTTTACCATGCTAGCGTCTAAACCCACAATAGCGTTAAAAGATGTCACTGTTGGCACAAACATGCTTTTTCAGAGTTCTTTAGTCACCATGAGTATATTGCAGTTCAACAAATCCTTCTCTCTTACAATCTTTTTAGTTACAATACTTCTAGGTCGTTTTTTATTGCATGCCAAGCATTAAAAATATCTGGCGTGTTTTCTATTATATCTTCTAAGTATCTGTAGACGTCTCTATATTCAATTTCCTTTCCCCGTAACTTTAGCGGCATCTTTCTGATATCTCCGGAACATATTACGTTGAACTCATGTCCAATCTTTTCTGGCGTTTCTCCGCATATGGTTAACATTTTTTGCATTTGGTCAACACTTTCCGCTAAAATCACCATGTCGTTTGCAAACAACATGACACAAGGTCGGATAGATAGAATTCCATGATCTCTACTGTATACTATTTTAAAACCCAGATACTATTCATACACAGTGACACCGAGAAAGGGCATCCTTGCCAAAGTCCTTTCTTGAGACGATCCTTGCAAAGATGTAACTCTTATAGTATATTTCTTTAATTATATTGACCCATTCCTGTATTTTTTTAATAGAGGTAACTTGTAAGCCCGCAGCATGCTGGCTGCACAGCAAGCGTATCTGATTCAAAAGTTATTCCACAACAAAAGATAAATAAAACTCATATATATATTGACGAAGTTCGACACAACAACAGAACAGCCAACTACTACGCCGTCGATAACTGTAACTAATCAGTAGATAAAACACTACGGAACTAATCACATCATCCTGCGTGCACCGCGACGACCATAGAACCGTCATACAGCCACAACATCGAGACCGGCATAAACAACCCCTCACATGAGATCGCGCAGCTAGCTACATACTAACGACAATAATGCACGTTGCACACATCCATAACATCGGCAGAATCATCATCATCATTAGACTTACGTACCTGACCTACGGCGGCGTCACCGCCGAAGCCAACGCACCCTATGATAGTGCGCATTTCAAACCGCGAATCAGCGGAGAGGACAGGTGGGATATTTGAGATGTTGTATGTTGGAGAAGATTCATCGTCTTTACCATCATTATTACTATACGAACGCTGCGGCGTCCCTTGAGTGAATACATAGACCAAGGACGCTTGGTCTAGGATCATTCGCTGCTCGGCTGCGCTACGCGCCAGACGTACGTCGTGTTCGTTGTCGTTCATCGTCGCTCTTAAGCCTCTTGTGTTGTAGTTACCGTCCTGGTGAGTTTACATTTGCCAGTTCACTTAGCCTAACAGGCCACCTTTACATTTTTTAACTAACAACTCTACGTTACATATTATTACTTACTAGTAGCATTACAGTTGTTTTTAAGTCAATTTAAAATGTTTCAGATTTCTGTAAGCGATGTAGCTTCAGTACGTGTCCACGTAGTTATTCTAATGGACATCTAAAAATAGAGCTAAAACGTACACATGTAAATAATTGGAATGGTGTAATATCTGAGTGTAATACATTTCTTACGGGTTTTAATTGGTTCCCGTATGTATTCGGTGCTTTTGCCCAATTTGCGTTTCTTCTATGAACGTCAAAAATAAAACATTATTTTGTGTTCTGTATTGAAAGCAACTAAAATCATTGACCATTGACCGAAAACTCGGTGCCGTACGCCTACCTGTCTACGCACACAGCACACGGCGGTCTGGACACCCCCTGCCTCCCCCCTGCCAAACATTTTACCCCAGACTCCGCCTCTCACGTCTGACAGCACTACAACACTCCACGCACCCTAGGGTCTAATGGATGCTAACTACCAAGCACTTTAAAAAAGACTTTGCAAAAACAAGACTTCTTTGCGAGCGCTTGGGAACCTCCATTAAGTCCGCCACACAAGGGATCGACTACTGGTCTCAACAACTACACAACACGTTCAATGGGGCACATTTTAAAAAAGCACACGAAACGCCCTTTGTACATTACTGGATTAAAGGTATGCCCTACCTATCTGGAAAAGGAGTATTTAAACCTACTAAAGCTTAGGATCAACGCACTACCAACGCGTGCCAGTGGCCAGAGGACGCCCGGGCTACAACACATGTTGTAGGCACGGGTGTCATGCGCTTGAGACAATGGCTCATGTCGCTCAGATGTGCGATACAACACACAAGCAAACTATAAAGAGACATCACGAAGTCTGTGATCGCGTGGTCCTCTCCGCGAGATGGGTCATTAAGTGGTTCGTGAGCGAGTATTCCGTCGAACGGGCGCACCGGATCTAAAGCCCGACCTCGTAATAACAACACCTACCGAGGTCTGGGTTTTAGATGCTGAGGTTTGCGGCCCGAACAGGGATCTGGCAAAAGCGCGGCAGGGCAAGATCACCAACTATGACGTCGAGTTTCTAAGAGTGGCGCTCCCCGGCCCGCAAAGACCTCGCAGATTCGGATCCATCACTATCTCTATGAGTGCTGTATGGGACTCCGAATCTGCGAGTACGCTTTTGGGGCTCGGCGTCACAAAAAGGAATCTTATGGATCTTATCGTCTTAAAGTTGCAAGGAACCTTGAGGATATACCGCTCGCACCGGGTACATAAGAGCGGGGGCTATCATCAAGCAAAGACACGTACAGCTGATTCTTAACCTCACGTGACACCTTTTTACCACCATTTTTATTAGGGCGAGCACTCCGAGTGTGCAAACAAATTGTAAATTATTAATAAATCATCATTAATATATATATATATATATATATATATATATATATATATATATTAATGATGATTATATATATATAACATAAACGCTTACCACCGATGCGATGCGTCAGGAAAGATGAATATTGCGTAGTGCTCTTCTCTGGGAGGGTAAACGTCGCTGTATTCTATTTCCCACCCACATTCGATCCCGCGGAGGTTGCTGAGGCGATGAGCTTTGGACTTTCAGAGTTAAACCTGACCATGCCAACTATCGTCGGCGGTGATTTCAATGCCAGAACCTGTTGTTTCACAACCTTGTCAGCCGTGAAATTGAAAGCTTCGATGTTCTTGATGAAGCGGCCCGAAAGCATCAACCAGTGTTGGCCGTTGTCGATGTTCCCGGTATTTGGCGAGACCGACATAACCCGCCGCGCTGGTCTGCAATGAGACGGATTAATCTATCTCTTTTGGGCAGAGCGGTGGGCGGTCTTGAGGTAAGCCCTGACATCGATTCCAGTTGTGATCAGTTGGAGAGAACGATGAGAAGTGCAGTGAAGCGGAAAAGGTTATGGCAAAAGAGATCACGCCCGTGGTACTCTCGAGCCTGCTACCTCGCCCACGGTGAAGTGCTCGGACTCCTGCGCCAAGCAAGAGCCAGAGCACCATCATCACCGCAAGCCAGAATGGACTACTTTGAGCGTAGAAAGGCTTATATAAGACGTTGCTATGATCATAAAAGGAAACACGCAAGGCGGGAGGAGCGACGGCTGCTCGAAAGGGCAGAACGAGAGCCTTCAGCTTACA
>QVRM01003971.1:0-255000 GCA_003439945.1 Dermanyssus gallinae
CTCTAATCTGTCATAACTCGCTGCTATCTCGCTCTAACTCAATCGCTCGTATCTGCTAACTCGTCGCTATCATCGCTCTACTCGCTCGTTCGCTATCTCGCCTCTAACTCCTCGCTTGCAGTCTCGCTGTAACTCGCTCGCTATCTTGCTCTAACTCGCTCGCTCGCTAACTTGCTCGCTATCTTGCTCTAACTCGCTTGCTCGCTATCTTGCTTTAACTCGCTCGCTCGCAGTCTCGCTCTAACTCGCTCGCTCGCTATCTCGCTCTAACTCGCTCGCTTGCAGTCTCGCTCTAACTCGCTCGCTATCTTGCTCTAACTCGCTCGCTCGCTAACTTGCTCGCTATATTGCTCTAACTCGCTTGCTCGCTTATCTTGCTCTAACTCGCTTGCTAGCTATCTTGCTTTAACTCGCTCGCTCGCAGTCTCGCTCTAACTCGCTCGCTATCTTGCTCTAACTCGTTCGCTATCTTGCTCTAACTCGTTCGCTCGCTATCTGCTCTAACTCGCTCGCTCGCTATCCTCGCTCTAACTCGCTCGCTCGCTATCTCGCTCTAACTTGCTCGCTATCTCGCTCTAACTCGCTCGCTCGCTATTTCACTCTAACTTGCTCGGTATCTTGCTCTAACTCGTTCGCTCGCTATCTGCTCTAACTCGCTCGCTCGCTATCTCGCTATCTCGCTCTAACTCGCTCGCTATCTCGCTCTAACTCGCTCGCTATCTCGCTCTAACTTGCTCGCTATCTCGCTCTAACTCGCTCGCTATCTCGTTCTAACTCGCTCGCTATCTCGCTCTAACTCGCTCGCTATCTCGCTTCAACTCGCTCGCTCTCTATATCGCTGTAACTCGCTCGCTCTCTATCTCGTTGTAACTCGCTTGCTATCTCGCTCTAACTCACTCGCTCGCTATCTTGCTCTAGCTCGCTCGCTATCTCGCTCTAACTCGCTCGCTCGCTGTCTCGCTCTAACTCGCTCGCTCGCTATCTCGCTCTAACTCGCTCGCTTGCAGTCTCGCTCTAACTCGCTCGCTATCTTGCTCTAACTTGCTCGCTATCTTGCTCTAACTCGCTCGCTCGCTAACTTGCTCGCTATCATGCTCTAACTCGCTCGCTATCTTGCTTTAACTCGCTCGCTCGCAGTCTCGCTCTAACTCGCTCGCTATCTTGCTCTAACTCGTTCGCTACCTTGCTCTAACTCGTTCGCTCGCTATCTGCTCTAACTCGCTCGCTCGCTATCTCGCTCTAACTCGCTCGCTTGCAGTCTCGCTGTAACTCGCTCGCTATCTTGCACTAACTCGCTCGCTCGCTAACTTGCTCGCTATCTTGCTCTAACTCGCTTGCTCGCTATCTTGCTTTAACTCGCTCGCTCGCAGTCTCGCTCTAACTCGCTCGCTCGCTATCTCGCTCTAACTCGCTCGCTTGCAGTCTCGCTCTAACTCGCTCGCTATCTTGCTCTAACTCGCTCGCTCGCTAACTTGCTCGCTATATTGCTCTAACTCGCTTGCTCGCTATCTTGCTCTAACTCGCTTGCTAGCTATCTTGCTTTAACTCGCTCGCTCGCAGTCTCGCTCTAACTCGCTCGCTATCTTGCTCTAACTCGTTCGCTATCTTGCTCTAACTCGTTCGCTCGCTATCTGCTCTAACTCGCTCGCTCGCTATCTCGCTCTAACTCGCTCGCTCGCTATCTCGCTCTAACTTGCTCGCTATCTCGCTCTAACTCGCTCGCTCGCTATTTCACTCTAACTTGCTCGGTATCTTGCTCTAACTCGTTCGCTCGCTATCTGCTCTAACTCGCTCGCTCGCTATCTCGCTCTAACTCGCTCGCTATCTCGCTCTAACTCGCTCGCTATCTCGCTCTAACTTGCTCGCTATCTCGCTCTAACTCGCTCGCTATCTCGTTCTAACTCGCTCGCTATCTCGCTCTAACTCGCTCGCTATCTCGCTTCAACTCGCTCGCTCTCTATATCGCTGTAACTCGCTCGCTCTCTATCTCGTTGTAACTCGCTTGCTATCTCGCTCTAACTCACTCGCTCGCTATCTTGCTCTAACTCGCTCGCTATCTCGCTCTAACTCGCTCGCTCGCTGTCTCGCTCTAACTCGCTCGCTCGCTATCTCGCTCTAACTCGCTCGCATGCAGTCTCGCTCTAACTCGCTCGCTATCTTGCTCTAACTTGCTCGCTATCTTGCTCTAACTCGCTCGCTCGCTAACTTGCTCGCTATCATGCTCTAACTCGCTCGCTATCTTGCTTTAACTCGCTCGCTCGCAGTCTCGCTCTAACTCGCTCGCTATCTTGCTCTAACTCGTTCGCTACCTTGCTCTAACTCGTTCGCTCGCTATCTGCTCTAACTCGCTCGCTCGCTATCTCGCTCTAACTCGCTCGCTCGCTATCTCGTTCTAACTCGCTCGCTATCTCGCTCAAACTTGCTCGCTCGCTACCTCGCCCTAACTCGCTCGCTATCTCGCTTCAACTCGCTCGCTCTCTATATCGCTGTAACTCGCTCGCTCTCTATCTCATTGTAACTCGCTTGCTATCTCGCTCTAACTCACTCGCTCGCTATCTTGCTCTAACTCGCTCGCTATCTCGCTCTAACTCGCTCGCTCGCTATCTCGCTCTAACTCGCTCGCTTGCAGTCTCGCTCTAACTCGCTCGCTATCTTGCTCTAACTCGCTCGCTCGCTAACTTGCTCGCTATCTTGCTCTAACTCGCTTGCTCGCTATCTTGCTTTAACTCGCTCGCTCGCAGTCCCGCTCTAACTCGCTCGCTCGCTATCTCGCTCTAACTCGCTCGCTTGCAGTCTCGCTCTAACTCGCTCGCTATCTTGCTCTAACTCGCTCGCTCGCTAACTTGCTCGCTATCTTGCTCTAACTCGCTTGCTCGCTATCTTGCTTTAACTCGCTCGCTCGCAGTCTCGCTCTAACTCGCTCGCTATCTTGCTCTAACTCGTTCGCTATCTTGCTCTAACTCGTTCGCTCGCTATCTGCTCTAACTCGCTCGCTCGCTATCTCGCTCTAACTCGCTCGCTCGCTATCTCGCTCTAACTTGCTCGCTATCTCGCTCTAACTCGCTCGCTCGCTATCTCGCTCTAACTTGCTCGCTATCTCGCTCTAACTCGCTCGCTCGCTATTTCACTCTAACTTGCTCGGTATCTTGCTCTAACTCGTTCGCTCGCTATCTGCTCTAACTCGCTCGCTCGCTATCTCGCTCTAACTCGCTCGCTATCTCGCTCTAACTCGCTCGCTATCTCGCTCTAACTTGCTCGCTATCTCGCTCTAACTCGCTCGCTATCTCGTTCTAACTCGCTCGCTATCTCGCTCTAACTCGTTCGCTATCTCGCTCTAACTCGCTCGCTCGCTATCTCGCTCTAACTTGCTCGCTATCTCGCTCTAACTCGCTCGCTCGCTATTTCACTCTAACTTGCTCGGTATCTTGCTCTAACTCGTTCGCTCGCTATCTGCTCTAACTCGCTCGCTCGCTATCTCGCTCTAACTCGCTCGCTATCTCGCTCTAACTCGCTCGCTATCTCGCTCTAACTTGCTCGCTATCTCGCTCTAACTCGCTCGCTATCTCGTTCTAACTCGCTCGCTATCTCGTTCTAACTCGCTCGCTATCTCGCTCTAACTCGCTCGCTATCTCGCTCTAACTCGCTCGCTATCTCGCTTCAACTCGCTCGCTCTCTATATCGCTGTAACTCGCTCGCTCTCTATCTCGTTGTAACTCGCTTGCTATCTCGCTCTAACTCACTCGCTCGCTATCTTGCTCTAACTCGCTCGCTATCTCGCTCTAACTCGCTCGCTCGCTGTCT
The DNA here is from genome assembly GCA_003439945.1 of Dermanyssus gallinae. Taxonomy (NCBI): domain Eukaryota; kingdom Metazoa; phylum Arthropoda; class Arachnida; order Mesostigmata; family Dermanyssidae; genus Dermanyssus; species Dermanyssus gallinae. The sequence continues at coordinate 3,802 of QVRM01003971.1, forward strand.
CGCTCTAACTCGCTCGCTCGCTATCTCGCTCTAACTCGCTCGCTTGCAGTCTTGCTCTAACTCGCTCGCTATCTTGCTTTAACTCGCTCGCTCGCAGTCTCGCTCTAACTCGCTCGCTATATTGCTCTAACTCGTTCGCTACCTTGCTCTAACTCGTTCGCTCGCTATCTGCTCTAACTCGTTCGCTCGCTATCTGCTCTAACTCGCTCGCCCGCTATCTCGCTCTAACTCGCTCGCTCGCTATCTCGTTCTAACTCGCTCGCTATCTCGCTCAAACTTGCTCGCTATCTTGCTCTAACTCGCTCGCTCGCTATCTGCTCTAACTCGCTCGCTCGCTATCTCGCTCTAACTCGCTCGCTATCTCGTTCGAACTTGCTCGCTCGCTATCTCGCTCTAACACGCTCGCTGGCTCGCTATCTCGTTCTAACTTGCTCGCTCGCTCTAACTCGCTCGCTATCTCGTTCGAACTAGCTCGCTTGCTATCTCGCTCTAACACGCTCGCTCGCTATCTCGCTCTAACTTGCTCGCGATCTTGCTCTAACTCGCTCGCACGCTATCTCGCTCTAACTCGCTCGCTATCTTGCTCTTACTCGTTGGCTCGCTATCTGCTCTAACTCGCTCGCTCGGCATCTCGCTCTAACTCGCTCGCTCGCTATCTTGCTCTAACTCGCTCGCTCGCTATCTCGCTCTAACTCGCTCGCTATCTCACTCTAACTCGCCCGCCATCTTGCTCTAACTCGCTCGCTCGCTATCTCGCTCAAACTTACTCGCTATCTCGCTCTAACTCGCGTGCTCGCTATCTCGCTCTAGCTTGCTCGCTATCTTGCTCTAGCTCGCTCGCTATCTCGCTCTAACTCGCTCGCTCGCTATTTTGCTCTAACTCGCTCGCTCGCTATCTCGCTCTAACTCGCTCGCTATCTCGCTCTAACTCGCTCGCTGTCTCGCGCAAACTCGCTCGCTATCTCGCTCTAACTCGCTCGCTATTTCACTCTAACTCGCTCGCCATCTTGCTCTAACTCGCTCGCTCGCTATCTCGCTCTACCTCGCTTGCTCGCAGTCTCGCTCGCTCGTTAGAACGATCCGGTTCTAACGACCAGCTGGTTCTAACGACCAACTGGTTCTAACGACCAGCTGGTTCTAAGGACAAGCTGGTTCTAAGAACAAGACGCTTCTAAGAGCTAACTGGTTTAAAGAACAAGACAATTGTAAGAGGTTTTAGGATTTAAAGCTAATATCTATAGCCTAATTATTTTTTATTCTAAAATGTTGAATGTTGACAGATTTATTTTAGACATAGGAACTCATTCTCTCAAAAATGCATATTTGATTCTGTCATTAACTGCCAGTGAACCTCAGTGAATTGAGACTAATTTTTACCATCGACCTGTTCAACGGCCTCAACAATGATTTCTATAATTCTTTACTAATTCCCTTTCAGCCCTGTGTCTAGAGTATCGCTATATAACGCCAGACATAGGTGCCTTTTATAGGTAGGCTTGCGCAATAAGTACTATAATACGCCAGCAGTTGATTAAATTTCGTCTGCTAGAGGTTGCCCTCTCTGAAACGACTTAGGTGGCGGTACAAGAAGATACTGAAGTGCTCTTAAAATGGAGCGCAGACACTCGCATAGCAGGCTCAGCGAAGGAAGGACTTTAAGTGTGTAATAGCCTGTAAGGAAGGGCTTGGATGGAAACCTTGCGTGCTTGCCAACATTTCCTTCCTTGCTTGCAGGTCCTAATTAATATTGTCTAGTAATATACAAGAAAGTTTAGCACACGCGACGCTGTTGTCGTGTGTTGCATCTCTAGAAGGAAGAGCTAGAAACGGATGAATTGTTTGCCTTAGCGCTCCGTTATGATGGCTAGTGCGTTACTCATCACTCGCCAGATAAGAATGCTGCTGGCAAACGATCAGTTATCAGTTCAGCCTGAGCCAAGAACAAAGGATATATGTCGTATACTTAGAGGTAGAGACACTGATGGTTTTTCTTTTATTATGATGAGGATGCAAATGCGTTATTTGAAAGAAAGGTTTTGTAGTTTGTTTTGATTTAGACGGTGTACGGACGAACAAGTGCTTTGCTCCAGTAGCCTTATGCAATTAAGGCACGTATAGAAAATCCGGTGCGGTGACTTCTCTTAGTTGATCTTTAGGACAGGTACTGTAGTGTGAGCAGATATGCTCATTTACGTATCAAATTAGCTGTCATATTGGATACGTAAATAAGCCGAATAATCGCAAGTGTAAAACTTCTGTCAGATAAATAGCTTCTACATGATCAAGCAGTCTGAGGCGGGTGTACACCATACACAATTTACTTCCCATCACGGATAGGATTGCCTTACTTCAAAAAACTAGCATATTCATTCATTTTGATTCAAAATGACCGTTACACTCGTTTAGCTTAATTCGTTGTTTTCTTTTATTTTATTATATCCCGCAAACGCTACTGCCATTTTATTTAATACGTTCAATAGTTTATTCCGTAGACTGTTATGCACAATAAACAGTCCACGAGGTCGCACACTGGTAAATGTATTGCATACATCGGTTTTTGATTTCAGCTACGACCTCGCTGTGTTAGACGTCCCAATGTATGTGTTCCAGAAAATGAGGGACATTACCTAGAACATAATAAGCACCGCGGTTGCTCATTGGTCATAGGCTAAAAAGAATAAGGCCGTACGCAAATGGAGGTATTAAGCGGTAGTTTTAACCTGACGTAAGGCCATGAGCACACGCGCAAATAGCTTCTGTACCCGACAGCCCTAGCAGACACGCGTAAACAGTAAATAGACAGAGTGCAATCAATCTGGCAGCTTCTAGGTTTTTTTTGTTTGTTTGCAACAAAAGAAACAGCTTCGGGGAAATAACTCTGTTATTATTCGGCGTCAAAACAAACACCAACCGCCGGTTAGGACGTGCCAACGGCTAGACACGCATACAAGCATGCTGTTTTATTATATGTCTCGTTTTTTTTCGTACAAAAAGCCCTACAACAGAAGATGAACACTCAGCTCTGCTTACTACGGGACTAACTGTGAAAACTTACGAGGGCTTCTCGTAGCCTCTCCTGGAGTTGTTTGTTCGTAGACGCTAAACTGCGCTAGATTGCTGTTTACGAAAGAGCTCGTTAAAAACGCGACGTGGAGAACGCGGCTTCTCTACGAAGCTTTGGAGGCCGCGGTTGTGCCGGAGAGGGTATTAGCAGGCAAAACATAGACAAAATGTTATTTCTAGGAAAAGCCTAGGGGCAAGCGTGTGCATTTTCTCCATCGGTCGAAAAAAAAGCACCGCCCTAAATGCTATGTGAAGCTCAATAATCGTGCTTGCCTACTGGAAATGACCGCTTGCCATCTCAATATGACGAACTGTAGTAGCTCCGTAGAAAGATGCAGGGACGCACTTCAGTGTGTACATGCGTGCGTTTTTGTGCCTGTATATTATATATATATATGCTCAACTCTAACACTGCGTACATGTTTGTTTCGGCTTTCCCGACGACCTAGAGAAAAAATTCCATAATATTGCTGTCGTTTGTTGCTTCCTAGACTTGACGCGGGGCTATAAATACGCGCAAAAAAATTGCAACCTGTAGTTGTATCTTGATGACAAACTGCAATTGTAAGGGATTTCACTTAAAGTGTGCTTTTGAGTACATACCTGAACTGCAAATGCGACCATGTTTGCAAAGCAAACTTGCAAGTACCCCTTATGATAGCAACGGCAAGCAAGTTCACAAAGAGAATAACTAAATCTTAGCAAATTCGTATCGCAAATAGTAAACAGTACTTCTATGAGCTGCAAATGCGAGCAAAATTTCAAAGCGAACTTGCATGGACCCTTTTAGGGTGCTTTGCAAAGAAGTTGGCAAACCGAACTGGCGAGTACCCCTTTTGATTGCAACTACACAAGGATTCGCGAAACTAGTAGGCAAACATCTTTTGCTAGATTGCAAATCAAGACGACCGAATTTATCAAGCAAACCGGTCGCAATTACCTGTCTGGACTACGATTTTAAACTAACAATTTGGAAAAAGCTTGCGAATTTTTTGCCAAACTGAGAATAGACGCGTTTTCGCAAATGCTCTCTTAGCATTTGCGAGCGACAGACATTGCAAGCAACAACAGACGCAAAACGAACTCGCAGGTACCTTTATGGACCCGCAGGCGTCAGCAAGTTCCTGAAATCAATAGGGTCGACGGCTCGAGAAATAGCAGGAGTCCAGAAGGTTAACTGGGCTGAGCAGGACAACGGCACTCGAATCCGAAATCGAAAACGGTGAGTACGATAGGCTCTAGGGTGCAGTCTCCCCGTTTTCGCCCCCAGCTGGGGGGCCCCTCAGGGCCCTCTAGTATATAATAGCAACGCGTGGCAAATTAAACTTGTGGCTACGTTTTCCCGCTCTTTGCGTTTTGTGTGTTTTCCTTCTCTGACACCCTATTTACTTGTGTCCACTGTGATACCAAATCTTACGCAACAAAAAGGAACGAGATAACGTATGCTCGTCATGAACCTACTTTGATAAGGGCCACCGCTAAAATGCAAAAGCGTCTAGCGCGTTATACTTTATATCATTCATAGTAAGTTATTATTGCAAATTCGGAATTTTTATGCCGCAGTGGCTTGGGCGGCAAACGCACCATACACACGGCGTTACTATGGCAACATAACAGAAATAAACTCAAACGACCCGACCAGAAGGCCTGGGTTGTTTGAATTTAGCTCTGCTAGCATTTATTCTTCAGTGTTGGTTTAATTGGGCATCGTCCTGCTGTTACATTTTTCTGTTGGAGAGGACCCACATCGGTTCGGCATGGAAACATACGTTGCACGCTGGCTACAAATAGACACAAATTGATGGCGGATGAGTTTTACAAGTGGCCTGACCCTCTTGATCTGAAATTGTCGAGGGATAAGTGCGTTGGTCTTCATTTTACGGACGAAGAGACGCATTGCCATTACTCCATCAGTTTGCCCATCCACTTGCTGTAGGGAAAGACTTATCAGACACTTGCGGAGAGTGTTGTCTGTTCATTTAGAGTACACAAGGCATGTAAGGACACTTGTTTAAGGACTAACTCACTCATATTTAGGGATACACATCTATGCAAAATAAACTCAGACAGTTCAGCGGCGCCTAGATCATATTTGCAGTAAATACCAGCAGAAGGTTTAGTGCAAATTAAAAGAGCTGCTTTTAAAATAAATTCCGAACCAGACCTGCTCACGAAGAGTAACCCGCTAACTTCATAGACGTTTATTGTTAACAGACTTAACCCTTGTTTGAACGAACCATATCAGTGTTAATGCAATATACAGTTCTCTGTAACCAGCCAATACTAAGTGTGCAGTAAGCTCAATTACGACTAGGGCTCCCCTAGCGAACCTCGAAGTTCTTCCCGATGCGAACCTACGTTCCCTTTTTGACTTCAATGTTGTGCGCATACTTTGGTGCAGTTTACCTGTATAAATAAATGCGTTTTGCCTTGCTTCATTGGCTCTATACTGCATACTACATATAGTCTTATTTCTGACTTTAGCCACTTCTAGATCGAACGTGAGTTCATCTGAGAAGCAAACTGCTGATTTGTGTTACTAGTCCAAGCGAGTCGGTAGTGTCTGGTGTATAAAAATCTTGTCAAACATGATGTAGGCGAATTTCAAATGTGTTGCCTAGACTCTGGCTGATTCTGATGTCATCATGTTGCCCCTCCCTTAATTTAGAACATCTGCCTAAAAACTCAGTACAGCGCCGACATCCTAGAGCAAATCGTTCGTCGCATGAGCTGGGCTATGGAATTACCTGGCAGTTATGCTCCTCGGCAAGCGCTTTAAATTTTTCCCTTATATCTCGTAACTTGGCTTGAGGTCAGCCTGTTTCCGTAACTATATTTCTCTTGGAAATCCCCCTTTCATTCCCAGAAGCGCACTTCAGGCGCTTATTATTATTTGAAGCATTGTCCTTATTGGAGAGTCAATTTATCTTAATGCTAATTAACAATGATAATAATAATATTTTTAACAAAGATTTATTATCAATATATTACTAGTATATTAATTATATAACATCTACAATAATGCTTATATTCTTATTATTGCTTGCGTGCCGGTGACCACCCAACACCATCTTGGCGTTGCCTCTCTGTAGTTCCAATGACACTCTTTGTCGGAGAAACGCGGTCGATCGTGGCTCCACCGTAGCCTCAAAGAGCCTAAGCTCTTTTGTCAGTTTGAGTGCACCCTTGCCCCAAACTAGATAAATCGAGACCGAACGCCAATACAACGTAGTCCTCCTCAAAGAGATGCGCGTATAGACGCCGTTTGTGCATCTCCCGTTAGTGGGTGACTTGGCCGACGCCCGTGCTAGCTAGCGCACTATAGCCGAGGGTTTACGTACGTGTCGAAGACACTCACGTCCCACGCCAGCGGCCGATTATGGTTCCAGTCCCGGCTGGTAAGGACATCCGGTCGACGCCTGTCGTCCTTCTGCAGCCCACTAGGCTCCAGTGTGACACGGTAGCCGGCTTGTCTGAAAGCGCGCCCGAGGATGTCATTGATGGCAATTGTTTACTACCGAGTCCTGTCTTATGTTTTGTCGCAAATTTCACCTTCTTGCCCAGTATTTTTTTACTAGCATTGCGTTTTTACCCACTGTATCTTTTAATCCACTGTAAGTTATTCAAATTCCTAAGTCTACTACAATACTTTACCTACCAGCTTACTCTACACCTCTGTTTCGATCAATTTTGACGTTCTGCTTTCCCCTTCAAGAAATTCCCTGCTACAATTAAAACGGCATCCCAATGAAAATCAAATTCCTTCTCTCTGAATTCCTTCTAATTTTCTCCATAAACCCGAGCTATGCACTATATCCGCGTTTTCAGGTGTCAGCCCTGGCACAAAGATTGCTTTCTAAATGTCCTTGTAACCACAGATCTATTGAACCCCCATATACTTTTGCATCTCATCGAATTTCCCTACCCAACCCTGTTTGCTATCTTTATTCTCAGTACCTTTCTTCCACCTCTTTTTAGCAACATCATATTCACCCGATTCTCCCTCTTATCTTTCGATCAATACTGTTTTTCCTATAAATATCCTTTAATAAGCTTATCCAACCTGCGTCGCTTCCTTCCTCTGCCATAACTTTGTTCTAACTTTGTTAAATACTTTGTATATATTGACCATATCGTTCTTAGATCCAAAAACCCAACACAACCCTGCCCTCTTATCCTTGATATCTCAACTGTTTGATTCTATAAAAAATATAGTAATTCAATCTATATACCTTCCTAAACCCACATTACTAAGTACATAAGTAATTAGTGTAACAATTATCGGCCGTTTATTTCTCAAGGATTTGGCAAAGATGTTATTAAAAACTTTAAACAAATAACTTATGTAGTTCCCTCTCAACGCCTTTAGTATCTCCACTGTTGTTCCGTCTAATCCGCATGCTGTCTTCCCTTTCATTCTTCTAATACAGGTAGTTCAATAAGTTCTTAGAATGAAAACCAAGAATTTTCTAAATCATGTTTTTAAATTTATCTTATTCGATATACTCCCCGAGATGCTCAATACACTTTTCCCACCAAGATTTCAGAGCTTTTATACCTCTTAAGTAGAATTCCGCGTTTTTAGACTGAAAATAGGCATTGACAGCAGCCTTAACCTCTTCATTGCTGGAAAAACGCTTTCCACCGAGACTATTCTTCAAATGTCCGAAGAGGAAATAATCAGAGGGGGCCAGGTCTGGAGAATAGGAAGATTTTTCAATAAGTTTGAACCTCAGTTGGGCCAGTTTTGCCGATGCTTGCCGGGACTTGTGTGCAGGAGCATTGTCCTGGTGAAACAGGACAACCTTCTTCTGCAAAGCGGGCCGTTTCACGATGAGTTCTTGCTAAAGGCAGTCTAACAGTCTTGCCTAATATTCTCCTGTGATCGTTTTACCGCTCTCAAGGTAGTCGACCAGCATTATTCTACGTTGGTCTTAAAAAACTGTAGCCATCACCTTTCCGGTCAATGCCGTTGTCCGCACCCTCTTCGGAGGTCCTTCATCAGGTGCACATTATTGGCAAGATGCTTCTTGGGTCTCGGGAGTGTAGTGATGGACCCAGCTTTCATCGACGGTCATGAATCTGCGCCAAAAATCCGACGGATTGTTCGACATCTTGGCCAAATTTCGCTGTGAAGCGAAAACAGGCGCGTTTTTTTGGCCTTGGTTGAGCAAATGCGGCAGCCATTTTTCTCTGAGCTCTTTCATCTTCAAGTTTTCGTGCAGGATGAAATGCACACTACCCAAACTGATCCCCAAGGCCTCCGCTATCTCCCTAATGTTCACTCGCTTATCTGCGGCAACGATTTCCGCACCTTTTCCACGTTTTCCTAATCAGTTGCCGTTTTTGGGCGTTTTGAACGTAGTTCATCCCGGTGCTCCTGCGACCTCTTTTTAACTCATTAATCCAGTTGGAAACAGTGGCAAAACATGGCGCAGAGTCACCGTACACCTCGTCTCACTCAGTGTTCACTTGGGTCGCATTCCAACCTTTGAAATAAAATGCTTGATAACCACTCGAAACTATTTGTTCTCAATTTTTTAAAATCACGTCGATACGTTGCACGGGAAAAGCGATCAAACGAAATCGCAACGGCCAATCACCATAATATTTTGACTGCTGGCAGTCGAAAAGTTGCAGTTCCTAATCGGTGGAGGCGCGCCAAAATTCGATTTCTAAAAAGCTCATTCTAAGAACTTATTGAACTACCTGTAGTTTGTTTTGTTTCCTCTACTCTTGTGAGTATCCCCTGCTTGTCTACGTTCAACTAAAACGCTTTTCCCCGCCCCGTAACTTCCACCTATCTATAATCACTACCAATATTTCATTCCTCACCTTCATCTCTAATCGTCTCTTCTATTCACTCCCGTACTGTCGTCAACATCTAATTCGCAGGCCAACAGACTATTTAAGTGGGTAGCCTGAGGGGCGATTTGGTCCCACCCCTTCTGCTTAGTGACCTGTTTCTCAGAAGGACGACCAGACTGACGCGCGTCCCAAACGCGCGTCCCGGACGGCGTCTTGCTGGTGGCTGATGAGTCCGCTGGCTGTAGCGACCACTGCCGCGGTGCAGCGATATGATAAGGCAAGAAAGGCATGCAAGGCAAAGGCCGTAGCCCAGCGAATACCCATTCTACTCAGCCGGACCGGTAGGCTTGCCTGTGTTTATGTCTTATTCTCGAGTGTCAGATCAAGGGTGTTTTTCCCAAGGCTCTCCTCACGAGGTCTAAGTTTCTGACGGCAAAAGAAAAGCAGGTGAAGACCGTAGTACGTACAAGACTTTGTGCACTCCCATTGCGTGCTGTATCAGAATGTAGGCTTGGTGTCTCTCGAGATCACTCACCCGCTGGTAAAGCCTGGAGAGTTGTTCTCTGTTCTCGGCCAGTACCAAGCTAATCATGTCGGGAAGCACTGCAGTACCCAGTAGGTCCAGTTCGCACCAATCCTTTACAAGAATTCTTGCTGGGTAATGAGTAAAAACTCTAGTCAAAACTAGTTACCCGTCAATAGGTTGAAGAAAGCGTGCCTTGTATGTGAACGGGAGAAGCTTTTAGCGACATCAATTGCTAGTTTCGTATGAAGTGAGACATGTTAAAGTATGAAATAGATAATGTTGATGCTAATACACATTTTAAATATTTTTATATACGAGAACTTAAGCATTGCGAAATTGCGGTTCGGTGAATGAACCTCAAATTGAAATTGAAAAAATTGCTATTCCGGGAGCTTGCTATTAAATTTTGTAATCACCTGCTGTCTCTCTTCCTAGTCAAAATCCTGTAGGAATAGCTCGCATTTAGAGAGGTTGAGCTGCAGACCGCTTCATTGCTCGAACGATCCAAGGTCCTTGATGTCTCTGAGTAACACTGATGGATCGTTGTCAAAAAAGGTCGAGGTAAAGGGTCAACAGTGGGACTCTAGATGTCACCTGCTTGACGTACTGATGAGAAGAGCGTAAGAGCCTTGGTGACCACCGGCAAATGACCTGATTTCAAGCTCACCATTGACCAGGGGAGTTGGCCTGCTATATTCCTGGTACGTCATTGAATAAAAGGTCCGGACATGCTTAAAAATATCTGCCAAGAGGTGCCCTCGTTTGTTTAGGTTAAACGCATTTTTTAATTTAATGATAGGAGGCAACATTTATCGTTATTTTTAAGCTGTAAGAACTGTTATTTCCGCCCCATTATCAATGGCGTACCCCCTCTGCTGTGGCTGCACGTAGTTTTTCACATTGACTGAAGGAGGCAGCGAACGACTATGAGTCGGTATCCCCCGGTTTTCTTTTTCATGGTAATAATATTAATAATAAGAAAAAGAAGAAAAATCTTATTTTACTAGGCGATTCACATATAAAGCACCTTCGTATATCATGAAATCGATTGCCAATTGCGCTGTTTTACAGGCAAAGACAAATACGTGTCGGAAGTATGCATTCATAGGGGATTCTATGGACTTTCGTCTTTTTGCTTTTGATACCTTAGGGGGCCCAAGTAAAATAGCTGAGGGAGTTGTCGGTAAGCTGTGTAAATTTCTCAGATTAGCCACAAATTACCGATGTGGTAGTGATATTTTGAAGGCTGCCAATAGATAAACAACAGGCTTTTGTATACTACGGCGGTGCCGCACCTTGTCCAGAGGTGGTCAGCACCAGACCAGATTTGGCACAATCGTAAACCTACAAACAGCTTATACAAAATGCTGCCTAGAATGATCGTTTACATCGTAAATGAATCGACGGATTGCTTAGTTCACGATAGACTGATTCGCTAGACTAGATATGCATTCAACTGAAAATTTCGCAGCGCAACAGAACGCGCGAGACCATTGGCGACAATTTGCGTCGCCAAGGGGCTTCAAACTGAGCCACGCGCACTTAAACAAAGCGGTTCTTCTAGAACATGGACAGGTTTACCTTAGCAGCAAGCAAAACAGTTCCACGTTGAACTCTACAAACGCATAGGCTACTGGTCCGCGCGTTTGACAAGTGAACACAGATAGCCGTCCAATAATGCCTGGACGGGCGAAAAACGCCCACCATACCGTTGTATCATGTTCGACATATTGAAAACAGGAGCAAACGTTCCCAGTCTACAAGTGGTGTGTTTGCGCTTGAACTGAAGCCGGAAAACGCTTTAAAAATACGCCGAACGTGGACGCAACGAGGTTAGCCTGAGAGCTAGGCCTCAAAGTAAACTATGGGGCAGGTTTGTTTCACGGCCGTCAACAATTAAGAGTGAAGCTTAAGTACACTGCTAACGGACGGCCTATCTAAACCAATTTTGCAATCGATTTTAATTTGCCAGGAGATACAGCTGACATGCAGTATAAGCTATATAATATCCGTGTTTCTATGTTATTAAACAAACAAATGATAAGCAGCAACATAATTTAAGCTTTAGCATTGCAACATAAGAACATCAATGCGGAAAATAAAGGAAAAACAAATATGCGGGCTTAATTAATGTAATAAAGTAATGTATTGTTTATAGTACCCAATAACAGCCGCCGGTAACGCGGCATATCATTGAACTTATCTGTTCATTTCGCTTCATTGGGATATTATTTCACTCGCCTCGCATATATTTTATGTGCTCCGAAAGCGTTGCTGGAGCTAGGGTGGTGCTAGTTTCAAAAAAGTCGTTTTAACTCATTTCACATATGTTCGATAGGGGTCAGAGCCGAGGAAACGTGCTGACCATTTTGTTAAGAGCTAATTTCAGCTTCTACAAAGTACATCCGAACAAATCAACCGGTGTGCGAACAAAATTTACATGCTACTGCTTCACACATTTACATGCATTACATGCTAAAGAAAAACGACGATCAAGGCGGCGGTCTCTGGGGATTTTCTTAGAACTCGTTGTTGGCCCTATCACGAACAATATCGCTGGCTGACTGATAAAAACAGCTTACAAAAAACTAGGTTGAGATGAGGCACTAGCGAATAGAACGAAAGCAATCAGGCCGACACTGTGCAAGCATTCTTTATTTGACTGCTATATTGCGTTGCAAATGACTAGTAGTAGTCAGCTTCAGATTTAGGTCGTATTTGAAGGATTACTGAATTAATGAACGCATTTGTATATGACGTCACTATATATTTTAATCAAATAACAAAATATATATTTAATCAAAAACGATTTACCCATCACGGTCGCATGTGATGTGTAAATCGTTTTATGTCTAAAAGCGTATATATATATATATATATATATATATATATATATATATATATATATATATATATATAAGTTTTATAGGCAAAATAGTATATATACACCGATTGCTAGGTTTGCTTTCCAAAATTTGTTAAACGACTAAACGTTTAGCTGCATAATGGATATTGCTAAAAAATGCAAAGAGAGACTTCAAAAGTCATCCCTACCAACTGTCTAAGCCCACTGACTAAAAATGTCCTTAGTCATTTTTATAAAATGCAGCGTTCTTAGTTCATCAGTCGATAGAACAAAGCTCTTCAAAACAAAGTCAGACAAAAGCTCTTTAAAGCATTGCGTTCGACAGGAGATTTAGGAATCGCACAGTGCGAATTAAATGCCAGAAGCATGTTCCAATATCTAAATAAAGGACATACGTGTATATATATATATATATATATATATATATATATATATATATATATATATATATTAATAGGGTTAGAGAACCGTGATCACACGCTCGCGCGGAGACAATTGTCCACTCCAAAGTGCTAACATAGTAAAATTATATAAATAAAAGTAATATATAATATATATATATTTATATATATATATATGTATATATGTTTCGTTTCCAACGTGCATTTCGGGGCAGTTTGAGAGCAGTAATGCTACATCATGCGTGACAACAAACAACATAACATGTCTGCCAACTAACGCATAGAGACATAACAACAACAACAACAACAACAATAACAACAACAACAACAACAACAATAACAACAACAACAACAACAACAACAACAACAACAATAACAACAACAACAACAACTGCCGCCTCCGCAGCGCGTCGTCTAGTGGTCGACAGCGGAACCGAAGGGCCCTTACAACCTAATTACGCGAGATGGAAGAGATTCGGAGGCCAGTCAGACAGGTCAGAGAGCAACCCCCAGCAAAGTGGCCCCCATCGAGCCCCCGAGCCATCGAGCGGGGCTGACGACTAGCTTTGCCAGAAGCAGCAGCAGCAGCACCGTCTGCCCAGCAGCATCGGGGGTAGCGGCAGCCTCTTTTTGGCGTCGGTGTACCTAAGCTAACACTAAGCTGACACAATATGCAATGATGCCTCTGCAAGCCCTGATGCAAGCAGGGGTGCTGAGGTGGTGGGGGTGGTGGTGGTGGTTGTGGTTGAGTCGGCCGAGCCGGCCACCAGCCGCATATCGTTGTGGCGTCTGCGTGTTAGTGCTGAGCGCACGTCGAGACTCTAGACTCCACGGACGGTCCTCGAACGCAGCAGGCTAGTAACACAACTAGTAACACTCGCTAACAAGCGGTCAAGAGATGCATAGGCTAATAGACTCGTATAGTAGTGATGGTAGTAGTGTAGTAGTAGTAGTAGTAGTAACATTAGTAGTCGTGGCAGTTTTTTTTTAGTAGCAGTCGTCGTTGTCGTTGTTACTACGGCAGTAGCGTTACAAGCGCCACACCAGCGTGTCCTGTCGATCTAAATGCTAAATTTGATGACGGAAAGCCAGACGGGACAGCGTTAGCGGAACATAGGGCAGAGAGAGAGAGAGGTGTATGAGGCCGGTAATCGCTGCTCGAGTGTACCTACATACAACAAGCAGATCTAGTGCGGCGTGCGCAGGACGGCGCGTGATATGCGTGATGCGCCAAATATGTACATATAACAGAACTCAGCCACAGCACCACCAGCCGGGGCTGGCCGTGGGTTGAAATGAGCAGGAAAATGCTCCAAAAGCGGAGGAATGTAAATGCACGTCAGCTTTAGCAGAGTTCAGCCGTCTCTTAATCATGTTTGTGATGCTCGAGTTGGTCGCGGCTGGCAGCGCAAGTGGCAATTAACCACACAAGCGTTGACCTATGCAAATAAATGCCTTGATACCAAATGAGATCAGAGAGGAGATCAGGTCAAGTTTTAGGTCAAGTATGCGCAGGGGCTGTATCTATCTAGGCTGCAGTAGATTTGTTGATCATGTTGCTCAGACTCACACAGATTACTAGTATTACTGCGCAACATAATGCATATAGACGAGGGTGATCATATGTATATTTTGCTAAATAGAAGAAGACTTATACCAAAGGTGCCTCCTTACAAGGACTTAAGTGTCACATTTGATGCAGATTTTGGCGACACATCTTGAAAACGGATAACTTGACATTACGCATTTCTACTGTTAGACTGCGCTCTCAAAGTACACAGTACTCCATATGCCATCACAGTTTTTTTTCACTCAAAGTAACTATGAATATAACATAGCTATTTACAATGTTGTCAGCTGCTTTCGGCATGTGTCATTCGAGAGGACGTTGCAGCAATCTCTTCGTAAGGGCCGGGCATGGTACTTCGTACAAGCTTGAGAGCACGGTGTACTGATGCATTCTGTGTACTTCTCGGGGAAGTTCATATTCGAACAGACCAGGTGATGATAGCCATAACCTATGTATCTAGTATGTGCTTGGCGATTGCCACATGTCACAAGACCAGAACAGAGATGGGAGACACTGAGTATATCTATGTATCCAACCTCCTGTCGGACTTGCTCAACACTTCGAATCGTACTGTACAAGGCGACTTCAACGATAGTCGACTTATCTCAACAACTGGTACACAGCCGCGACATGCGGTACAGTTTGTCACCCTTTATCTGCAATGCGTCTTTTATTGTGCGGCTCTATGAATCAAATGCGGTGCATTTTGGTCAAATGAAGTGCGAGAGATCGCAGGTACTTATTTAGTGCGCACTTTTCATTACATCAAGATTAAATATGAATAAATGACGAGCGAGACAGATAACGGGGGCGAACCAAGGTTCTTCATTCACTATAGCAATAAAAGCAGAGTGGGAGCATGCCCGTTAGAGCATAAGCCAGACGATTCGCCAAAACGCGCGAGGTGTGAAACACTCTTAGAATGCTGTCTTCATCTTGTGTTCTCCAGTTGTTTTTTTTTAGCCATCCCGCTTATCCATCCGACCTACCCAGACAAAAACGCACACGGTGTTCTCTTCGAAACGCTTCGATATTTTCTAGATGATCGGTGGGGCAGCAAAACGACAGGCCAAATAGAGCTTATATGTGCAACTTGTTTTTAGGTTACCCTGGCAAGATGACATGTCGAGCGAATAATCCTTGCGCTTAGCATTACTTTGGGTATGCACCTGGTCCAGGCAGATAAGAGAGCGCCGTTCAAAAGCCATTTGCCTTTGAGATGCTAATTTGACAGGAACCGTAATGACTTGTGAGGAAGGCAGTGGCGCACTCTACTTCTTCCACTGTAAATAGGGTATCGTTTTCAGTTGCTAGGTTCTGTTCCGAATTGTTCGAGCGGGCTCGTAGGGTTTGAATGGAGCCCGGCATAGTCGAGCTACTCGTGAACATAGCTGTGATGTATTTTTAGGCCTTTCTGCGGGTATGGGGCAGCTCCCAAATACAAACGGAGAGTTGAGGTGCAGTTTTCTAAGCCCTCTTAACTATTCTTCTCTGGTCAGTTCACACTGCCAACTCCATAAGAGTTTGTATACGTATGCGCCGGACTTTGCAGTACTCAGCTTTGAACCCGCCGCAGGATTAAAATATTAAATGTAGTACTACTCCAAGCATAAATATATTGTCTTTAGTTACCATCCGAAACCAAAACTAAACAGAAATCGCTGTGCTGTGTATTATAGCAAATGTTGTTTCTTAGAATGACGAAGCGAACATTCGTAGCTATTAAATGGCCAGAGCCACAAATGAAAATTTACACGTACCGCGGGAAAGCCTATTATTAAACCCAGCAGTCTAGTTGAGCCCGTCGAGTTCATCAAGTGCCAATATATTTAGTCAAGTTAATTGTGGTATTTCAAGCAACAAAAGTAACTTTAAAAGTGGGCTCTATCTAAATATGAAAGCTTAGTATGTCATGATCATAACCTAGTGCTTAGAATATTAGTTTTAAATATACCGTAAATGTATACGACCTATTGAGTTACACAAGCTTAATTAATGACTAATGCTTCCCGGTTTGCTGGTCGTTGTCAATACTTAATTACATATATATATATATATATATATATATATTTATATATATACCTGTATATATATACACGGTGTTCCTAAAATTAAGTAAATACATTTGAAGGAGTGGCAGCAGTTTTTTTTTGTGATGAAAGGGGAGTTACTAACATTAGTACGACAGATGTGAGTAGTTTTACTTTCACTGGCAAACTGAACCCGGTCACTTATACAGGACCTCCGACGTTGATATGACGGGCCTGGCCGGGGGCCACTTACGTACTTCTCGGTCCAGGCCCTTACGGGTCACGGCCGATTCCAAACCTATATGGTGCGGATTGGGAAGTTGCAGCGGATACGTGCACACTCTGCACGTCGGGGCAGCCGGACAATGTTGACCATACGGTCTCGTCCTGCTCCGCCCTGGCCCAGGTCCGCACAAGCTCGACGTATTGCTATGCAGGGAGATCGACAAAAGACATTTTTTTAATTAGAATTCCATTTATTCACACATTTAGTGTCGATAATAGCTAAATACAAAGACTTGGCTGGGCGTCTGGAGCTCACAAATACATTTACAAGACTTGTATAAAATATAGACGTGTACAATATATACAAGTTATAATGACATTAAACGGGCCAGCTGATTTAGAGACCCAATGTTCCTGCAAACAAGATAGTGGTATCTAGAGCATTCGGTATGACCATATTTACATCTGCAGTCAACACCGGGGTCGTGGAGGCCTCCTGCATTGCATAAGTGGTGGTGGTAGTCGTGTACCGAAAAACGCACTGTCACATGGCGATTCGATCAGTCGGGCCCTTTCCACGCGTCATTGCAGGTGTTATGCAGATCTATCAGATCAGGGTCTATGTCGGCCAGTTTATCTTCTACGAACAGCGAGGTCCCTGTCAGTACATAAACCAGGCGGTTGCGAGCGGAGGAGTGCAGGCCCAGAACTCGCTTTAAGAACGCGAGCTTAACTTCTTCAGCGTTGCGAAGTCGTTTATGTTGAGGTGTCGCCATATCAGTGGCACACAGATGGAATAGGCGCAGGGCGGTGTCGATGGAGAGCTTCGATTGTTGTTGACGCAATCAGGGCCTTTCTCACCCGTTGTTCAACGTGCAGACGGAACTCAGTTCCTGTTGTGGTGAGAGTTATGCCGAGGTATGTAAAGGAGTTTACATACTTGACTGGCGCACCTCCTAGGCGGAATTTCGTCGCTAGCAGCCAGGCGACCTCCTTTACGGAATTTGAGCGCCTCAGTTTTACTGTTGTTGATGGTAAGACCAACCTCGCTGACGTATCTCGACATTGTGATTATTGCTTGTTGCAAGTGGTGTCTGCTCGTACTGAACATCACCAGATCATCAGCGTACAGAATGGCTTTGACGAGCGGATGTCTCGTGGTGATCCGTAAAGGTAGATCGCTTACAAGGATTGCGAATAGCAACGAGTTGATGTTACCCCCGACTACCGCGTATCACTACCCCGTCATCGATTGAGATCATATTCTTCTGTAAAATAGCTCTGAGGAGTTTCAGTATTCTGAGTGGTACAGCAGATACCGCGAGCTTCTCTAGCACTATCGAGCGTAATCCTGAATTAAATACTGCTTTGAAATCTACGAAGATGCAATAAAGAGGCTGTCTGGGCCTTGCTAGCGTCGATTGCACTTCTTCCATCAGTTTTGGCACGCCGAGATCGTCGATCTGCCCGTCCTAAATCACTGTCGTTCATCGGGAAGGACTCTTCTGAACTCAAGAAACGGTGTAAGGCGGCGGACTAGTAGTATGGATGGAAGCTTGTAAAAACAACTTTTCTTCGATATACCTCTCCAGGACGAGGGATCTGACGGACAGCCTTACCCTTTCGGAATGACAATCATAACACAGTCTCTCCAGCTATCCGGAACCCTTCCCTGGGCCAGGCAGGCATTGAGGAGGAATGTCCACTGCGGAGTAAGCACGAGAGCTTACTTCAGGTGTTCGTTAAAAATACCGTCGAGCCAGCAAGCCTTCCGTGTAGGCAGATAAGCGATGGCTTCATAAACTTCTGCAATTAAGAAGTCTTTCTCCAACTCATCTTGCAAAAGTTCGTCCACCTCGGACCATACACTGGTATATTGAGGGGTGTACGTTGGGCTTGTATCCTTGGCCGCGAAGATGTTTCTGAAGTGCGACTGCAAAGCGTCTGGCTCTACTGGACATGTTGACCTGTTGGCACTTCGTGACGTAGCCAGATATAAGGCGCGCGTTCAGCTCCCATCAGTAATTTTTGTTTGCGGAGCTTTTGAAATGCAGCTTTCGCGTTCTTAAGAGTTCTTCTGTACAGAGACCTCGCTGAGGCTAGTAGAGAGTTCATCGTGGGGTGAGACTTGCAATGTTCTTTTAGCCGGATTTAAGCTTGCTTGGCCTCAGTGCAGTCTCTGTTCCACCCTTGTCTATCTTTGGGCTTTAGTCTTGGTCTCACGCAGCTCTGGAGGCCGCTGGTCAATAGGTCATTAAGAGCTGTAACATCGTCATCCGCCGCCGCTGTTTTTATCTCCACGAACTGTAATAGCTTTGTCTCGTCTAGGCTGCGGGAGCCTGATCGACGAGTATCTGAGGCACTGGTCGCGGCGTTAACGGCTATTCGGAGACCGACCGGAACGTGACAAGTGAGGCGTTCTCCTTCGCTAAACAAGTGATCTGCGCTCTGGAAGCTCGTCATTCGAGAAATTCGTGGCAAACAGATCTATCGTTGAAGACCCTATCGGTCCCATGAACGTAAACACTGCAGGATCGTTCGCAATCCAGAAACCAAAGTTGGATAGCACATCAGTGAGGGCGACTGTTCTGCCATCACCCGGTTTGTCGAGTCTTGCGTTAAAGTCTCCAGCGACGACGGCTTTGCTGTTTCGAGGGATCAGTTGAAGGCAGCGGACGAGTCTCTCAATCATCTCCGACGAGGCACCTGGTGGCCTGGCGTAGATAGCAATAATGTTGATGACTTGCCCACATAACACAACACAGTTATCTTCAGCAAGCACTGGATCTAAGCTTCCCAATCGGTGGTTGTATGACACAGCCACTCCCCCACTTGCACGTCCAGTCTGGCTTAAACGGACGGCAGGGCAGGACACAGAGTAAACGTTCCGTAGATGTATAGGGGCGGTGGAGCAGGTTTCTGTCAGGATGACAGCATCTACAGAGGCGAACGCTGACGAAGGCATTAGGTGTACGGAGTTTGAGGGGTCTTCACAGTTCCATAAAACTAGTTGTAAAACTTTTCTCTTCGGGTCTTCGCTTTGGGACCTCGACTCTTCTGGTAGTGCTGTTTCGATGAAGTCGCTCAGCATGGGTTTGTCGGGTCTAGAAGACAGTCGGCGCCCGCTTGCTCGCAACGATTGCTGCTTCGTATGTTCGTTCGAACGTCCCCTAACAGATCCACGGTTGGTCGTGCGGTTGGTTGCACAGGATGGATATCAGACGGTCCAGTATCGCCGGGTTCTGGTAGCTCGGAGTAGGTACTGGCATGTTCTCCTTTTGCTCCATCGTGCGCGCACTCCCTTGCGAGGTGTTCGTCGACGAGCCGCCCATATTTGATTCGGTCGGGATT
Organism: Dermanyssus gallinae; assembly: GCA_003439945.1. Classification (NCBI taxonomy): domain Eukaryota; kingdom Metazoa; phylum Arthropoda; class Arachnida; order Mesostigmata; family Dermanyssidae; genus Dermanyssus; species Dermanyssus gallinae. The sequence continues at coordinate 23,642 of QVRM01003971.1, forward strand.
TTGTTCAGCGCGATTGTGCGGGTACCTAAAAAAGTAGCAGCCCGACGGGCTATGGCTTTGGCACAGGCGTCGCGTGCATATATATAAATATAGATATACGATCACCGAGGGTTATACCTTCTACGCTCATGCTTCTCCGCGTCGAGGCTAAACTACCTGTTCAGGGGAATCAACTGCTCAGCCTTCTCGTCCCAGTTAGAGGAAATCAACTTAAAGCTGGGCCTTGCGTTGGAATCTATAATTAACCTGCGGTTGCGAAACGACCCCTTAGTTCAGGCCTTCTTACCGGTGGCCAGAGGTGGTCTGGGCCTGCATGGAGCAGCTTTACTTTCAGTCGCAGCACACATTGCATCTTTGCATTCGGCGTCTAGCGGCGTTGAGTCTATCCTGGACCCCCAGGCGGTTGCGAAGTTCCGGGCTACAATCCTGGAGTCTACACGAAAACTAGTCGGGTTGAGGCTGGAAGCAGAGCTAGTCTCCCTACACCGATGCAGATGCGGTGATGAGGTCTACTTCCTAGATCACCATGGACTTTCCTGTCTCCAGAGTTCTGGCAGAATAGCACGCCACTCGGCGTTAAACGAGACATTTAGCAGAGGGCTGCGATCGGCAGGCTACCCATGCATTTTGGAGCCGTCTGGCGTCAGAAACGATGGAAGGAGTCCTGATGGAATGACCCTGACTCCCTTCGAGCGGGGCCAAAACGCGGTAGCCCTAGCGGAAGCAGCCAAGTATTCAAGCATCGGTTACCCACACTTGTTCTCACCACTTGCATTCGAAACATTGGGGGGGCCTGGGTCGCTCACGACGAAACTCAAAGGGGGGATGCCGCTTCGGTGAGAAGTACCCTGCTTAGGTGGACGAGCCCAAGCCTGGACCTAGTGCCTTGAGTTATGCCCCAGCGGGCTGTGCACATGTTCTTACATCACAAATGTATATTGATAAATGATATATATATATATATATATATATATATATATATATATATATATACGATTGTAGGGTAATAGGTATATATAATTAAATTATGAGACAAGGGCTTACGAAGAGCGCTGCCAGTCAAGGTAGTATTCGTTGATAGTCAAGAACTTATATATGTATATATATATATATATATATATATATATATATATATGCGTGTACACAAGGTACACTGTGCATGGCTATCATCACTTAGTATGTTTGACCCAAGGATTTCACCGCGTTAGCGGCGGTCTTTGCACTTTTTCGCGCGGTGAGACGGTCACTGAAGTGTTCAAATTGTATATAATGAACTGTATTGTAATTATGTAACATCTTGAAATGCAATGTTTTTGCGATATATATATATATATATATATATATATATATATATATATATATAAATGGGAGAACGCGCAAGAAAAATGAATATTGTACTGGTCCGGAGCAGCATAAGATACAGTTGGCAACATTTGGAGTAAAGCACGGCGCCTAGTGCGAATTAGTGTACAAGTATGCTTGGTAAACACTATAAAACGGTTTTCAGGCGACAATTATTATTGATTCTTCTAACAAAGCGAAAAAAGCTCTCGACGAAATTCGCTCAGAAAGCGTACATATATACGTATATGATTGTTGTAATGACTAACCGCTAAACGCATCCAAGCGTTAAGCGGTTCATAGTTATGCAATCTCCAGCGAAAACTTATCTCGAGCACAGCATACGGTGGAATGTATGGACGCCGTAACTTAATAAACCACGTGCCTGGTGGCACAAACCTTGCCCGGCTCATTTCGTAGATCTTAGCTCTCAATGCGTTCATAAATATGAGTAAGTTCACCGAGGCAGATCGCTGGCCGCTACCCTACAATATCTTCACGAGCCCAAAACAATTAGGTCATTGGACTGCCATGCTAGCATGTCCGTGAGGTTTGTCAGTTAAGAAAATATTGAGTCGTGTTGGACTGCACCACTGTGTGGCTAACCACAATACCAGACCCACCACACTATTGTCAGCCTAGTATCACTATCTCCTACTCTATCCTGTAAGCTTGCGAGCTCTCCGCTTGAAGCCTAGGTGCTTCGATATGCGAGAAATGACTGTACGACTGCACTACAAAATGAAAATTCCTTCACAAGTATTTAACTTTACTGGTATCAAAATACTCCCCAGTTAATGCAGTGTCTGGTACGTGTATCCGTTTTCAATTTGTGCCCCCTTGGCCTGAACCATAGCTCGAAGTCTGTCGAAGAACCGAGAAGAATTACGACCGTCCTCTTGTGGTATCTTATTCCACTTCCTTGCAAAAGCTTATTGCCAGGGAGTGGAATAAGATACCAAAAGAGAGAGGCATCAAGAATTTCCCATAAAGAATAGCTGGGTTCAAGCCGGTTCAAATTCGGCGAGTACGATGGTCAGCCTTTAAATAGGATAAATACCGCTACGTGAACCTTGAGTTTGTTTGACCCAATAAAAAAAGCGTCGAATCCTGCTGCAACGTGAACTGTCGATATTTAAAATGTTTCCTGATCCACGACACCAGGAAATCCTTATGAGTTAGCTGGCGATAACTGGCCCCGCCAATCCTGATTCTATGGGGGATGAAACTTGGCTTGGACTTGCTGTTGGACTTTTATTGCAGCCCTGTTCACAAATGTTCCAACAGTTTCTCATCAGAGAAGACCATGGTTTGGAAGCCCGCCATGAACGAGACGGACGAGAAGGGTGTTAGGTCTTTTGTAGCGAATTTCTGTTTTGCTTATCCGATGATCTGAACTTATCGTATCTTGTAGGCCTCTTGACACAATTCCTCATGATCCACATCACGGTGCTGTTTGAGATTTTCAAATTGCGAGAAATCTTTGTTCGGGCTCCTCTCTATCCCGGCGTAATTACACGCAAAAATATTAGTATTTTTCTGAAATTGTTATCAGCTATATGCAATGAATTTTGGTCTGCCGTCCTTGTATTGTTTAATAGTGTGCATCACAAACGTTTTTTTCACACATTAAGACGCTATATTTCGTTCACAGTGTACTAATGTACGCAATGCTTGGCTGGCCCGCCAAGTGGAACGTTACCACCACACTATGTCGCTTCATGTCTGTATTGATCTCTGGCATAACGAAATCAGCATAACTGCCACAAGGTCGAACAGACTGAGCAACGAGCGTAAAAGTCAGCAGGTTTGTTTAGCGCGCTCAGCCAGGCTAGCGGGGTAAGCTTCGAGACTTAGAGAAAAGGCTAGCTCGGTTAACGGTTAACCTGTATTTATGTAGGTTCGGCACATGCGTAGTGCTGGCCTGGTGAGTGTGAGGACCGTTAGACAAACGTTTACCATCTACTTAACTACTCATCCGGTAGACTAGAGTTCAACTGGCTGGGTGCAATAAATGCTAAGTAGCTGGCTGCAACTAACACTCCCCGCTCATTGGGTTATGCCGCATTGCCGGTCATGCGTAACTAGGAAAAATCGCAGGCGATGACCGACTTGCCATTTTACTACGCCCCATGGCCAAAAGAACGGCCAACGGCCCAGGGACGAGCACTCGCTCAGTCGGTTTAGTTGACGCAGAGAGTTGGTATGCAGGACTTTGCGCAGGAAGTTGTGCGGAAGTTCTACGAAACTGCTGCTGCTGCTGCAGAGCTGCTTGGATATATATGCAAGTGCCGTCTGTAACGCTTGACCGCTTCCGCTAATCGGGTTTACGCACTTCAACGACAATCGACTGTCGACCAGCTTTGGTCGCTAAACTCTGTAACATCCGAGGAGAAGAGAGCAGCGTTGGGGGGGGGGGGGGAAGTTATAGCCTGTTAGGAAACCTTGTAATAACCATGCATAATTAGTATAACATTATATGACACTAGTTACCAGTAGTAACGCTGTCAGGTTTGTAGTACAACGCTGTCATGGTTGTAGTCACATGGTATATCTATGGGATTGCTGCTTATTGTACAAGCTGCGTTCTGGACAGCGCCCGTCTTCCTATCGTATACAAACAAAGACTGTTGCTTATTCCATATTATGCTAAGGCCAGCATTACTTTTTTGGGCCAATATTATTTCTCTTATATTTTTTCTAATCACGTCGTCTGCCAAGCGTGCAATAGTGCATCAAAAAGCGATGTTCTGGACAAACGTTGACGCGTTCCGTCTGAAATAACTGCCGGTATACGTGTGTCGGAACCTATCGACGACGAGGAAGACAACAGTGTAAAAGCATGTGCTTCTGAGAAAGTCAATGCTGCAAGACGGCGTCAAGTCTGCCGGACGAAAGATATACAAATTGCCTTCACACCGCCAACAAATCTCAACACCGTATTCAGGCCACCGAAGCAGTCGGTAGTCGGCTTAAACTTTTCGGGTTGAGGGGGCATTGTCAGCTTCGACGTCATCTAATAAAATTTATCATAGGCCTAGGAAGGTGAAATCTCCTGAGAGTAAACGTGCTTATTTGGAAAGCTAGAGGCGATACCAATACAAATTTCTACGAGAAGCAAGAACTGCATTATACAATGCTCGACTCCATACCGTTTTCGAACTTATTGTAGCAGAACTGATATTGTAGAAGAATGAGCTAAACTGGCATTTTGCTACAATCGGCTAAACTATTGTCCAATGTTGAAGCTTCCCCGTTGAAGCGAGATCGCGCGCGGCAGCCTCCGATGCTCTTTAATTTATTTCCCAATATAGAACCAGTTGACGCTCTAACGCTATCAACACACCTACACCAACTAAGGCAATAGCTAGCGACTCCTCCCAACGCAAGCCCTTAGCCAAGCCGAATCACCTGTCGTTCTCTTCGGGTAAATTTCCCCTATGTCTCAGTGCCTGCTTTGCGACTCTGCTGTACCAGAAAAAAAAGGGCGACAACGCACTACGGTCGAGCTACTATCAGAGACACCTGGTTGAATTTATCTCCAAGTTATTTAAAAATATTGTATCTTGGCACGACTTGATCAACACGAGCCGTCCAACATTCTGCCGGTTGACTAGTTAGGCTTTCGGCGCAGACCACCCACTAAAGTTGCACTTATGGCAATCTTGTTATTATTATTATTATTATTATTATTATTATTATTATTATTATTATTATTATTATTATTATTATTATTATTATTATTATTATTATTATTATTATTATTATTATTATTATTATTAATTATTATCATCATTCAGATCCCTCGACATCGGTACCCCACAGGGCTCCGTCTTTGGTTATTTGTTTTTAGTCCTTAATTATTTTATTTTTTCATTTTTTCTAGAGTAAAAATCTAGCCAAACTAAGTGCATTTGGTGACAATACTACGACTCTTTTTTGGCGCACGCATTACATTTATGACTCTCAGTTGGCACACTATATTTTGCAAGTGGAAACAATCGTATAGCGTTTAAATACGTTTGAACTCGTCAACACCAGTAAGCAAAATCTAAGTATGGGTTGATCTTCTCAGAAGAGGCTTCTCCTCCAGGACGAACTTGCTCCTTGCAGGCAGAAGAAGTGGCTCTTGTGGGCGTCACGAGGTGTCTTGGTCCTATGCTCTGTGAGTGCATTAAGTGGGACTTAGATTTTATTATGCCCAAACGCTACGCGATCATCATCATCATAGATTCTGCGCCGTCGGAGGCTGGCGTTTCCATTAACGACTTTGTTATAGTTTATAGAACTCTATTCTTACCAAAACTCTGTTCCTACAGAGATTTTATCTCGGGAAGTGGATACGAGCTCATTCTTTGCAGGGCAAAGTTGAATCACACTGAATCTATCTGAATGCTGTGTGTGCGAATGAAACCCATGTTTAGGGCTTTTTACGTGGCGCACAAGCCCCTCTGGGTAGACTAGCTTTACATGTTTTGGGTTGTAATTCTAGGCTTAACTATTACTCGTAAAAGGACTCCTGTCGACATTTTCTTTTTCCTGGTCTCTATGTGCCGTAAAACATCGCGTAGTGCCATAACGTTTGAAATACCACTAGTCTATAAAAAATCAAGCGATTTGGCCCCAGCGTCTCGCTAAGTATGGCAAGTTTGCGATATTATTATTAACAAAGTATTTTCAAATAATTTTTCAGACCACCTTTCCAAAGCTTTATTCGCGAATTCAAAACCCAACTAGCGACAACGAACATCCTGTTTCGTTAGTACAAAATACAGGATGGCACATAACGTGTATATAAATAAGCATAGTCTTCATTCGACAGCCACAGCCGTCACACAGAGTAATCATGGAAATTAAAGCACAGAGGAAAGATGCGTTAAGACGTACGAAGTGCGCTAACGTATACAAATGTTGTTGCTTTTAAACGTTTACGAATCGAGTCAAGGAAATGCAAGACTCATTGCAAGATGTACGGAATCGCCGCACGTAAAGTGTGGATTGATAAGGCGAAAAAGGTCTCTCTAAGCCTAACGCGTATCCACTTGAGAGCCGGCAGAGTACCTGAAGCCAAACGGAGATCATTAGCGATAACGGTCAAATCAACGGCGCTGCATGCGCCTCTAGTCTAGACGGACATGGCACAGCGGATGGCAGAAAATAGGAGAGCACAAGATCAGCCTAACGGACGCTGGCGATCAGGATAAGCCGCGCATACTAAACTGTTTCAACCGAAGCCTTCTGCACCTAGTGTCATGGGACATGCTCGTGGGGAAGAGAAGCCAACCCTTCCTAGTGCCACCATTGCGGCCTGGCAGGAGGAATCGGTGGAAGTGGAGCCCAGAATGACAGAGCGGAGCTGGACCAAGGTTCTAACACCTAACCTCGGAGTATGGTACGGCCGCCAGAACAGCGACTATTCTACTGTTTGACGCAGGTGCGTCTGAACTGACTGAACACGCTTATTTCCAGAGCTTCATAATATGGATTGAAAAGCTAAAGCTAACATCTAAGTGGCATGCGACTCGGGCGAGCCAGACGACGTAAAGCACACCGTTCTACTCTGCGGGACTCTCAGAGCAGCACGGGACACGGGTTCTACCGCCGTAAACGGTTTTTCGACGGACTATCAGAGAGATTGTCGACTACATAGTGATGATCGCGGAGGCACAAAAGGAGGCCACGAACTGGTTCGACGCCATTCTGGCATCAAATGGAACGGACTCTGGTAAAATTCAGAGCTGAGCGACTCGAGCGGCACAACGACTGATACGAAGTGTCCAGGGGAAGGGGGACGAGATGAGGTCAGCAGCTGGACCCTAGAGGCTTCGACGCGCCCATTTAGGCCAGTTAAACATAGCATTACTCTCGTGCATCTGGACGACCCTCACGGTGGTGCATAAGGAGGGGAAGAAGCATATAGTACACGGATGACAAATAAAACACGACAGCCTTTTCGGGTCATCAGGTATTAGTGTTTTAAGCAAAAGGCAATACAGAGCCCTCTAGCAACCATCCTGCAAAGCACGGCGACGGATCTAGGCCGAATGCCGGGCAATGTTGTAAAGAATCGGAAATGCAAAAGCGACCGTTGTACGCCTACTACTTAGCAGATCTTATATATGCGAGAGAAGTTGCCGGCTAGGACTTATATATTTTTCAGGCTGACCCCCAGCCAAGATTTGACGTCCACGAGACTGCTCTTCGCATTGCTTCACAGACGGACCCCCATAAATGCAAATGTGCAACGGTAGGGCTCGAACCCGTGCATCATCATGTGTCTCCTCTGGCCGCGAGGCGCACGCGAATGCACCACGCCGCCGGTATCGACGCCGGCTAAGACTTACTGTGATCGGAAAGACAAACTTGCTCAAGGTTCATCTAGCGACGTACCGCCCGATAACAGTGACGCTTGTACTGCACTGTTCTTTCTTAAAACTTCTGTGGCATTAAATGATGGTCGTATAAACATGGTCGTATAAATTACATGGTTATATACATATCCTTTTTTTGCAAGTGCCATAAAACAGTCGAGAGCACTGTACAGTAAAATGGTATAGATTTCGTTTCTCAACTGATCAGTTGTTAATAACCGAGCATGTATGGCCAACCAGTGGGAGAATTTGAACATTAAACGCTCAATGAAAAGAAAACGGATTTACCAAAAAATTGATTCACCGAAAAGCACACGCAATCCTTAGACACTTGCAGCGTGTAGTCATCAATAAAGCACGCATGTTGTCCCCTATATTTAGTACAAAAACGATAACATTGATGAACTCCAACGGCAGAATAGGTCAACAAAGCACAAGAAGTTGCACCTGAAACGTGCGTGCAATTTGTTAGCCGTACACTACGTAGTATTAGCTGTTGCATACTTGGAATTTGGCAAAATTTGAGAACTGTTAAGTCGCAGGTCTCCCTACACTAATGAAAAGTATAGTAAATTTTCGCGCAATGATTTGTCTTCTAGGTGTCACAACGTCAGTTAGTCTAAACAACGACTAACCGATGGAGGCACCAACCTTTTCCAATAGTTGTTTGGGTAAGTTTCTAATTACTTTTCACTCCCGTTTCCTTTGTATTATCCTCCGAGCTTCTCCTCACCTTAACATTTCAACCTCATATACTTAACCTAATAGTTCAGCATTCAAACCACCATTTCCAAGTTAGTTCTATAATATGTATATATATATATATATATATATATATATATATATATATATATATATTATATATATATATATATATATATATATATATGCATACTAAACTAAATAAATAAATGCAAAACATAAAAATACCGTAAAATCCTCTCTGGTACCTTGCTGTACTTGGGACGCTTGGCGGTCGACAGACCACGTAGCGCCATAAAAGAACGGCTAATTAGGAGCTACAGTAGAATCGGATTGGTAGAAGATCGTGATGCCTCGGAACTCCGTTGGGACCGTTCCTAAGTCTAATGAGCTCGATTTGGATAAACGGCATCTCAGATAGGTCTCTGAGGGCGTATTACGTTGCAGACTCCGTTGTCCTCCGTTCTGCTGGCTCACGAACTCGGGCCTTCGAGTTAGTCCACTCGGCTTTCCTGGATGGTCCACCTACGAATCAACACCTGAGCAGTTGTGCCCGTCCGTTAAATACGGAAAGAGAAAATGTTCCTACTAACTTGGACAGTTGCCGGAAAACCACGAATATGTCATTCAGGCTAGTTCTAGCTGCAACAAAACTAATGCCGACGGCGTGTGTATACGTGTGTGCATACATGCGTCAATAAAGAGAAGGATATTATTACATATGTGAGAAGCAATATTAACAATCAACCGTTTTGCACGTTAATATTATCATCCCGCATTATCATTAACATCCATTTTACAACAAAAAAAAATACGATATTAGTCAAAAGGTTTAATATTCGTTAAGCAAGTGTCCAGGGTTAACTAAAAAGAGAGGTCAAATACTCGGCCCGTATATCGAATATGCATAATCATATTAACAGAAATTCAGAACAATGCAGAAATATTCAGCGCCTAAACTCAATAGTCCAACAGGCTAGTACAAAGATAAAATAACGGTACGAGCCCAGAAACAGCCTAGGAACCAATCGGAAATATAAACGTTCGTATACAGAAAGAAATGCAAAAGACACTCAAAGCAAGAAACATGTCAGTGGCAATCATTATGGGTTTTTTGCGCTTTCGACAATATTCTTCAACACACATTTGTAATAACTGCGCATGCCAGTTGCAGCAAGGACATAAACAACAAAAAACCGATGTCAAATCTTATCTACAACACGGTGGGCATAGCTGCATACTGGAAACTACTGCTGAACATGTTGATGGAGTACATATAGTACGTCTGGCTAAAAATAAAGCTGTGACTTCGACAGCATTCGTGGCGGTTGCCAGTGGTCTGTTTCGAACAAAGCCTGCAATGCAAAAAGGTATCAGATGTGTAGACTCGATCGATATTGATGATGATCAATCATAAGCCTTGATCTGAAATGGTACAGTAACTCCTAGCAGTTTGAAATATCATAGTAGTAGTAGGGCTGGCGATTTTTAGTTACAATAATCCGGCCTGGCCGCCTGACAAGGGAATGTGCTGGGTTCACCTTAACTCTACAGAAAGCAGATAGTTTTAATGGAATTGTAAATCGAGATACATATTTGCATGTGAGTATGTGCCCGCGAACAAGTTGTTGACGATCGAACTTTATATGTAAATTCAAACAGACATACAAACGACCAAATGATCCCCGAGCTACCCCTATTTGAGTACACGCCCACATTCTGGATCGTTTTACTACAGGCTATAAAACATATCTGAGACGACCCCTTAAACATGATCGACGAAAAATCCTGCCTGCAGTTTAATATCCTATATGTACCTGAAACTACTAAAATTAGCTAACATATACCATGATATGTGAAACCCTATATCAGATACTTGCCACGATTTTAGTAGCATTCTTTAAACAATACAACAAAGTGACAATATAATGGAGTCCACGTGATACATTTTAGGCACTTCTGGCGCCAAGGGCTACATGGTTTGCACGAAAAGTGCAAATATTTGGGTATCGAAGATAGTTCTGCTTTCTACCACGTAGCGGAGTGTGAATTAAATTCCAACATACTGGAGGATAGCGCTGTCCTTGTTGACGCCTGAGTAGACAATTTGAGTCGTGATTTCTTCACAAGCAACTGTAGGAGAAAATGGCAACCACGAACATGTCGATAGCACAACAATTGTACACAAAGATTGGCTACCTCCGACGAAGATGAAATGCATTAGAGTGTTTCGACGAGCTTTGATCGACCATTCAAAACCGCAACGATTGAGGAAAATGAAGTGAGTGACGGCTGCAATTGACGAGAACTTAAACATGACATAGGCGCCGCTAGCGGAAACTTTGGGCTTAAATGCCGTGTCTCTCCAAGTGTCTCTCCACAACCAACTTGGACAGACTAAAAATCTGCTCGATGAGTACGTCCTGATTTATCATAGAACGACGAAGAGGTGCGGGTCGTTCTAGCCCGAAAAGGGCCGGTCTCCTTTGTTCTCGAGACTCGTCACAGGTGATGAGGCTTGCGTATATTTTATCACACCCTACTACTACTATCACCCAGACACTTATGTCCCATTGTACACTAAACTAAAACATGTAAATCAATAATATTATGTTAAAAGATACAGACAATATGCCGAGACTATCACTGCGAATAACCCGCTCTATAAACTCTATTAATTCTCTTAGGGTGTGAAATTGTAAGCAGTTACGTGGACAAGTCGAGTTGATTATGATAGAAAATTATTATAATAAATTTGACTTCGTGATTACGCCCTATATCCGAATGCAATTCCCCGTTATGCGATCAGACTTGTAGGAGCCAATGCTAAAGATCTAGGGTTGGGACCAAGGGGATAGCTGCTTCCGAAAAGCAGATAACACTCGAGTGGGAACCAATACAGACATTGGATAACCTAATTACACTCCGGCGACCGCGAACGCCATCATTGTGGCTCGACAACAAGCTAATTAATTATACAGTCGTTTCTCCTAGAGTACAATTAATATACTCGATTGTTCCTTAACAGTTCGAACCACGACTTTCTTCCTGAGCTGACGGCAAAATGCCATGCATAATTTAATCAATTCTATACCAAGCAAGGTGCGCGGCCAGGCTTTTGCAGGACAAATACAAAATCCGATGTTAGTAAACAAGCGTATTTAATAATTTACATGAGGATTCTTTATGTTGGAAAAATGTTACGTTTTCTCTGCATCTGATAGGTAACTCACGAAGACTCTCTGTTTATTTGTAGTAGTTAACAGTTAAGCTAACCTACATTAAATTACGATTTTACGTTTTCAGAAATCGCGCGCGTTTTAGCTAGACGTATCCGCTCACATTGAGTTGGGAGACAAACATTAGATCAAATCTCCCGGCAAACACAACCAGAATCTCCTGGCAAACAATAGACCGAATCTCCTGGCAAACACCAGACCGAAGTTAGGCCAAGCCGTAAGGTAACGGTACTCTTTGCTAATACACTACTCATCACACAAAGCACCTGCGCATTATACTAACTGGCGCTGGTAACGATTTACGCTATCTTTGGTTATGAAACGCGCTGAGAAAGCTCTAGAAATTTTGTATTATATGTTGTTTGTTACCTCAACGAGTTGCGGTCTCGAACTAATCTGGGCGAAATCTACCAGAGAAAATCAGAGTCTGGAAGTAGAGTAATTCTCTTTTTCCTAAAGGAATGGCCCTAACACATACATCAACCTGAATACATCACCACCGTCTCTGGTCGTCCTACGAAAAGAGTCTTCTCGCAACAGGCGCGTACAAGCTCCGCAAGCTTCAAGCAGTAAACACGTGTAACAGTGGACATAAACACGGGGTTTTAGCAGACTGAATATACGCTAACAGGTGCATGAGGGGAGGGGGTGCACAAAAGCGGTTTTTTTGCGTTATACCATCATGCAGTCTATAGCTTCTATGAACCGAGGCAATCATGCATCTGCAAGCAATGCAATAATGCCTGCTTTACGTATCAGACCGGACGCTACACGCACGAACAACGTTTGTCCTTGTTCATTTTAGGAAGCATTTTGACATCGTATATACATATATATATATATATATATATATATATGCATAGTGCAAATAAGAAATTCAAACATTAACATCCATTATAATATGTTTGTTTCATTTAAAGGCCTGTACAATCGAGTATATCTCTCGTTCTCTGTTGCGGCTCGTATAAAGAGTTGTGCAGATATGTGTAGTTGGAGATCCATGTAGATAAATGTAGACAGCGTAAGAGCTACGTTCTCTAAACTTAACGCCACCGACCCTGGTTTTGCACTTCTGTATGGTTCGGTCTACCGAAGTGCACTCACAAACTCATAGCTTAAGAGCTTTCTAACAGCAGTTGTCGTGGTTAATAGTCCTAAATGTTTGCAACCCTGCTCCACAAAGCTGGAGCTGGGGCAGAGTGACGGTAAAGGAGTAAACAAAAATGAAACCAAGCAAAATGCTAGCGCTTCATAGAATGGCTATGATGGTGACGTGCAATATATATAGTATCCCTAGATGTGTCATTACGTTATCCTAAAGGGGCATATTTAAATTTGCATCGATTCATATATTGCATTTGAATCATTTTATTTGTATATATATATATATATATATATATATATATATATATATATATATATATATATATATATTCATTAGGACACATTTTGTTCTCTGTGCGTCCTATCAGGAATGCGTTCAACCCTTCATTTTTGGTAACAGTAAAAGCTCGTTTTTTGTAGAATGCAAGCACACGCCAACTGTAGCGATTTGAACTCATGGGTCTCCGAAATTTCAGCAAAAATCAAGTATTGTTAAAGCCGTATGCGTCAAACCGATCGATACTTAAATGCTAGGTGAGACTATACATTTCCTACAGTGTGTCGCATTGCAGCTGCTTACGAGGATGATGAGGCTGTACAATCTACATTGGAATGAATGTGAAACAATGAACATACACATTTTAGATGCACTTAAAGTTGAACAAAAATGGATTGTGATAACTCTGGTATTTCGAAAGACAACGATGTCCAAATTTCACTTATCCTGGGCTACCATTTGCGGCATTGCTCTCCAACATTGCAGGTACTAATTTTGTCCTATAAATGATGGCAACATCTGTCTATAACACAATAATCTCTGATTTGTTCTCGGTCGAGAAGATGGTCCCATTGTGGGCGAAATTAAATTTTCAGCATATGTGCTGCACAACCTAATTAGTGTTCTGGTAAATGTCCCACTCATGCGAGCCGTCGATTTTCTAGCGAAAAATGCTCAAAAACGTACGTCTTCAATAAATCAAATAAACACGTCATTCATTTTCTGTGTTTATCTAAATACAAGGAACCAATATTTTTGCGCTGCCCTCCTATCCGTACGGAGTAACCGCACACCGGGCTTTTATTCAGTATTCACTTGCCAGAGTCAGATTAGATCACCCTTCAAGCAAACAAACATTAAGTTCAAAACTAACAATCACTAAAGTTGAAGAAAGCAAACTTGAATGTCCACATCGCCGACAGTAGAAGAAGCTGATCTGCGCTAAGAATTTGAAGGAGTCACACATAAACTGTGTCAAACAAAAAGTAAATGCATCATACATGCTTATTTTAAAGATTTATTCTGTGTCTGATCCCCCGCTGACTAGCTTAACTACGCACAGCGTAGCGTAACAATGGTGCTATCTTCTTGATTGCTTAGTGGGCACAGTCAATACGGAGAATACTGCAAATATACTGTATACGATGTTAATTTTGCGCCCCGTTGTTCGATCTCGTTTGTATTTTTTGTTTATAGTTATTATTATTATCATGAGGTTTGTATGTCTCGTTTGTATGTAAACGCTTCCTGTTTTGATCCGTCGCATCAACGAATGAGGATAACCCCTTTTGATTAAGAGCTAAAAAGCAGCAATTAAAACTGTGTATCGCTCGATATATCTTTCTTAGGGCAGCCGTGCTTATTTTCTTCCGTACGTTCTACCGTACGTTCCATTACATACGGCTTAAGCACTACCGACGTCGTATAGGCAAAACATACTGTTAGAGAAACCCTAGATTCCCAACACGTCCACTCTAAGCGCCCCTCGTATAGGGGTGACATGTGTATCTAGGTTTACATGTTAAGTCTATTTTAAACCGCCTATTAGCCGGTCGGCGAGCCTGACAATCGCCATACATAGTGAAATACAGGAAAATTGTGTTTTTACATTCAGTAGACGCACTGTGTAAAAACGCCGACGCCTTTTTAAAGCTCCAGAAAAGTTCCTCAGGTTTGGCTGTTTATGAACATGTACAATATTTCGCAACCTGAATAGATAGCAAATAATCACCCGTGTTCAGCATAGGATACGAGGACACGCTGGGACTACAAAACAATGAAGAGTACGACCATCGTACAATACATCGTACGAACGGGTTTCTATTTGAAAACTGCGTATGCAACAAACAGGTACATAAAACTTTTCCGGTTTACATTTGCTAGAGTAAATGATACTAGTCCAAAAACAGTCGTGACACTTTAGGCCAACTTTTAGGCTACTTGCATGGCAGTCCAGACAGAAGTTTCATGCTTGGCTGCGATTACTGCAGTGCCAGTCTCTCTAGAAATGCTGTAAGACACGCATTTTTTTACAGCACATACCAAGATAACAAAGCGACAACATTAATGAATTGAGCAGACACTCGAGAAAGAGGGAGGTATAGAGAGAGAAAATGAAAAAATAATATAATATAGACAGAGAGCTGATTGTTAATCAAGCACTGAACAGGCAAAAAAATATCTGAAACCCTGCAAATAAAATTGCATACCGATCTTTGCATATGCTTGCTAAAGGCTCAGCCGGCGCAGTCTGTCTCACCGTTGAATTGCTTGTTTGAAGCCGATCTATGCGAAAACAACGCAGAAAAGTAGCAAGTATCAGACATAGAAGAGAGATCTTTGCGCTGTCTTCTTTCTCTCTCCCTCTCTCTCTCTCTCCTTCAGAGCAAAGGCATCCATTACGATAGGTTTGAAACAATGAAGTTAATGCAAGGCGAAACAAATGCGTCATTCTGTGGACCTTTTCATAGGCCAAATGGTACTGTATGCTTTTCTGCCTATCGGCCAAACGCACAGAGGAGATTGAGCATTTTCGTCGCATTTTCTCTTCTGGCATGAGGTTTGTCTAGACAAATCTAGACGTGTAGACAATGCAAGGTTCAACGGTCTCCCTCGACCCTCGCTCGTTGCGCGCCTTACGGCCCTTGAGACAGGCAGCAAAGTAGAAGAAGAAGAACGGCTCTGGCGTCAGAAGAAGCCGAACAAAGAACAAAACAGTCAGTGAGCGTTGGTGCGACGTCACACTGGGTGACTAAATTGATTGTTGTGTTGCCCAAATGATTAAGTGAGTCTTGGACGCTAACGCCGCCAGGCAGTTCTGTTTGATACATTTATCCGTAGAGTTTTCACCCGTTCGGCGGGTCGCAGCGAAACCTAATTTGATTTGTTGCCGTCGACCGTGCGTCGTCGCGCTGGCTGGTTAGCGTAGCCTTGACTGTTCGAGAGAGGGGACTCCAGAGAAGATGCAACTACGAGAATTTCTGCTGCCGATGCGCACGGACCAGGGCCGAGTCGTCGTCAGCAGTGTAACGTCAAATCAATTCCGGCTCCCGGTTGTTGTTGGCATTGTCGTTGTTGTTGTTGTTGTTGTTGCTATTGGCGTTGTTGTTGTTGTTGTTGTTATTGGCGTTGTTGTTGGCGTTGTTGTTGTTGTCGTTACTGTTGTTATCGTCGTCGATGAAAGTAGACAACTGCACTGATTCGCCTACGCTACAAGTCGGTATTGAGTCGGTACTGCGACTCATAAATACTGGCGACATAAGTCTCACACGTGCGAGTTAGGCTAGTGCTGTCAACTTCACTCTTGCAAAGTTTTCGTCTTTAACCATGGAATCAACGAAATATAGCTTAGCTACTCTATTCGAACGTATCACGCCACGTTT
The DNA here is from genome assembly GCA_003439945.1 of Dermanyssus gallinae. Classification (NCBI taxonomy): domain Eukaryota; kingdom Metazoa; phylum Arthropoda; class Arachnida; order Mesostigmata; family Dermanyssidae; genus Dermanyssus; species Dermanyssus gallinae. The sequence continues at coordinate 40,059 of QVRM01003971.1, forward strand.
TTAAATTGCAAGTCGTGCGTGCCAACTGACGTTGAACGTTGAAAACGTAATGATTGTGTAAGTGACTGGTATAGTCACTTACACAATCATTACGTTTTCAAAGTTCAAGAGAATGCATGCCAATAATAAGCTTAACTCGTATTTTGTTATTTGACCAAGCAAGCTTCACAGTGACATTTCAACAGCGGTGGCGTCATATTGATTCCGACATTGGCACCTTACGTCGTTCTATTTTCGCTAGTTCAAGGTAGCAGCTGAGAATTGGCAGCACAGCTGACTCGGCTGAATATGCACCATCAACGCACCATTAACCCATAACCGTACATTCAAACTGTTTATTATTGACATATTAGTTCGACCGTCATTTATCGGCTGATCGAGAATCCTGTCGCTGTTAGGGCCTGACACTGACTGATAAAAGATAGCTACTTCTTCATCTAATTGTTTGTGCTCATTCTCCACTGCCGTCTGCTGCGAATATATTTATTTGTGAGGATTCTACGAAAATTCCTAAAATAGGGCAACAAAGAGTCCTAGCCTGTCTAGGGAGGACTATCGGGCCATTCGATAGTCCTTGCTGGATAAGTTTTATTTACTTCAGATTACTTTGTGGTAATAATAATAATAATAATAATAATAATAATAATAATAATAATAATAATAATTCAATTCGCTTATTCCCTGTTGCAAGCGGAGCCGGACTGGATGGATTGCGACCACGTCATCTGCGCGATATGTTGGATCAAACTGTTCCCTCGTCAGAATGCCTGCTCTTCTTTCCTAAGAGCTGTAAGAAATCGCACAGCTCTTAGGAAAAAAGACAACTCTATAAGGCACATAGCTTGTGGATTGACTTTGTGTAGGATTGCTGCAAAGATAGCAATGGCGAGAAATAAAAAGGCAATTTTGACAGCGATCCTGCCACATCAAATTGGAGTGGCTGTTAGAGGCGGCGCAGAAGCACTGGTGCATGCTACACGCGCCCTTTTGAAGACTGAGGACCAAGTGAAGGTTCTGGTTAAACTAGACTTCTGCAATGCATTTAATACGCTAAGAAGGGACAAGATACTGGATGCAGTGATGAAGAAAAGCCCAGAGCTTTTGCCCATGGTCTGGCAAAGTTACAGAGATCCTTCACTCTTAACCTGGGGCACAACTTCAACATTGCGTTCGGAAGCAGACATTCAACAGGGTGACCCGCTAGGTCCTGCTCTATTTAGTCTCGGTATATCAGATCTAGTGTCGCAACTACAGAGCCCTTTCAACGTGTTGTATCTAGATGACGCCACTCTTGCCGGCCCCGCGAGTATTATTGCGACAGCTCTGAGAAGAGTGCTGCAGTTTGAAGAAGACGGGGGACTGGCACTGAATGCTTCAAAATGTGAGATTACCGCTGTCGGGGACTCGCTTCAGGAGAGAGAGGAAGCAACCCAGGAGATCACAGAAATACTTCCTGACATCACACGAGTAGAGGTAAACAACTTAGAACTTAGTTTTGGGGGCCCCCGTAAAGCAAGATGGCATTTTACATACACTCTCTAGGAAGAAAGAAGCCCTTACCAAAATTCGTCCACGACTGACACGCTTGCATCCTCAGGCTGCGCTGTGCATTTTGAGATATAGTCTGGGGTCTTCAAAGTTTAACTACACACTGCGTTCATGCCCTGCTATAGTGTGCACTAAAGAATTAACCGCGTATGATGACGTCAGCAGAGATATACTTAGTGAAGTCCTAAACGTCAATTTGGAAGACAACACCTGGCAGAGAGCAAGTCTCCCAATACGTGAAGGTGGTCTGGGAATACGAAGTGCTATTGACCTAGCTCCTGTCTGCTACGCTGCTTCACTGATCCGATTTGGTCCGGTCGCAGCCTCGTTAGTGGAGGAGGTAATTTGACCACAAATAAAAACTGAAACTAGTAAAGCGCGGGACACCATTAGAACCATGCTGGACCCGGGGCCTTTAGAAGAATATCCCAGCCAATATAACCTCGATGAGCTCAAAAGCAAAAAAAGAGCAGGGAGATCTTAGAGGGCTTGTTACCCAGAGAGACCGCGCCGTATTCTTAGCGGCACAAGATACCTTCAGTGGGGGTTGGCTTAAAGCCTTACCCTCACCTCAGCTCGGCACCATGCTGGATCCCAACCATTTCCGCATGATGTCAGCACTTAGAATCGGCGCCCCCGTCTGCGAGCCGTTTCAGTGCAAACTGTGTGGAGAGACGGTAGATTCCAGTGGCCTACACCCATTGAGTTGCCCGAAAAGCGCCGGTAGATCCTCCAGACATGCTGAACTAGTCAAGGTGATTATAAGGTCTCTTAGGAAAGCCGGTATACCATCTGCACTTGAACCGAGAGGTTTAGTGTCCGCTGGCGAAGAAAGACCTGATGGGGTGACCATTGCATTATGGTCTCATGGGAAGTCCCTTGCTTGGGATGCAACGGTTTCGTGCACCACCGCGGCTTCCTACTTGCACCACAGCTCAAAGTATATCTTGTTTCCAGTCCAGTGTATTTAACGCATTAAATACACTGGACTGGAAACAAGATATACTTTCGTGCCTATTGCCATGGAGACGCTAGGATCAATCAACAAGGGAACCGAAGCATTTCTCAAAGATTTGAGTAAGCGAATTCAGGAGGTCACAAGCGACCAAAAAGAAGGTCAATTCTTAAGGCAAGCGTTGTCTTTGGCAGTTTGCAGAGGAAACGCGGCATCTATTTTAGGCGCCATGGAGTGAAATAATTATTTAAAGAATTTGCAATAATACGTTCAGACCTCACTATTGTAACATTATTTAACATGTAATAAATAATAATAATAATAATAATAATAATAATAATAATAATAATAATAATAATAATAATAATAATAAAAAGCTATGGAGCCCTTTTAATGTCTGGTATCTAGACGAGGCTGTCTTGGGAGGTCCCGCGAATGTCGTGGCAAGAGATTTGCAGACTATATTGAATTTTAAGGAAGCGGGAGGACTGACCCTCAACGCGGCCAAATGCGAAGTCTTAGCTGTCGGAGCTACCCGTCAAGATCAAGCGCAAGCTATACGAGCAATCATGGAAGCACTTCCCGGGATATCTCGTATAACTAAGGGTAACTTAGATGTTCTAGGTTCTCCCGAATTGCCCGAAGGAATTCCACGCACTCTCGACGCTAAACGAGAAACCCTGCTAAATATCCGCCCACGACTGACAAGTATGCACCCGCAGGTGGCTCTGTGCCTATGGAGACACAGTCTTAGTTCACCAAGATTCGTTTACATGCTACGAACATGTCAGACTATGAAATATATGGAAGGTCTTGCAGCCTACGATGAGACCACTAGAGAAATTCTAAGTGAGATACTAAACATTAACTTAGAAGGAAGCATGTGGCAGAGAGCTAGCCTCCCCATCGGCAACGGAGGTCTTGGAATAAGAAGAGCTACGGATCTAGCTGCAGTGTGCTACGCTGCTTCCCTGAATCAATTTGGCTCCCTGGCGGAGTCACTCATTGGCGAGGAAGCAAAGCTTGAGCTAAAAAAGGCAACTATGGCTGCAGACACAGCAATCAGGATCCAACTCGATCCCGGATCTTTGAGAGAGCACGTGAGTCAAACACTTCTTGACGCTTACAAAACTAAGAAGTCGGCACGAGATATAACAAATAGGCTCACATCAGCAAGAGAGCGTGCCGTCTTTCTAGCGGCTCAAGGTCCCTTCAGCGGGGGCTGGCTTCAAGCGCTGCCCTCCCGTCAGCTTGGCACCATGCTGGACCCAAACTCCTTCCGCATGGTGTCAGCCCTTAGGATAGGCGCCCCCGTCTGCCAGCCCTTTTCTTGCCTGCCATGCGGCCAACCTGTCGACTCTGACGGTCTACACCCGTTAAGCTGTCTGAAAAGTCCCGGCAGACTCACAAGACACGCTGAACTCAACGCGATAGTACGAAGAGCTCTTAGAAGAGCAGGGATACCATCTACACCCGAGCCGAAGGGTCTTAATGGCAGCAATGAGCTGCGACCTGACGGGGTCACCATCCCGCTATGGTCACACGGAAAAAGCCTTGTATGGGATGTCACGGTTTCTTGCACAGCGGCCTCGTCGTATTTATGTCACAGCGCAGTCGAATCTGGATGGGTAGCAGAGCGCGCAGATTCTGAAAAACGAAGGAAGTATCAAGAAGTTACCACTTTGTGCCCATTGCATTGGAGACACTTGGCCCCATCAGCTCAGGTACAGCGAAACTCTTGAAAGATATCGGAAAACGCATAGAAGACGCTACGGGTGATCGACGCGAGGCCATGTTTTTGAGACAGATGATGTCTTTGGCCGTTTGTAGAGGGAACGTGGCTTCAATCATAGGCGCAATGAACTGACAAGAGAACAAAGCAGGCCTGGTTTAAACGTTCATACCTCACAATTGTTATAACTGAATAATAATAAAGCAATAATAATAATAATAATAATAATAATAATGCTGACAGAAATGACATAGTATATAAATCTAATTTACATACATTTGCAATATAGTATACTTATTAGGCAGTGCTTGAGCAGTTGCCTATTAGGCTAACTAACCAAGCGGAGGTCGTAAGCAGTAAAGCACTCCTGTACGAAGGAGCGCAGAGATAGAGAGGTAGAAACGGTTTGCACGATTAGCCCAGCTCGTTCGATAGCGGAAAGTTTTGCGCCGCTGCTAGGCTTCTCGACGCCACCCTGTCCCTCCCTCAAAAGCTCCCCACGGGTTCACGCCTCGTTGGTCTGAAACGCGACCCTGGCCTATACTTTGCTGTGCGGCTGTCCCATGTGGCAGGACCCTGCACAGGGCACAAGCTGTTCCTGAATTTAAAAAGCACCGCTGTGGACAATTTCACCAATTTACGTTTCTTTTTGCAGCCGTTTACTAAGAGCTGACTACTTGTTTGTCGCTTGCTGTGCACAGACAGACAGACAAACAACCATGTGTTGTAGAGATGCATAAATGGCGACGAAATTTTCGCTGCTTCTCTTTTGCATTCTTCTATGTTACATAAGAGAAGTCCACCACACTAGATTGCTTGTGCGTTGGTTTCTATACATTTTATTCCTTGCAGCTGTCCTGTAAAAATCTTTCTTGGTGGCCACGTAAAACACATCTGACGTCTATGTCAAAGCTAGTATTTCGTCAAATTGCACGTAAATGTCGCGCCATCCCGGGAAAGTGTGAATTTTATGTCAAAATACAACATAGCCAGTGCTGTCTAGGTGAGTGAAAAACGTTGCGGAATGATACATTTCTTCCTGCCTAGTATGCATTCGGATAAGTTATGCAAATAGAACGCATTTAAGACACATATACGCCAATATAATTTCTCACTTAAGTGATAGTTTACAGACCGATAGGCTGTGGAAGAAAAAGTAGCGTTTGTCTTAAACTTGTGTCGGTTCTTGTCAAGATTATCTCGTGTACCTCCAGCGGTCATTAATCTTTCCTTTCACCTCCTAGGTCTCTTAGTTCGATGTGCACGTCTTTTCTGGTAAGAGACGCTTCCCGTGATTGACTGGTGCATGTGGCACCCACCAAGTTTTTTAAAGCTGTCCTCGCATTGAAAAGATGACTGAACAATTCGTTGTCTTTTATCGCGTGTCGAAAGTAGCTAGTATCCAAGGTTCTGAAAAAAAAACAAATGTATAATCCCTTCACATTATGTTAACGGAGGCTTAAACTACGCACATATACCGCATACGGATTTGTTGCTGCGTCATCACTTGACGGACTTAAAAGGCGCATAGCAGATTGACGAATCGTAGCAGCATCTAATCTTGGCCTTGAACATCACGCCAGTACTACAATGAAAAGCTACACAACTATACGAACTAATCACATTATTATTATGATGTTTATTATCACCTTGGTTAGGTACATTGTAAAACTCGTGTTAGTATACACATGACTGTCCCGTATTCAAATATACATCGAGGACAATCTCCTTTCCGATGTACTCATGATAAAATAATACGCTATTGGGACCCCTCCATTAGAGCGAGACTCCCTAGCGAAGTCACTTCTGGGCATGACGCTGCGTGGTACCTGGCGCAAAAGTTCCCGCACCTACTGCAAATACAGGTATCACACGGGACATGAAACCCTAATGTTTCGCAGAGAATGTGGTGATACCTATGAACCGCAAAACGTGTTACTATATGCCTATTGGTCCTGTTAAATCCCTTCCATGCGTCGTTGGTCATTGCACCCGTATCATAGAATTCAGGGTCGATTTCTGCCACACAACTATACGTTTTGTTTAGAGAGGCTGTTACTCGCGCGCAGTCACTCCGCATCAGCACTACAGTCTCCGGTGCCAAGTAAATCACTATTTTAAGGTTGACAACGTGAAAATGTAGGCTTGATTTAGAGACTCCGATGTAATCAGTTACTCACAACAAACACATTATCAAATGCTCTATGACATGCAACTTCACACAGGCTCTCTTATGCTCAGGTGGGTCTGTTTGGAGGGACAGGTATTACCACTAAAGGATGAAAGCGACTAACGACTAAACCTCTCAAATTCTCGTGGCGTGCGCATACGCCACAAGCTATAATTTGATTTTTTTTTATTATTATTATTATTATTATTATTATTTTCTATTGATTCAAATTTATTTCATTATAATTTAGAAGAGTATATAAAATGCTTCACGGCGTTGCTGCTCGTCGACCTAGTTGCTCCGTCTGCGCGCCGTAGACGCTCTATCGCTCATGCCCGTGAGGAAGTCCTGCCCGCCCCCTGGCACGAAGGTCCGGGTCCATCCAGTCTCTCATAGTTCCGAGCACTGAGGTCGCGTTACCTCTTTGGATCTCCAGGGACAGTCGCTGGGAGAAGAAGGCGTGCGCCCTCTTGTCCATTGTCGCCTGCCGTAATGCGTCGCCAACCCGAGAGATCAATGTTACCGTGAGGGGCCCAGGGCCACCCATCGTCTCGAACGCGAATGGCGAAAAGTGGTGCGCCCGACTTAGGTCCGCATACTTTCTCATCTTTGAGGTCTCAGCTCGCGTAACGGCAGTCCCCGGGCGGGACGCGCCGGGACCGACAAGGGAAGGGGTCAGAGAGTCGGTCACCGTCGCATCCCACACCAGGGAACGACCCTTATAGAAGGGTATCAAAGTCATACCGTCGGGGCGCTTACCGTCGTCTCTTGAAAGCCCAGGTGGTTCCAGGACGCACGGAATCCCCGCCCTCCGCAGCGATCTTGCAAGCATTTCATTGAGGGCAGTGTGTCTTGGGCGCCGGCCCGCTGGGTGAGCGCAAGACAGGCCGTGTCTGGCGAGTCGCCCAACAGGCTCGCCACAAGAGCATCTGTGTGGCTCAACCAAATCAGCCCCCAATCTAAGGCCAACGCATATCCGGGTGGATTGGTCATCAAGGCGGGTACCCAGTGAGTCAGCGGGTAGTGCATGCAACCAGTCGCTTGCTCCCGGGCGAGCGACAGCTAAAAGGCGTGCCTTGTCCTGGTCATCCCTGCATTCTTCAAGCAGCGAACTAAGCGAAGCTTTGTGAGCCTTCTCGGCCCAGGCCCTCTGGCAGGCTAGTCTATCGGGACCAGGCGATGAAGCTTGAAGTCCAGTCGCTATATCGTCACGAGCCGCCTCGAACATTGCCTGAGCCGCCGGCGGGAGCAGGCGCTGGACATTATCCGACGTAGCATGCATCGAGGCAGCCACGGCCGGGCCCGCCAAGGATCGAGCTGAGGGGAGACCAAGGCCGCCCATGGACGTGGGGAGGGCCGCCTGGCGCACCTCTCGTGGTCGTAAGTTTAGACTCAGCACTGTCTGTAGGGCCTCCACCACCTGGTCGTCGAATGGTTGGAGAAGATGGTTCAAATCGCCTGAGCAGTCTATGGGCCGTAAAATATGTACGATGCGGCACGCGGAGAACGACGAGCGAAGCAGGTAGAGTCCCTGGTGGGCTCCAACAAGCGGTAGACGTTCCTGCATCGCCCACAATCTGTCCATCAAGGGGTCGAGTTGTCCCGGCAGCGCAGAGGGCAGAACCGGTGCGCCAAGAAGGTTTATTTCGTGGTCAGCCACGACTCTACACCCCGGTAGCAGCTCGAGCAAGGCCCTCAATGAGGGATCGTCTGGGTCTGTCCCCGGAGCGAACACCTCGCATTTGGCCGTGTTCAGCACCAGATCACTGACTGCCTCGAAAGCAAGGACTCTGCGCACCTCATCGAGCAAGTCCACCATCAGTCCACCAAGTGTGCCATCGTCTAGGTACCAAGCGTTGAATGGCACTTGAACGGAGTTAACCAGCTCACGTATCCCCAGGCTGAATAGGGCCGGTCCCAAGGGGTCCCCCTGCTGTATGCCCGATGCCGAAAATAACGTCTCGGCGCCAAACAACAGGACGGATGGCTCTTTGTACGCGTGTTCTACTATGGTGAAGAGTTCCGGGACTGTATCCCGAACCGCACGAAGGAGGTGATCCCTACGGATGGTGTGGAATGCATTGCGAAAATCCAACTTCAGGAGTGCCGTACCGGGGGGACTTGATTGCATAAAGGCTCTTGCTGCATGTACGACAGTCTCCGTTCCGCCCGCCATGCCAAATCCCAGCTGGTGCGGGCCAAGTTGTTCCATAATAAGTTCTTTGGCCTCGCAGGCTATCTCTGCTGCGATCCTCCGTAACGTAAGAGAGCAGGCAATGGGGCGAATTGATGCGTCTTTTTTGCGCAGTGCGAATAGGTTGCCGCCGAACACGATCGCCCTGACCTCAGCCGGCAGTCGGCCCCATCTCAGGACGTTCATCACTTTGGCGATTGATGCGGCAAGTCTCCCGGCCACCGGTCCGATCCCGGGGGAAAGGAGATCCTTTAGATGGCGCGGGCGGAGACCGTCAGGACCAGCGGACGAACTGGCCGGAAAGCCGGCTACAGCTCCCAAGACGTTATCGACTGAGGTTTGATGCTGCGACATCGAGTCAGGAGGGGCAGGAAAAGCCAAGTGCGGCGGAGCAGGTGGGTGCTTGGTGGCAAGCGAAGCTAGGACTCCGTCCCCCGAGGCAAATGAGTCGGTAGAGCATAATAGTCGGGCCGCCCCGGAAACGTCTCCCTCAGATAGCTTGCTCGAAACGCGGCGTGCCGAGTCCTCAGGCGAGTCGCACGGATCCGTTCTGGCTCTTCTAATACCTCCTACGCGATACTCAAAACGCCAGCCATTGCGAAATGCACGGAGGTTCGATCGGACAGTCGCTGCCAAAGCGATTGACGACAAGGTGCGAAGTGGCAGTTGAAGTACCACATAAGCGAATGACAGGAGCGACTCCCACGAGGGGAGGTCGTTGTTGGCCGCCACAAGGTCGAGGACGTCGCAAAGGAGCTCGGCAACCAAAGGCCTCACCGCCCGGGGAACCACGCGCATCACCCTTGATTGTTGGATCGCAATGCTGAGCCTGTCGACCAGCGGCTGTCTCGGCTGCGACGGGAGTGTTGGCGCGGAGGATACAGTCGGAGACGGTGCGGCAGTCGCAGACGTGGAACGGCATCTAGCTTGATGAATGGGGAGACCGCGGCGGGTGAAGTCCCGGCCGCATCTGGGACAAGTAACCCTTATAGAGGGGTTATCTGCTACTGGAGCGCTCTGGGGAGGGGGATAGGAAGCTGAGCCAGGGTCCGTCATTGGGAAGTGGGTGCGGGGGACACCAGACCTTGCAGCAACGGTGCCAGAGCTAGCAGCGGACGCAGTGCGTTAACGATACCTCGAAGCGTGTCGGCTAGCTTCGGGTTGGTACGTGCGAGCAGTGATGCGGCCTTGGACAAACAACCAAGGTCAAAGTCGTCTGTCGACTTAGGCAAGCGCGACCAAACGCGAAGCTATAGTTTGATACTCCCTTGATTTACTGCCGACAATCGTCACAGCAGATTAAATATTGGATTATTCGGAAGTTGCCCGGCTAAAGGGCAGTAGGTTTCTTTTTCTTTTCGGATGTCCTTTACGCGTGTAGATTTGTACGTCTTATAAACTGTATCAGTTATCTAATATATTCTATGTAAAAACCGGGAAAGATATAGAATATATTTTCCCGCGTTGTGCAAATTGAGTTAAAAATCGAATTTACTGGCGGATAGCGTCACCTTTTTAATGTTTGGGTAAAACATTTGAATCGATATTCCCACAGGCAATGGCGTGAAAGATGGCGAGCATAAACATATCGATACCATATGAGCCGTACCCGAAGGTTAGGCTGCTTACAGATATTCTGTACAGCTTCTAGCGAGGATTAAACATAAACGTGTTGGGGATAAAGCCCAATTTAGGAAGCGGGTATGGGCGGTATCCAATATTAGAATTTTATTGCTAGAAGAGGCTTTGGGCTTAGGTGTCATGTCTCTACGTTAGATCCTGCAAAACCACCTCGAAGAAAAGGCGCGGGTCTTTCTAGCTCGAAATTTTTCATAAAATTCGACGAGGGCTTTTGTCTCGGCTCGTCAGAGGCGATTAGACTTGGAACATTTTTATGACGCTCTATTCAAGTCCAAAAAGTCGCAGTAACTAGGTTTAGAAGCGCGTCTACTGACAGAAGTAAAACACCAACAGTTGTTTTTTATGGTCGCTACCTTCTTCTTCAAAAGCGACGAACAGTATACTTCAGAATGCCTGCTAACGATTGTCACAAAGCATCTTTGGAACTGTAGATTGTAATGAGTTTGCAAATATTCAAAAAAAATAATTATATATATTAGTGTTGGATGCGGGAAATTCAGTTAAGACTCTCCCACATTTTAGGGAAACTCCTTTTGATTTTTTTTTATTTGATGGTATTAATATAATGCTGTTTCTCTCAAGCATCTCAATTAGTATACCTCCAACTACCCTTCTACGAAGCTAAAGGTGATCGCGTTAGCATAAAAAGCTACCGACCAATTTCAAATAAAACGCCTCTCCTCTCTTATCCCCGTCCTTAGAACGTTTGAGCTGTATCTCAAGACCCAATTGTTTTTTTTTTTGGCCGGAGGTGCTCTGCAATATATTGAGTTTGCATTACAGATGACACCTAATTGTTATTAAAGATCGGATGATGCACAGAGAATAAACATGTATTGGGATGAGCTGCTGCAGCCTCTAAATATCTGCACATAAAAAACTAAATGCTGCAATGACTAAAATGGTAATCTATAGGTCGTCGAAGTGTGCGACCGACTTAACATAGTACCCTAATATATCACTCAATAGAGGGACCCTAGTGCCAGTGTTTACAGAATATACAAAAACGGTTGCCAGAATCCTTCTGCAAGGTGACCTGAAGCAGACTTATGAAATGTATTCTTTTGTGTAAGGCGACATAGCGTGGCGTCAGCTTTTCTACAGATGTTTCTGTTCCAGTGAATGTGTTTGACGGAATTTCGTTGTAATGAGCTTAGAGATGCATGAAAAGCATCTCTAGAACAAGAAGTTGATTAACGTCTCTCACACCTAAAACAAAGGGAACTGCAGACAGGTGTGCTGTGGTATTTTATGAATTCTTGTATCATCTCTAGCCTATGTCGTGTGAAAGGCGGACAGCACACAGATGCCTGCTGCAGTCTTGGATAACACACGGAGGAAAAGTCAATATTTGTTGACTTTTTAGGTTCGGTTCTACGCCTTTCGTACATCATGCACGTGAGGCGGCCCTACGCATGACGCAGATACATATTGATAATGCTGTTTATGGTGGTAGTGGTGGCGTTGGTGGTCAGACCTGATTCTGAGTCCAGGTTCTACGTATCGATGCGCACGTAGTAAAGCTTAAGGTGGTCTGGTTGGACAACACTGAACTGTTTGTCTAGCAATCGGACGTATTCCGGCATATTCAGCGGCGTATTCGAATTCATCGGCCTGACGTATTTCAAAGGCGCTTGTATGTACGGAACGTATGTATGTGCGCATGTATGACAAAGCTTTAGAAGACGCTGGCTATCGGTTGCTGGGGGTTGCATACGTGCCAGCCCAGCTGGTCGCCATTTGTAGGAAAAAGCACTTTTTTACACCCACGCGTTGTTCTCTCTCTCTCTCTCTCTCTCTCTATATATTTATATATATTTATATATATATCTCCCTTTCCTTCTCTCACTCTCTCAATTTGGCCGCTTGCTCCATATGCTCGTTTGGTAGAATCGCTCCTTTGTTTACTATTAATGTCGTTATTTAATTATTCGAAGAATGGATTTGGAGGCGTCGTGCGCTTTGCACCCAGTTATCGTGATGCATGATGCGTTGAACAAAGAACGTTGACCAGTTGCCAATAACGAGTTGTTGTAATATGGCGGGCGCATTAACGCAGACGCAAACCTTCTGGATAAATATATGCCACAAGCATAGACGATATGTACAACGCTCAAGCTGTAGTTTTTGTATATCATTTTATATAATTGACGCTTTTATGAGCAACTTTTACTACTGCGCATGCAAAAAAGCTTGGGCATGTTTTTTGACAACTCAATGACCTGGGTAAACGGCCCTAAAGCTTTTCGTTATCGTTTAAGTAGAGTAAAGATCTATAATAATGTTTGGGGGAAAGATTAATGTAGGATTGTGAGCTCCTCTAGGTAGGTTGCGTAACACTGTGATGGGAGGGCGGTGTGCGGGCAAGACACGTAATAGCTGTGGGTAAGTGCTCGTGGATATACGGAAACATGTCTGACAACTGAGATCAAGACAATCAGCCATAATTAGGTAGCACATCTTGTTCGAAATAGTTTGGCTATCTTTATATTTTTATACAAACATAAAATGAATTAAATAACGTCTAAAACATAGATATACATAGGTTAGCCACTTAATCAGTTATTACCATATAACAAAAAAACTACAAATTTAAAGCCTGAGTTTTGAAATGTACTTAAGCCATAAACTTCCAAATAATTTAATGTAGCAGCCTCAAGCGCCTTCGACGAACCTCATGTTTGATTCCATTAAGGAAAAATCATAGTATTAAAACTCTTTTGATGGAAAGTGCTTTAGAGGAAAAGCATGGCATTAAGATACTTCATAGATAGCTCACGCGTCAGCCAATGTCAATATGAAATAACCAATACGCTTTGAAAACTATATATTCGATTGACAACAAAATCTTAGTCTTGCGCACAAAACTAGTCTGCGTTTGTCTGTTGACTCGTCATATCTGCTTTTTAATTTATTAGAAAAAATAAAATGCATTTACGTCTGCCCAACCAATCCTTCTTGATGAATAGTATGGGGCTCGAGACATACTGTTTAGGGTCATCTTTAATACCCACTAAAAACTCAACGGAACAAAAAAATTGTCTTTATAGTCATTTTTATAATCATATTAGCCAGACATGTCGTTATAGTCTAGACATGTCTAAAAAAGCTTTTTGGGTAATACTTTCGGTACATACTAATTGACCTCTAGTCCCCGGGTCGTTGAATAAGGTCCGCTGGGGCCTCCCTTCTGCGTAGGGCAAATCCTTTCTTTGACATAATCTGTCCGACAAAGTGATTGCTTGCATTTACCTGTTTCAGATTACAGCATTATCTTCAACCTGTTCTCCGGGGGAACCTGCTTCATTTCTAGTTATTTTTGTAGCACCTGTGTGGCTTCATTGAAGCCATGGCATTCGAGCCTCGTGTGTTCTGGCGTGTCACTGACGCTTTTTGATGACATGACTGGCTTTTAGTGGGTTGGAGCCCTACACTACCGGCATACAGCTACAGCTGAGCTTTCTTGCCATGGCGTCCGTGTGCACGAAGCGCATTTTCCAGTCAGTCCCCTCAAAAAAGTCTACGTGGACGCTGTCGCGTCCTTTGAAGGAGAGCTCCCCTAGAAAGCGAAGCCCGCATGCGTCATTTGCTTGTTCTGTACAAAGAATCGCAGGGGAACTCGTGAAAACATGATGGTCGAGGAGACTAATAACTGCTGTAATTCGTCATACCTCCGTCGTTATTTGTCTGCGGGTTTCAGTATTCTCTCAATCGACGAATATGTGAAACGTCACTTACAGAAACCATATTGACGGTCTGCCAATCCGCCGTTTTTCTTCCACTCACTTGTCAGCCGATAGTCTATTATTGCCTCAAATGTCTTAGCGGTGATGTTTAATAAGCATAGCCGCCGGTATGACACGAGTTCTCCCATCGGTTTGCCTGGCTTCCGTAATAGCACAACCCCGACTTACTTTCAATCTGTTGAGGGGCGTCGCAGCAACAGTATATCTGCCGCGATCTTAATCAGATTTGGCTTGCCTTTTTTTTGGTCTGAAAGGTTTCGAAAATTCATGATTTACATGCGCCACTAGCAGCCTGCGTGATTAGTGTGAGACTCGCAAACCCACTAAACCCGGATTCCTCCCCACCCTCCCAGGCTCGGTATTACTTTGGCATTACTTCGAAGCCGTGGGAGAGGCGTCTCTGCCGTTCTCCTTCAATCAGCTTTATCCCTGACTATAATTTCGCATGTCTACCTGCGGTTGGATAGGGGGACGCCATTTTGTAATCCGTCCTGTGAGGATACGTCGAGACCATGGCTTGCCTTTTACAAGGGCTTTAATAGCCGCGTAGGGTTCCGTCCGGACCTAGAGCTTTGCCATTTGTCATACGCGCTACTCTTTTCATCTCCTTCACTGTACGTGGGGTCGGTGGATTAGGTAGGACTGGGCATTATGGTTAAAGCACCTCTACAAGCCGCTCTACATGCCGGCAGTCCCGGGAGATTCTGCATCACCTTTAATTACTTCACCCCAACTGGGATCTGAGGCAATTAACTCTCCCCTCTCTGTCTTGAGTCCTGTTTTTTTCCTTAACTGCTTTCAGCAGACATTGTGCTTCATTCCCTCTGAAGTTACTGTCATCAACGCCGCTGCAAAGTTGCGGTTTTTCTTTTACCTTTTTCGACCGTTGTCTAAACATTGTCTTCTGGTTTAATCTCCGGCTTTTTTAATGCCTCTGTGACTGCTATAGGGGACACCGGCCTCGATTGCTTGGCCTTTGAAGCTACCTTTCTAAGCTTTTCAAGTCCTGTTATTATGCAAACCATTGAGCGTTACGGGTGGTCCTCGGCCTTGCACGTATAGCATGTGCAGATTTTTCTCTCCGCATTTTTCCCGATGTGTCTACTCTAGCTACAGCAGTAGCACATATTTCCTTATTTTTGTCTTCTTAAAGCCCTTGGCGATAAATTCAACTTTCTGCTAGTTGAAACAGCAGGGAAGGCTCAGCCACTTCATAGATCTGCTGAAGTTGTTCATCTGGGTTTGAGGCTATGAGAGCCTCACCGGCCGCCGTTGTGTAGCGAGCGAGGAGCGCAGTGATCATCATTAAATTGACTCTTCCATTATCTGTACTACTCTCGCTTCCCGCCCTTATGTTTTGCCTCATGAGCTCGACGGGTCAACATTAGTAACCTCTTTAACAGTTTTGGTTCCATCTATTGTTTAGCCCTTGATGACGACCCCAGCCTCCTTCTTCGGTCTCTCTAACTTGAATCTTGCCCTACATACTTGCACACTACATTGCACTCAGGCGGTCCGTTCTGACACGAATTGGAGTAGTTTCGTCCGGATCGTCCGAATTGTCACTAAGAGCCTGGCATCACCGAAGCAGATTATAGTAAGATTTTTAGTAACTTGTTAGTGAATTGTGGGGAAGAGGTTCTTGGGCTGTAGGGAGAGTGGGGAGTCAAAAGGGGTTCTAAAATAATTCTGTGTTACCTTAAGAAAATCGGGTCCTAGTGTCCACACCTCACTAACCTGCAGCGAGCCACTACATACCTGTGTAGCACCCTAATGCGACACAGCTTCTCCTGTTTTTATATACAGGAGGGGGAAATGCTTTTAGGCACGCTGTGCAAAACTACACACCGACATGTAGCTGTATGACTACCAAAGCCTTTGTGTTACCTGCTAAAACCCTCATACCTCCTGTCATCGCTTATAACCGAGTCTTATAGGTAAAACTAATATTGCTCACAGTTACGGGGGGGGGTCTCTAATACTATCACAACCTATCGTGTAATTATCAGCACCGGTTCTTGTTTAAAATTGGCCATCATGATCCTTGTTATTACGCGTGCAAGTTTATTCCACTGTTCTCGAGACTCCAACATACGTGCGACAACATCCTTTAGATCTAAAGTATCTCCGAGTGGCCCACTCCTTGGTACTTTCCATGCCAGGCAGTGAAACACGGCGTGTTCCGGTGACACGGCTTTTCCTGCCCTGTGATAATCGCCAGGAGCCAAGCTAAGAGGCGAGGTAAGGACCGGGTCGATATCCAGTAAGGGTCGATAGTCTATCCCAACTATAGCTCGTCCGTCGATGTCAGCGCCCTCTGACAGAGCTCAATCAACCGTCGATAGTCTCTCGGAGATCTCCGAATCGAGCGGACACGGTCTCGTCAGGGATTGCAGATACCGATCCCAGTTTAATAGCCGTCACTCTCACGCAGACACAGTCATAAAAACAGGTCAAAGATACTAAAGCAGTGCTCCTACATCGACGATCAACAACATACTTACATTTTCATAGCCAGTACATAATATAATTTCACGCTGAATTTTAACTTATACTTAAAGGCACATAATCTACAATACACGGCAAATCACGAAGATGCGTGAGCATATAATAATGACAGGCGAGAGAGCAAAAGAGAGAGAGGTAATGATGATGTTTTGTGCCACTGCCGCAGAATGAGCCTACCGCCACTGCCGCAGAACGAGCCTAAGTACAAAGGGATACTTCTGCTGGCCTGAATGGAAAACCCTATGTCGCTAATCTGCCCGCCGAAAAACGAACCTACTACTGTGTACAGTGTGTAATTTCCTTGCCTGTTGGTGCTTGCTCGAAGGTCGTCACTCGATGGGATGAGGCCTTCGGCTCTCCGGACCCTTTCGATAGATGTCCGCTTGTCCCGTTTCGAGTAGCGAGAGCTTCGTCGCGGTTTGTCTGTTCACGACGGCGCCAGTAACAACAATAACAACAACAACAACAGCAACAACAACAATAACAACAACAACAACAACAATAACAACAACAACAACAACGACAACGACGACAACAACAACACGATGAGAAGTCAGCCGCGTCGCTTCGAGTGGCGGCGTTTGTCGAAGACGGGAATCATACTAGTACAGCTGTGCTGCTATCGGCAGCGGCCATACGACCACCGCTGTTATAATAGCCGCTCTCGCGTCGTTACATCGACATTGGCCTATTGGCGGCGAGGTTTTTCCAGCCCTCTGAAAACGCTAGCCGAGCCGACCGATACCAGCAGCCGGGCCACAACGCCTTCTATTCCTCACTCGTTCTCTCACTGTTCACCTTCAGCCGTTAGCGCGTTTTGGTGTGTGTGTCTCTCTTAAGGTGTTGTCAGTGGGCCCGAACGGTTTTTACGTTGCAGTATCACAACTACTGCCGCTGTTACAACAACTACTAATACTTCAACTACTACTACTACCATTGGCGAATATAGAGGGCACCACACCATCGACGGCAGCGGCACCGACGACAGCTCGTACGCTTAACTTGTTTATCTTACCTCCTTAGCGTCGTCGTTGCTGGTTAGGCTGAGGGCTGGCGGCTGTTGACTCAATCGGCGGCGGCGGCCGAGTTGGGTTGCGGCGCGTGTGCAAGTGAGTGAGTGTGTATGTACACCGCCCACACTGTTAGCCCGGGAGAAAAAGCTCCTCGGCGAGTTTCGCTGACGGAGAATTCCGCGTATTCCGTGCTCCAGTTCCTTTCTCTCTCTCTATCTCTACTCCTCGCTGGCGTTGTCGTCTCTGAATGAAAGAACGAGCAAAATCCGTAGACGACGGGTCGACGCAGACAAGAACGTGCCCAATAGGAGAAGCAGGTCTGAGAATGGAAGCAACCCGCGCGAGAGAGAGAGAGGGAGAGAGAGGAACAGGAAGACAGGTAGGAACAAGGGGCAAGAGTAACGGTACAAAGCGTTGGAACGACACCTTCAGGTTTAGGCTTCCCACATCCCCTCTGTCTCTCTCTGTCCCTTCTACTCTCTCTATCTCTTTCTCTCTTTCTCTCTTTCTCTCTTTTCTTCGTTTTCGTTCCCTACTTGCTGAGGGACGACGTGTTGCCTTATCTCATTGTCGTCAGTAGGACAAACCCCACACGCTTGGATGTTTGTCAAACAACAAGGCAGGGCGGCAGTGGTGTCTCGTCAAACCCGAGCCTACCTTGGAAGCCTGCCTGGCTAGCTAACCGAGCAAGCAGCTCGTTCTGTGCTGCGAGTAATGTCATGAAGCGCCTTTAGAAGACCTCATTACAAACGACACCAACAGCGCGGGAACCAATATATCGTCCCGCACCTTGGTGTCCTGACGATAGGATTTTTATTCTATTAGGATATCTCTGTCAACGTCATCGCTGTCGTCCTCTCGTCGTCCTCACAGTTGTCATCACCATCATCATCATCATGATTAAAAATTGTATGGCAGAAAGACTACGCATGATTACGTAAGAAAACGCTACGACGTCTCGAATCGGGTGGTGGCAGGGTTTTGCAAACGAAATCGCGTGTTACCAGCACTCTCTTGCATCTTGTATAATTTGTGTGACCACATTACGTCATGCCCGGTTCCGATTTTTTTTTAAACATACCTTTCTTTTCTGACTTCCGACTCTAGACACAAAGCAATTTGATGCCTTAGGCGGGCGGGGTGCACTAGGCAATGCGCGTCAATCTAAAAGGTCGCACCCTTAAGAGGCCTATATATTTATCTTTAAGATGTAACTAGCCATACGTTCTTTGCTCTTAAATTCTCGCTGTAATGCTGTGCTGTAACAAGTATCCTCCATATTAGTTGATTCAAACAATGGTGGTTTCTAGAGTATGAAATTTCAACCCATCAAATACAATTATTCCGATTCAATTACAGCTATCTAACAGTATAGAGTTTTGCGCGGAACGCTTTCGTATGCTTTTGTTTATCTTGTGAGGCAACAGCAACAACTACGACATGAAATCAGCCGTAAAGGCCCAAAGACAGCAGTTTGAGCCAACTCATAATAGACACTGTAACTATACTCCTAATGACGTCAGGTGACAACATACTCCATGTTTTCATTTCGCGTGATTATATTATTTTCAATTAACAACGGTACGACTCTTCCTGGTGTGCGTGTGGCCCCCGGGAGTTTATCTATTAATAACCTACGGGGGCTAAGTTAGAGATTTTGCTATATAGAACTTTCTAAGAACTAAAGGTTATTTGGTACATGATGAACATTTGGAAGTATTTTCCTATTACAACAGTTTCACTCACCTTTAGCCCGTTTCGGAACTTCTTCTATTTTGTTCAGAAGTGTTGCTTTTTTAAATGTTTTTTTTTTAGCAACGAAACCTTGTACAGCCTAAAATGACTAAGCACAAAACCTAAGTGTGTCATTTTGGTTGTTTTCGAAAGCATTATTTATACGCCCCTGGCATGTTCAAGCAAAGGGTCCTCTCACTCGGGATCGAACCTGCGATTGAGAACACCAAACGTGAGGAATGTATTGCGCAGGTCACGTTGCCACACATTCGCGTGGTTTTGCGTAATCAACCACATCTGAATGAAGCCTTTGAAAACCCGGTATGTGGTGCTAAGTCGGTCTCAAAATAAAGTCTGATTTCCCGGCCTTTCCACGGAATACTTAGCATAGAATATGCAATAAAACACATACAAACTTGCGCCTTTTGCGTCAGACGTTATCAGGCAATCTTTTTATTGACCATAGAACCATGTGGCAGAAATTCGTGGAAAATGATTTCCTTATAGTCGAATAAAAACAGTCAAACGAACCTTTATGTTAGATATGCTTTCCCTAACTTTCTTCCATCAACACTCTCCTGGAAAGCACCACCGGGAGTATTAGGCTTTGATCTCGTTGTCGTAACCAAATACCCATGACTTGTCTCATGTAATCACACTCTGAAGCAATACACAGTGTTCTGCTCCAATGTTCTTTTCTGTCATTGACGTCAAAGGCCTCATAAGGAAAGGGAGTCATTTTTGGCCTCTTCACGTCTGTCGCAAAATTGATGGTATCACGTGCACACATAGTTTCGGGACACCGCAATACTTTAAAACATATGATTTGATTTTTAACGTAATGTGGATTCGTTGCTTTTCCATCTTTGGCAACCCTAAAATTGCCTTTCAACCAAACTTAAACAATAAACGCCGCAACCGGTTGGCGCGAAATTTGGCCTGTGTGTAAACTAAAATACTTTAGTGGTTTTGGTCTGTCGGAATATTGAATGTATTAGAATTAGCCAATTTATCTTTATATATATATACCCTCCTGTCTCCGCTGGCTAAAATGAGCCGCTTCCCAACATTCTGCAGCAAATTGCGAGTGTTTTCCCCATCTTGCCTACCTCAGAGTTGAAGCATGATTGCTTTGCGCCGCACCAGCCCCGACCATTGACTAATGAGCCAGTAACTGTCGGGTGACAAACCAGAATGTAAGTGCTCTTGAACGGGGCAAAGGTCTAAGTGTTAGTTCTTTTGCCGCCCTCTTTATAAAGTTGGACGGGTTCCGGGACGCGGGATAGCCTTTCACTTTCCGGATTATATACACAAAGGAATAGTCCGAAACACCGCAGATACGTGCCGGCGAACATAACCCTGCGCTCTGGTAAACTTTGCGTCATGAAGAACAAATAGTAGAAAATGGAAGAGTAAACATAATGTTTTTTTGCAAAGTCTTAGGGCAAAGCCAGTGGTCGTCGAAAACGGACCTAAAATGAAAAATTGTACCCCGTACCGCCCTGACCACCCAGACAACGGTCAGAGTTTGAGTCGGAGAGGGCCGGTATTTTGCGGACACTCTTAAAGACGTCCGGAGACACCTTGCGGGCAAAGGTCCCTCCGTAGCCACAGTGATGGGGGTAGTCAAGAATACCCAGGGTGACCCGATCGTCCGCCTCAGTAAGACAGCTTCCGGCGCGGGTGCGAGACATTGCCTCGGCCATCACGGCCTCTAAGGGCTCGCTGCTGATTCACCCATCCCGGCGCATATGCTTAGTCGGAACTAGTTAAGCCGGAGCCATTCAATCATACTAATAGCTAAGTGAGGGTCTCTGAGTCTCGACAAGGCCGCGGCACAGCCAACTGGAATGTGGTGGTGCGAGCACCGGCTGCACTAGCGCTAGTTTCAGGCCCAACGGAATGTCCGTACAGGTAACGGGACGTGCCGTCCGGGCGGGCGGGCTGCGGTTGCCAACGTGTTATCGCTGCCAAAAGCCTGGCCATTATGCAGACGCGTGTACGGCGGACAAGGCAGCGCATCGCGTGTGCCACTGCTGTGGGTCCACAACTCACACGGTGCGCACCTGTGTTGCTCGGACTCCGCAGTGCAATGTTGCTGGCCACAGAGCTGACAGCATGGGGTGTCCAGTCTACCGTTCCAGGTACTGCAGGCTTGGCGAAACATTAGGATGCGATGGATTAGAAGAAAGCTGCAGTCAAGTAGACCTCTAACAAGCCATTGCAATCGGAGAAGTCAGCTAACAAGCTTGCCGGACCTAACGAGTTGACGGAACACGCCGTTTTACAGGGCCCGGCAGCCAACGGCCCCAGAAGACGGAATCGCGGCATAACCGACCGTCGTCCGCCTAAGCCGTGTTGGTTCCCCGCCGTTGAAGAGACCTGGAAAAACTGCATCAGGGCTAACAGGATTCTGGCGAGACCAAGGTCATGGATTGCAAGACGACGCCGGCGAGGAGATGAAGACTCCGTCCTGCTTTCAGCCCAGCGACGGGCGGACGAGTTGCAGAGCAACTACAGAGACTGCTGACAAACCCTGAAAACTGTCGACACTCAAGTAAATGGGGCAGCGTGGCGGGAGCTCCTGACAGCGGTCAAGGCTGACCCCTGGAGCCTACCTTACAGGGTGGTCATGGATAAACTTTGCCGACCGCCCCTGAGTCTTTGTCACTTGAAGAAGACCCTGGAGCAAGTTCAACTGTTTTTCACTGGCCAGTCCTCGAGCCCGTTGCAGACCTTTTTTGTTTGCCTAGAGGACATACATTTGTCACGATGGATAAGATCTTACGCGCGCGCGAGAGGATTGCGCCCGGGCAGGCACCCTATCCTGATGGCGTGCCTTCTGGCAAGACAGCATCCGGAGGAGTGGCCGGGCATGGCCACTCGACTGTTAAAAAATGGAAAGTACCCGCGCAATGAGAGCGAGCGCACTTCGCACTCATTCCAAAGCCGGGCTCTCCGTCCTTTAGACCAATTTGTGTCAAAAAAAGTGATGAAAGCCGTTGACTGCAAATCGTGTTATCACGTGCCTGTTGCTACGCTCTGGCCCCTTCCACTCTGCATTTCTCATCGCTCCGGTCTTGAAGAAGTCCGGGTCGTTCGCTTCCCATTTTCCAATGCAGTCGTTGAAGGCTGTAGTGCGAGGGAGGTTTCACCGGCGCCTTAGGTCTTCTATGAAAAGTGGACAGTCTGTTAATAGGATGACGAGGCGGTAACGCGTTGGCGTATGGAATCTCAGAGTCCACTTTAGAAAAGCTGCTTTTATCTAATTTAGTTGGTCGAGGTTTTTGGGAGTCAGGTGCGCCCATAATAAGTTCACTTCATATGAAGCCACGGGGGCGATCTTCGGGTCGAAGAGGCGAATGGCTGTCGCGAAGGACAGGCGGTGCGGGGTTCTGATGGAAGATGTTGCTATTAGGGCTTTCCTGCATCTCTCCATAACGTGCAACGAGAACCCTATCTTCCTCTATCAGGATCTAGGTCGTGTAAAAGGCGAGTTTACCTCCCGGGCGGTACAGCCAGTCTTTGGTGTTGGGGATTATTACTCGGAGACTGGAGCCTGGGGCATTCTCTTGTAAGCCACCTTACTCTTCCTGCCAGAGGTCAATTGCATGCCGACGCTCCTCGTCCTTCTTGCGCTGGGGGTTACCCCATAAGCGGCGGCCCTCGGCTGCTTCAGATCCCAGGGTATCGTTGCAGTAAGGACGAGGGCTGCCGCTGCGCTTACCGTCCGGTACGCCGCAATTACCGTGAGGGCTCCGATCCGCTGGGCCCGACGCAGGCGGGTTCTGTTAGCGGCGAACTTTAGGGTGTCGAATGGCCAGGCCGGAGCTCCGTACAGGGTAGCTGACTGGACCGCGGACATGATAATGCACCGTTTGGATTGTTGTGGCCATAATTATTAGGCATGGGCCATGTAAAGTTGTTTGCTGTCTTGATTGTCTTCCACGTCGCCCGCCGCACCTGTTCGGTGCCGCGGAGTTTCGCCTGTTCAGTTCCGCGGAGACCTCTGTCTAGAGTGACCCCGAGGTACCTCACTTTATCAACGAGCGCAATATCCAGGTCTTCTGGGCAGAAGTAAAGGGCCAGGACAATTCTTTCTTTACCAGGAGTATAGCCTCGCTCTTAGTGGGGGCGAGGGCGAGTCTCGCCGCTTGCATCTGAGTGGGCGACGTCGTCAAGTGCTTTGTTCGCACGGCTCTGCAGCAGGTCCGGTGTCCGGGCCTGGAAGATAGATACGTCTGATACCAGAAGTCCGTCCATGTCCATAACAGCGAGCTAATTTACCGCAAAACGCAGGTCCTGCCTGAACGCGGTCAGTTCAAGGCCTACATGATGCGGATTAAAAAAGCAAACAGTGACATCTGTGTGACGTGCGGCTCTGATGAGCGGGACGACGTAAGGTACACCCGGGGGGGGGGGCAGGGGGACGATCAGCTGGGCCCTAGAGTCTCGATGCACCCACTCAGGCCGCTTAAACTTACCACTGCTCTTGCCTATCTGGACAAACCACACGGTGGTGCGTAAAAACACGGGGGAGGAAAGCAGAAAATATTTTTACGGCGGGCCACGCTAGCTGCTCGTGACGTCTGACTCAATCATTCCCAAACGTCCTCGAGCAGAAAACATCTATGGAGTTAGTGAAAACATTCTCAAACGTTATCAAACCGTGGGCGAGAAATTGGTAACAGCTGAGGTTCCTTGCAAGGCGGCGAACGGAGGCTGGTTTTCCACGTTATTTGTAGGAAAAAGAACGATCGGAGAAACCAGACTTACGCGAGACCGTCTAACCGTGGGGTCGCCAACGTGTCGGGCGATTAAGTGGAAGGATCTCTTAAGCTGTATGAGATGCCAGGATTGGTCTACATAAAACTGAGTAGAAGAGAAAAAAGAGAGAAACCGTGCAAATGCATACGACGAGGCCTCCTACCACGGCTAGGGACTCTGCTGAAGAAGCAAAGTTAACGCTAAGAGCAGATCAGGGAAGCCGCCACACTATAAAAATGTTTTGAGGTCAACTTTAACAGACACATGGCCTAACATAATTTCCTAGGGGCCGCAGTAGACAGGCCCAAATATATACCTGCTATCAGGTCTCGACGATCTCCTGGCAACAACAGCGTTCAAAGATTTATGTAGGGCAGGTGAGAGAGAACTGTCAATTAGGTATACTAAACGCCAGAAGGGAAAAACCACACCCCGTGGAGCCACAGAGGGGGTCCACGGGTGCGGTTTTCTGTAGCTGTTATTTTGTCCAAACAGAAGGCACGATGATTTTAAACACTACCATCGACTCACAGTCAGATGCGTACGGGAGACATATTTGTAAAACTTTATTAAAAGGATGCCGCACCTGCGCGTTAAGAAAGCTGGTACACCACCTAAAGTGGACAATCACTGACGACTAGTATAAGTCGTCCTGGATTGTCCACGAACGACTTATACTTGTCGTCTAGTATAAGTCGAGCTAGCTGACATAAAGTCTTGACCTTTCCATGTCAGCTATATAATCTATTGCAAGTGCTAATAAACCTAATGTATAATGACGTTTTCTGTATTAACACTACATCTTATGTATAACAAGATGGTAGAGAACGTCCTTGCCCACCGCCTTAATGAGCAGATCAAAGCCAAAATAGCGCTATTGGAGGTCCAGTATGGATCCCTGAAAATCCTTCCCACGGTTGAAACCCTAAAGAAGAAACTGCAACGGGCAGACAAAAAAACCACGAAGACCCTCAGAACTTTGTGTTCCTTATTATTATTATTATTATATAGAAGAGAATTTTCGCCCAATTTCGTCAGATGATTTCTGCGTAATGTGCGGCTCTGGCGAGCTTGACGAGTATATCATCTTGCATTTCGGGGCTCTCAGAGTTCGCGCGAAACGCCGGTTTTACGGCCGTAAGGGGCCTCTACTATCATGGAGATCGTAGGACCACATTGACGGCGTAAATTACACACGTTACGCATGCAGGGCAGAGCTCTTGAAGGCGCAAGGGAGATAACCCAATATCTACCAAACGTAGTTTATAGTGTGTCTAAGAGTCCCACACTACCCAGACTAGCAAAAAAGATATTAAGGTTTAGGCAGAAGCGTCGATTACGTATGACAGACGTTTGGACTAAGCATGTCTGTTTTTAGTGTAGGCATGGATAAACACGAACTTCCTACCTTGTAAACAGGCTAAACACTATGTTGGCAATTCACAAGGCATTATTTTTATTAAGAACTTACAAAAGGGTCGATCAATTTCAGAAGCATACTCTTCTATAGTTCTGAGCCGTCTACACATAACGCACCGACTCTCACCTCCACAATTGCCGTGGCAAAATCGCACAAATGAGGGTTCGAATTGCTATCCCATTGTTGCCCTATTGCCCCCTGATAGTTCATCGGCATGCAGAACTCTCAATTTCCATAGCAATTCTACCACTGTTGCAGGTAATACCGTACGGTATTGTATCAATCATATTTAAGCAAACCGCTTAAAAAGTGAAGAAATTCTCGACGCGATTATCTGTCCATGTAAATTATAACCGAAGTTCTAGCTTGAACACTAGCATACGAGTAAGAGGCCGCAAAACCACCGTAAAAATTGACGCTGCAGTCTCATGTTGACTTCTGCCTCCCCGTAGTGTGATTTCGTTGCATAGATACAAGTGAAACCTCTTGGACATTATGAACCACCCGTATACTTACACACGTATAGCACCGTACACGAGCACACCTCTATAAATACCACCTAGGTGAGTATCCGATCCTATTTTACAATCGGTGTTCGTTTCCGGGCCGTATCATTCCCTGGATAGATCTCTATGATAACTCTGCACTTTACAAGTCCACTTGAGACGGCATCAAGCAACTACGCAGTCTACAAACGACACTATCGCAGCAAAGCCGCATGTGCAATGCGGAATGTCTCTAGGGAGGGGGGGGTCCACAACTGATCTCACCACCAACATATCTCTTTGGCACCCGGAAGTGTTTATACCTTAAGCTGGGATACTCGTCGTTCGGCATACTGTGTTTATGTGTGTAAATTTCGCTTTGGTAGACCGAACTCGTTTGCCTGCTGTGATCAGAACTAGGTACTTGCCACATGCACCTAGAAGTGCTAGCAGCCAACGGAACTTATTGCCGGCAGTAACACTGGAGACGATCATATACCACATAGCGCGACGCAACAGAGTGTGCCATTTGTATGCCATATCATAGCGGATTGAATTTACATTTGATTTGGGTGCCGAAGATCGAACGTCTAGCTAGCAGGAGAATACATGGCCCTAGGTTATATACGAAAGCACAACGATAACAATAATAGCGATAAGGATAAAAACGATAGCAAGGACAGCAACAGAGACGACGCGAATGAAAGACACTATCGACACGAAAAAGAAAGTATCGAATACTCCACGGTGTTTTATAATTTTATTTTAAAAAATAAAGAAAATATATAAAATATTATTTTTTTATTTTGAAATTTTGTTTTAATAAATTAAAACTATGAATTATAGTTTTAATTTAATTTTTTCAAAAGACAAATTTAATAAAAAAGAATCAGTGAATATCTTGTTTATCTTTACCGAATGCTTTATTTCCAGTGATCTAATATTTACTCCACTTCATGGTCCGTTATCTGCATACTGAAACGTGATTTGGTCAGTCCCGCGATAATACAATTCGTACTACAGCGAGATACGCTGCTTCACCACTATTCCCCTCCAGCCGCGCATTGTTTGTGGTTGTAGACATTCTCGCGGGTCGCCCTCATTCCCGCTGAAAAAATGTCGCGGTCTTCCCCTGGGCTGATTGCAGTGAGGTTCGTGCCGAAAACAATTGTGACGATAAACGCAGAATTGAAAGATTCGCATTAGGTATCCAGCTAAATCATTGAGCCAGCAAACTCTCACCCAAAATCGATTAGCAGACACAAAAGCTAGTCTCGCACTGGTAAAGCTTTATGTTAAGCAAACGCGGAGTTTACACATTTTGCCTTTCTTTGCTTCTCTCTCTCTCTCTCTCTCTCTATATATATATATATATATATATATATATATATCTCAAAAGAAAATGAATTATGCAAGGTTATTACCAGCTTCCAAAACAAGAATAGTATAACAACAAAACATACACACGCAATGGCTGTACGTGCGGCTCCCTTGTACACTACACGTTAGAATCGATCTCAACGAAACGCTTCCCAGAACGTACTCGAGATGGTTGAGACCAGATTGCACTAACCAATAACCAAATATTTGATTATCGTACATCGCCTATCATACCCAGTCCAACTACAACCTGAGGTCCATCAAAATGAATAATACAATTATCTCCATTTGTTGGAAAATTTAGAAATTTAACTCAATCAATTAATGTAAGGTATATTCGCGGAACTGCAGCTCCATATAAAACTCAAGTTCTTAATAAAGTAAATAAAATTAAAATTATATAAAAAATATCAAAATTAATTTCCGGAAAGTTGTCTTAAGCCTTTTGAACGGGCCAATTTAATAGTACACTTGCCAGGTGTACAAAATGTCACACTTAGAGTCATCGTTGGCCTAAGATGGGTCCTTCTATTGCTTTATATATATATATATATATATATATATATATATATATATATATATATATATATATATATAAGCACTCATCTAAGGCCAACGACACACTTTAAACGCATAACAGCAACTTAGAAAATGTTGTACAAAAAGGTGCATGCATGTGCACTCACTATAGAGAAAGGTGGATTCAAAGTGCACACCAAAACAACCGGCCAGTAACGGTCCCTTCTCTATTTTTCAACTGCACTAAGAACTTCGACGCGTCTTAAACCTATATTATAAGTTCCAAAATTGTTAATAAATTCCACATCAGACGGCGATCCTTTTAGTTACAAACGGTTGCAGTAGCTGCTTCTAGTATTTGCCTTTCACTGAATTTAGAAATATAAGTTTGTACTTGACGAGAATGAAGTAAGGTCGAAATGTCATGAAATTATACTTCGATCGTGCATCCCATAAGGCAGTGTACCAAAAGTTTCCTACTAAAAATACAGAGAATCTACGACGTGCCTTCTTATAAAATTGAATGAGACAAAAGTTTGGATACGACGATATCGGCCACTGAGTTTCTTCCAGCAAGTCTTTGCCTGAAGTCGGTCAAAATACAAACCGCCACCGAGCAGATTGCCTTGAAGCGATGATGTACGCATCTGAGAAAGAGTATGTTCCATGAAAAAGGTAGATAGATAAGCTTTATTATTCTCATGAGTTGGCTTACATTTGTCTAGAGGTTCACAGCTTCTCTGTAACTATATAAACTGTAGCAATAATTAATAGCAGTTATTGATTGAGTATATATTTTAAACAGACTAGTACAATTCTTAACGTAGTCTGTCAAAAGAATTGCATTACAAATACATTCGTTTTCATAAAAATAATTGCATAAATTGTTTGTAAAGAACAGCTATCTGCGCAATAGTAAGTAAGTTATACAATGCCAAAATTGCAGCAACGCATTACACTCAACGAAACTAAAGCTAGCATGGATATAAACAGCTGCGTGCATACAACTCCTGAAGCGGATGCAAAAAACTCCAGTGCCAAAAGCCTAACTAAGTAGAAGGATTCTGAACTACTAGCCACTGTAGTCGAAATCTACAGCAGCCGATAAGATAAGTCTCAAAATATCTATGACACGACTTACGAAGTTATTCAAGGCTAATCTGTCTCACCCCCAGCAACTGAAGGCTAACGACATTCCGGCGGAGGTCACTGGCTGAATGAAGAGGGCTGGTCTAACATTGGCATCATATTTGGAGCATCCTCCTAATCGGGCAAAGATGGTACTTTCTGTCGAAACTAACTCTTGATGGCCAGGACATCAAGCTCGTCTATACCGTCTGCTATCTGGGAATGCAGCTGGAAAGAGGCTACGGAGCACACCCCATATAGCCTGGCAGCAGAAAAGGCCACTAAGGCTACTCGCCCAAGGTAGCCTGGATGACTCCAAACATTTAAGATACACAGAAATGAAGATGGCGCCATATTATGTCGGTAGTTGGACTTTATGGTTTTAATTGCAGCTCTGGTGTGGCCGTTAACCGGACTGTGTGCAGCCAGCAACAGAGCGGCGCTGCAAAGCCCAATGTATAGTTGCTTCGAGACTCACAATCCACACCTAACACGACGACTGCCTATGTCCTGGCTAGTACAGTCCCCTGAGACTTGAAAGCCATCCTTTAAACGACGCCGCTTGTGGGAAGACCTGGCAAAGAAAAGCGAATCCAAGGAATAGACTCTTGGCATTTGGAAAGCCGAATGAGGCTCTATTCGGACAGAGTGCCCGGGGGCCGGGTGAAGACTCTGATTCTGGACACCAGGGTCTGGGTGAACCGCCTAGGTGGCAAGCTGACATTCTACGTCATTTAGGCCCGTAGAAGGACACGGGCATTATTATAACCTGATGATAACCTGACGGTCCTGTGAAGCCCGGCATGGGCCTCCCAGCGTGCGGGACTACTTTGAGACTACGACGGCGCACTTAAATCGCTGACACTTTTATTATCAAATCGCGTGACAACTGGACTAATATTCCTCACACTAATCAGAATATCCAGCCAACAAAAAAGTTGCTTTATATATATATATATATATGTTTCTCGACGGTCCAGATGCCTACAATCCAGTATGTAGAGCGAGCCTTTAGGAGCTTCTTGAAGGGCTTGACGAGAAATTTATCGAAATACTGCCAAAAATCGGGACAGTCGTAAGGTACGTCTCCAAAGTGTGGCCGGGAAAATAAAAAGTAAGTTCTCTCAATCATTTCGTCTTTTCCAGCAGGTTAAAATAAGTCAACTTTCTCAGACCGTTCAGAGAGACACAAATAATCTACTACTTATTTTCTCTGGCACAACTATTCTACTCTGATGCTGTCTGTATGTTTTAATTAAGCTTTATGTTTTGCTATTTAAGTATCCTGAATCGTATATACATATTCTTAATGAAATACAGGTAAGATTACTATAATCACTAGTCGTATTATCATTAGCATGTACGTCGCCAGTGTTATTTCAATCATGCATATGATCTTTTCTGCTGGTCTCATTTATTTCACACTTTTCGTGTAAAATACTACTATATCTACAGAAGAAATGTCTCAATTTTGCTAAGAACATACATGACATACGTCAATTTGTCATCTTGCTACACATTTGAGTTTAGGAATTGGCGCGCCAAATCTATTTCAATATACTGGCCGACATGATATCTATCACATACAGCCTTACAGTGCTTACAAACACAATTTACGTCCGGTTCGTGAAATCCCTGTGTCTCGCAAACAACATAATGAAACCCATGAGCCGCAAACCTATATGATAAAATGTCTATTTGGCTTATTACAATGTTTCTGTTTGGTGTTAGTCATGCCTGGAGTTGTGAACAATATCGAGTCGACGTTCTTGAGCTTCAACAACAACAACAACAACAACAACAGCAGGGTAGTAAAACAGGCTGGCAATGCCGTGCATGTGGTGGACGTAGAGCACTACGCCTCCTTGTAGAGATTTTCCCATTCTCGGTCGCTGGTGGTCGCAGTCGTAGGGCAATTCAGTAAAATGTTTGCATCAAATTACACAATTTCACGTGTAGTACCGTTATTTGCTGCTGTCCGGGACAAATAGACTACAAGATAGTGCAACGAGCTCGTCAAATATTTCACCAGAAGATAAGTCCTGCAAGCTTTGAAGGGGCTGTGCTTTAATAAGGCCTAAGTTGATTATCTCGAGGGCGCTTTCAACTGAGGAAAATGACCTGCCTTCGGGGCAATTCCGGATGGGTCGAGGTACATAGGACGTGATCCACGTACTTCAGTCGGAAGTTGAACGCGTGTTGGCTGTGCCCGGGGGTCACTTGTTTGCCGTCTTTATCGATTGTGTCAAGGCCTTTGACAAAGCGCTCCGTCACCTACTAGTCGTTTCATTTCGACATGCTGGGGTGGATGGGTATTTCTGTTTTACGAGCGCTCCCCTTCTTTGCTGAAGACCGCCTTGAAGTAAACGTAAGAGGCAAGGACACTTTGCAGCTGAGTCAAAACGTAGAGACCCTTCAAAAGGACCCTCTCAGTTATCTGGCATTCTCCTTGCTCATCGCAGACCTAGCCTGCCATGTGCGGGAGGAGTTTAGAAACGCCGTCGTTGTCATATATGCGGATAACATAGTAATGGCCCATCGGGACAGCGGTGCCATTCGTCGAATTGTCGTCAGCGTAAAAAATGACCTTCACCGTAAGAGCCTCTAAATAAATTCGCGTAAAACGAAAGCCATGAAGTTTCGCTGTGAGGGTCAATTGGCTGCAGCAGACGTAATACCCTGTTGTGGTCAATCGCTAAAGTTTGTCAACTACTTCCCGTATTTGGGTCTGAGACTACACTATACGGGAACGACCTTTACTATCGGTAACAGGTGTCGGGCAGCTATTTCCTCTAATCACACACAGGTGAGAGACCCTTGACGACTGTCTTTGAGTGCGGCCGTGCGTGATTTTGAGCTTAACATTGTGCCAGTGTTGAGCTACAGCCTTGGCAGGGTTTGGAGCCATCTTTCAGCGACAAATGTTGCGCAGCTAGAAATATGCTTCACAATATATATGAAGCGGGTTCTTCGCTTATTGTGGATAGCAAGAAGCCGCTTCGTGAATCTGTTAGCGGTTTGCTCGCCGGCAGTGGAAACAATCAGAATCAAGTTTAGGCCACCTATTATAGGACCACTTCAGTAATTTTTGTTGGAGTGGCAGGGAAAAGTGACCGGGGCCTCGGCAGAGGTAGCGCAGTTGGATGTGTACCTCGCTAGGGAGGTTTTTGATGGAATGGCATGCACTAGCCGGCACGTGTACACAAGGTACGTTGTGCATCGCTATTATCAGTTGGTATGTTCGACCCATGTATTTCACCAAACTAACTCGCAGATATGCGCTAAATACCACGCAACGAGCTGCCAGACGCATCGGCGGTCAATGCACTTTTTCGCCCGGTGGGACGGTTGCTGGTGTGTTCAAATGTACATAATTAACTGTATTGTAATTATGGGCCATCTTGAAATACGATGTTGTTGCGAAATAAAAAGAAAGCCTTCTTTTTGGGACTAACACTGTCTTACAACGGGACAGGGTTCTCAAACCAAGTTATGGAAAAATGCAAGATGGCTCTGATAGCAGCAACGTCTATTAAAAGCCCACAGCACCTATCTCTCGCGACAGCCATCCGCCTCTTCAACTTGAAAGTTGTTCCTCTCGCCACTTACGGAATTGACATAATATAAGCGCATCTGACCGTGAGAAACTTAGATCAACTGAATCAAGTACGGAAGATTTAAGACGGCGGAACTCGATCCGGAATATTCTAACACCGGCGCAATGAAAAATGCGTGGAATATGTAGAAGAAAGCGGGCCTTACTAACAGAAATGTGATAACACGATACGCCGCGCGTAGTTTCCCCCGACCCTATCTAGACAGTCTGAGTATCATGATAAGTACGCCAACTGTGTTTGTAAGTACTGTGGAGTAGTCTGCACTATTTATCAAGCTGCAGAATGCCCCTTTGTGCAATGATGGAACGAATTAGCCCGCTTGCGAGGGCTTTTTATCCTAATATATACTCGTGCCACTTCGAGAGTTGTTATGTTGTTGATATATTGCTATTTGTCCATTCTATCTGTTATATGTTGTTGATCTGCTACTAAACGTGAGTGAATAAATATGACGAATTTATGGGTGCCAACGAACTCGCAGTAGGACTCAGTTTCTGTAAGGTCAAACATTCGGCGGATCTCTTCAACGAAGAGAGGCGTGTCGAGCAATAAGTGTACGAAACGATTGCGGGTCGACGTATGAAGCCTCAGAACCAACTTCAGTAACGCGGGTTTGACTTTAACGATTGTAGCCATGTCCCGAGAACAAAGCTTCTCCCAGATTATCTGGACCCCTAAGTAAGAAGCTGACGGAGCAATCATCATGTTGAAGAGTTCAAGAGCTGTCTCTACTGATAAATTTTACGGATTTTCAATTGTAGTGGCTGTGACGATTGTTTTCCTAGCGCTTTCCTCAATACGCGCAGTAAGGAAATAAGTAAAAGATTTTATCACCTACAATGTTCACCCTCTAGACGAAACGTAGACCGAGAGAGTCTGCCCCCGTGCCAAAACTTTATGGCTACAGTTTTTGACTTTTAGATTTCAAGTCCGACGTTAGTAATCTGCTCTCGCATTGCATCACAAAGTCGTCCGCATACAGAGTAAGTACGTATACGTAAGTAGTAGTTATAATACGCCTTAGTCGTCTGTGTGTTTTTTTCGATATCCTCTATCAGCAGCTTGCAAGTCGTCATCGTCGATCTTACAGCCCGAATCCCGTGTTGTTCATCCAGGAGGGCATTAGGGCTTTTAAGGTAGAAGCTTAAGCGCCATACGAGGATGTTAGACAAAAGCTTGCATATGCAGTTCTTTTTGCGATTTATCTCCAGGACTTTGGGTCGCAGGGATTTCCCTTACCCTTAAGAATAACATAACATAACATCACTTTTATTTCACATAAAAGGGTTGGTATCAATATACATACTTCTGTAAGACAATCGTAATTAATCACCAAATAGGCGAGCACTATTTGGATTATCATGGGCCCATTTGGCCATACGCCAAGCAAACAGTCCGTTCACGAATTCTCCGCGGGCCACGGCTTTTGAGGTGATTGATCGTTGACTCCTTAGGTTATTGGAGCGTACATCAAAAAAGTGTCCTAACAAGTCACATTTTCGTAATTGATGTAGAACAGATAAGTTGCACTGCATGAAAAGTGTGTCGATACTTGGAACAACGTCATCTAACACGCTGTGGGGGCACCTGATTCGCAGGCGTCTTAGAAACATGTTTTGGACGCCATTCACCAACTTCCTATATTTGGACAGATAAGGCTCCCAGACAGGGGAGCAATATGTGAGTTTAGAAAGAACAAGAGATTTGTAAAGGCGAATGTACACATGTGGAGTCGTTAAAATAAAACAGCGAAAGATAGTATTTATTGTGCGCAGAGATGTCTCCACAACCTTGGTAATGTGAAGGCTAAAGTTAAGATCAGGCGTAATATATATGCCTAAGTCCCGGGTATAAGAGAGGGTCGCTAAAATGCAGTTGTCAATTTTGTAGTCAATGTCAAGTGCACCATTTTTCAGTACAATGCATTTAGAGGGTGAGAGAATCATGTTGTTTTCAAAACACCATCGTGAATAACTACCATTATACACTCTCTTTATGTTCCGGGAGTATGACCCGAGGTAGCCAAGTGTTAAACAGTCTCGTCCAACAGGGTATGAAAGCGAAAGCATTCTTGATATGCTAGTTGTAGACTTCATCAGGTTCACAAGCTTTATTGTTGGGCAATCTTAGAATACTTTTCGTTACTTCCTAAATCGTAACTTTTTCTACCAAAGGTTCTACGAACTCGACGTTTTCGGGCAATCAACACGAGCTCAAACAAGGGACTTCGTTAGGGCTTGTATTGCTCGAGCTTAGAATCGCACGGAAATAAGCTTGGAGTTTATCAGGCTCTTCTGGACACAACGGGTGGAATATTCCAGAGTGTCAAAGCCATACATACAGAGATTGTGCGCCTTGTTCGAGAAGTTTGACTTCGTGTTTCTCTTCAAACATCAACTTCCCGTTCTTGGGACATTCTTGAGAACTTTTTATCTTTGCTGCAAATGGTGTCAGAAGTGGTTGAAGTTTGACCAGTTTTTGGACTGGAAAAGAGATGTGTTTCGCTCTCAAGCACTCTCGGGACTACCAATATTTAGAGGCAGGTCTAGTCGACACACTCACTCAGCGTCATCGTCAGTAACCTGTGGTAGGGATCGACCTGAGGGTTTTCTGTGTACGGGTAAATAACACTTACTGCCTTCTGCAGCTTTTCGGGGTCTAGTTTTCTGCTCCCAGGTTGTCGCTTGCAGGGAGAGGTGTTTTTGGCGGTCAGTGTTATTGCAACGCCCACTGGAATGTGCCACTTCAACAGATTACCTTCTTTCAACGATTTTTTTAACCCAACGTAACATACCTCTTCCTAATTAATGTTTGTGGCAAAATTGCCAATCACTGTGGCGAAAATGTCAATTACATCGAGTCAGTGACCATTTCCAGGCTGAGTTATTTCATGATTTTTAGGCATGCGACCGTGCGCGGTTGCTTGGGTTGATTAATCATGACGTTTAAATTGCCAGCGAGTTTACTAGGCTTTTTTGACTAGGTGGCAGCATCTGACTAGCTTTTCCGTAAGCACCTTAGAGTTTTCCGCTACTGGAGGGCGCACATACGTTGCGATGATATTCACTTTTTGTCGTTCAGTGACGACACAACTATCCTCTATGAGGATCTTTCTGATACACCTAAGGAAGTGGTTGTAGAAAATAGCAACACCGCCGCTGGCATGACCGGTAGCGCTAACACGCGTAGCGATACAGCATGCAGCGTAAAAGTTTGACAACGTAAAGGGTACAATTAGCCACGTTTCCGCTAGTATTAGAACATCAATTGGCTGAATGGCACTGTCGGGTAGCAGATGTAGTGAAGAAGACACATTTTTGCAATTCCACTGAACTTTGTTAATTTTTAGATGATCATCGGTTGACGGCGAGGCTTCCGTCTGACGACCGCCTACCCGATCCCTGGAAAGCTGCAATGATGAGATCGGCGAGCGTCGGCTTCGGTGGTAGCGAGTAATTCTGTACAAAATCCCGTCCAAAACCCCTCTGCGTATTCCTGACGCGTGGGTTCTTTGCACCAGTCTTGAAATGCGAGCTATGAGGGGGGGGGATGCTCTAAGCACTGTTGGCGTCCTTTCACTGCGGGCGGATACGTGTACGGCAGCCCTTTCCGAGCACTTTTTCGGCAGATGAGCATACACTGGTTTTCTCAGCTATCTGACCATATTATCCCCGGTAACGAGAACTGTTTTTGCAGGCCCAGTGGGGGGCCCCTTTGTGGCCGCTTGCGAATTCAATTGATGAACTCCCTTTGGGAAAGTTGGTGTTTGTAGTTGCCTTGCCGTAGAAACGTAACAGTACTTTGTAGCGAGTTGACTTTCAATCTTCTTCTTCATCCTCAAGCCACCTGCTTATCTAACACTGCTATCAGCTGATCAGACGTGAGACTCACAGCCGGCACTAAACACACCTGACAGAACCACTGTGTGCCCGGCTCATGGTGATAGGGGCGCACTCATCTGTAGTTTTGCAGCTGTTGTGAAACTGTCGCCTGCATCTGTTGCATTTCAGGCATAGTCCTGCCCAACGGCTCCAGACGCCGCACACAGTGTTTAGTATTGTCAACATCCATTATTATGCAGCCGCTTATTGTTTACCAACAAGTCCAAACTGTCGAAACTTTTGTTGCAGCGCTGAGAGACGACGCACCGCGTTTGTTGGTGTGAGACTGCAAGGTGTGAAACGGCTACTACACCGACGATGGACTGGCTGTCTAAATTAAAAGGCGATAGTGGCCTAAGGAATATATCGTCAGAGGTGCGCGTCGACTCTCTGATGCTCACTGGCACAGCTAACGGTCTCACATATACAATTGATTTGACCGGGTAGTCTACTGTAAATTGGAAGAAGCCAGGTCGAACTGACTACGCAGCGAGGTCACGAAAAGACTACGCAGCGAGGTCCCGAAAAGACTACGCAGCGAGGTCACGCGTTTTCGGTCTTAGAAAATCGTAAACGTTACACGGCCCCACGGTTCTACGGATTTGCCCAGACTACTTGAGCGTTGTTTTGCAGCAGCACATTAGCAGGATTAAGCTCCGATTTTTACCGAATGTGTGCAAACTGTCTTCGCCGAACATAGCACTATTTTTAGACATACGGAGCTCTGAAGATACTCGAGTTTCGTCGCTACTTGTTTGCTGCTCGCTACGTTTTACGCCGACTAATATTGTAGCGCCAAAACACACGGTGTATGCATTTGTTTTGCACACATTGAAGCAGCGCCACATCTTCATTCAGTACGACAAAGGGTATCCAAACGTATGAAAGCTAATTTTAGTACAACTATAGTCTGGCACAATTTTATATGCATTGCCTAATCCTGTAATGTAAATGTCATACGAAAAATATTACACAATCGAGGAGCCTTAGTCGTTTTTCAGTCAAATGTTACTACTAAGTATTTGTACACATTGACTTTATTTATTATGATGTTCCCTTCTAGTTGCCAGTAGTACCTAGTGTTGTTAGGAACTGTTTTTGGAGACTGCAGTTTTGAGCGCAGATATATACGGTTTGCATTACACGAGTTCGCTATAAAACAAATTGCGTTCTGCAGCTTTCTCCGGTCGTGTTTGCGGTGTACTTCAGTACAAACTTTAACATCATCGGCATACATTTTATATGTCACATTAAAGGGCCTGAGAACCCGACCAGAACCATTAGCAAACCTTGCATACATTAATGGGCCTACGCAGGAGCCTTGAGGGACTCGTAATGTACATCGCGCGGTGCAGGATAAAGCATTGTCAAAACTCATTCTAAATGTTCTATCTGACAAGGAGCAGAGCAGCGTTTCCGCTGTGAAGACGTTTATTAGCGTAGCGAAAAATGCTCTTAGCATCTCGTATATCCAAGTGAAGCGTTTCTTCTTATGACGCCCGTTCGGCTGGGTTAGTTGACGACGTCGTTCCTTT
The DNA here is from genome assembly GCA_003439945.1 of Dermanyssus gallinae. Classification (NCBI taxonomy): domain Eukaryota; kingdom Metazoa; phylum Arthropoda; class Arachnida; order Mesostigmata; family Dermanyssidae; genus Dermanyssus; species Dermanyssus gallinae. The sequence continues at coordinate 78,032 of QVRM01003971.1, forward strand.
GGCGTCATGTTACTTTCCAGCACGGTGGCCGCACGGCGAACAAACTCATCAAAATGAGAACATGATGTTCGACATAGAAGAGTAGATCGGCCTATCAAATACGCCATTATATTTACGAACTTCGCGTTCACGGACTCTACACAGAATGACATTCAGAGAAAATTAGTGACCAGATTGGCAGCAATCTCGTCAAAGCCCGCTTTTGATAAATGAACTTTTCCCTCCCGTTGTGGTAATTTCTGATTGGCAGATTAAATTTGATTACTATATATATCCGAGTTGACGGGTGATGTGCAGGCTTTAAGATTCGTCGTTAAATATTCGGCATCTCTACTTACGACGTTGTGGAATATTTTGTCTTATAGTGGCAGCCATGCGGACAGTGGTTGGCTCTAGCTTGGTGTCTGTTTATGGCAAAGTTTTGGCCTGATTTTATACTACGCATGTTCCTCATATTTACGGATTATCTTTTGCATGTTTTCTTTCAGCAGTCTCTCAGCCGACGAAAGCAGAACCAGCTGCGTTACGTTCTTTGCCGAAGACTGCCTGGAGGGAGACATGTGGCGTAATGGCACCCTAAAGACACAATGTAGGGACCCGCAAGAAAACCACTTTCTGTCATTCGCTCGACTAATCGCTGATGTGTTTTGTTTGATCTGGGAGGTTTCGGGAATGCATGATGCACATGCGCCACTAGCAGCCTGCGTGACTCGTGTAGAACTCGCATACTCACTGAACCCGGATTCCTCCTACCCCCACCCCCCCCCCCAGGCTCGGTACTACTTTGGCATTAATTCAAAGCCGTATTATCGCTGATGTTACTTGCCATGTGCAGGCCGAATTCAGAAATGCTGTTGTCATTATGTTCGCTGGCGATATTGTGGCTTGCTCGGCTGGAGGGATGCTTAATGCATTTATGAATCCGGATCTCTGTCTCTGAAAGATTCCCTCTTAAGAAGAAATTCTCTCCCACTTCATGCTTGCCGGCTTTCTCCAGGACTGGCACGGAAAATTTGCTTTTTTCTCACACACGGCACAATTAAGTGGGAGCCGCATGCTCTAGCCGTCACATCGTGTGGTTCACTCCAGATTTTCCTAGCCATGCGGTCAGTGCCAATGCTGACGCTGCTCGCAGGCTTAAGCTAAATACCACACATTGAACTATAAGACGCCTTAGCGATGTCTGCAGTGCCTCTCAACGTGAGAAGGATGTCTATAACAAAAACTTGCTTTCTCTCATGTATCGTCGCGCATCTTGATTTCCAGCAATTCGCCTATGATTGCATTAGTAGACGTATCATATGCAATTCAGCCGGGTAGTGGATCGGCAGGTATACATTAGAGTATATTGTGGTAACCCCAGGCTATGTCTCCAAAGGCACAATATGCCTGTAGGTATCGCCACTGAGTGCGGTGTGTCGTTGAAGTACTAGACGTTTAACGAACTTTGTCATTGGGAGACAGCATCTGAGATTTTGAGGCTAAAGTAAAGTTAGTAAAGTCTTCGGGCTGACCCTCAGTCAAGATTTAAGGTCCACCGAACTGTTTTTCACATTGCTTCATAGACGGACCCCCATAAATACAAATGTTCAACGGTGGGGCTCGAACCCGCGCACCTATGTGTCTTCTCCGGTTGCGAGGCGAAGACTTAATCCACCACGCCACCGGGCTCGACTAAGATTTTGTTTTTTGGAGGCTAAACAGTGTGAATCTTCCTGTTGGACCGCGTTCGCGCAGTGGATATACTTCATTTTGTCCCAAGATGGCGGTAGCAATTTTCTGCGAAATTGCCAGTCCAAATTCACCATCATGCGCGTTGGTCACTCTGCCTCTATGAATGTTTAAGTTGTGATACGAGACTGCCGCCTTGGGCCGGCTCCTCACTGTTACACGGGGGTTGGCGTGGCCTAATTGTGGCTGCTATAACTCTTGCTATTAGTCAACGCCGAAGCTAGCTTTGCCGCCAGACGCCTTAGGGTTAGCCCACAGGCCTCCCACAGGCTGTTTGGAGTCACCCCTTTTCCGCAAAACGGTATATTTTGCTCAGTAGTAGGTTGAGAGCCACACGTATGATAGTGTGCCGTTCAACGCGTTCTCCATTACAACTCTGAGTTCTTCCAGCAGTCTTGTTGAAGACGGGCTCGTTTTGCCCAGCATATGTTTGAGAGGTGCACGATCTTTTCGCGATGTATGACATACTGCACAGCGAGCATTCTGATTTAAAAGATATTCAACAAGAGATGGTGCATAAAACTCATATATGTCCGTAGACCATCCGCTCCGGGCCCTGTAACAAGTGCGAGTGACCGCTCTGCATCCATTGTCAAAAGGTCGGGCACACATATGTGTTCTTTTATACAAGGGCCCTGAATTACTTGTGTGTCCTCGACTCTAATGTCTTAAAGTAGAGGACGTCTACGCAACGACTTATCTCATTACGTTTTCCAGCCAACTTGTCGTCCTTAAAAAAACTCGTTCGTGTAGTTTGTTTCTTGCTCTTGGTTTACTGGCGGCTGTATTTACTTGGCAAAATTACATGGCATTATTACTTTCTTGACACGACGACTCGGCATTGATATTTACATGACACGATTTCGCGGCATTATTTACACAGCACTATTATTTACGTAGCATGAATACTACAGTATTGCTACAGTACTATCGCCGCATGGACAGCTGAGGAGCAGTCGCCTTAGCTGGAGAATGCTGCGTTAACATGCACGTAGAACTCCTCGTTAACAACGGGTCATTTATATTCGAACTTGCTGTGAGCATTTTGGAAACGATAGAATTCTTGCTGCATTCAGTCGATATACAGTCGAGCCCAACGAAGCTTAGCGAGATGCCCAGATGCGTTGCCAGAAGACCTCTATAAACAAATATGAATCTTATTTTTCGCTATATATTATAGAAGATGAATTTATACAACGTCGCTATGTTAGCACTTGGAGTAGACAATTGTCTGGACAACATGTGATCACAGGTTCTCTAACCCAGGATTAGCCCATTTCAATAATGTGCCCCGAACAGATGCTGCATTTCCTCGTTGAATTTCCAGCGACAGCCTTTAACGCAAGAATTCGGATTCTCTCGAGTCTCCCGTTGAAAGATTTAGGCGGGCGTAAGGGGGCTGCAGCTCCCATAGTCTCAAACACCAACGGACAAAATTCGTGCAAATAATCAACGCTGGAGTATTTTCCGCGTTTGTTAGCCTCAGCTAACCTGGAGGCATGACCTGCTCGTTTCGCACCTGCACCGACCAACGAAGTGGCTAATGAGTCGGTTACAGTTGCGTTCCAAAGTTAGGCCGTTAAGGGTTTTTCCATCCTCTCTCGATAGACCCGGGGGCTGATATGAATCTTTTATTAATTTACTAGGTCGATCAAGGGGTTCGTAGCATCGCCCGTCTACAATTTAAAAAGCTCATGCTTACTACAGCGCCGAAGAAAAACGTTTTTTCGAAACTAACAAAAACAATGTGTATTGGTCTCAAATTGCGTTTGTAGCAGGTTGCGCAACTGTAACAGGTCAGACTCTCCGGTGACAATGAAACGAACCGAGTACTAACGGACTGTGATTGAACTTTTTTTTATTAGAGGCTAAATTGCAATGAAAGTTGAAACCAAGTTTGATGCAGCTCACATGAACTAATGTACCGGCGTACAGTACCATAACCAAATCGATTGCCTTGTGTTAAAGAGGTAGTATGCGCGAATTGCCGGAGACGTGGGCATTAGTGCACCACTTATTTTCAGCATTTATGCATGAGACAAATAAAAAAAACGTGGCTACATGCGAGCTAAAAGTTTGGGTCAATTTAGGAGGGCAATTTAGAACTATTGAGATTAAATTGCCATTAATTTTGGGCCTCTTTTGTAACCACCAATGATGTCTGGATTCGCCACTTCACTTCAGCTCGTGGGCCGCACGTAGCAAAAGACCTCTCACTAGAAACAAGATGCACATCTCGACCGGAAAGGCTTTGTCGATTGTTTTATAGGACGCAATTGTGTATTCTATCAATGGACTACCATTCTGCAAGAAATATAATCCACGCTCTCTTTTTGTTCCATGGCCAAATTAATGTAACTAGAGTTGTAAATTGTCGAGCATACCCAACATTTGTGGTAAAAAGGCTTTAATCTGCCTGGAAAAATTATATATATATATATATATATCCATCGACTTATCTCCTTCTCCACATTTATATACAATATATATTTCCTATATCACTTGTTATATATATAAATATAACACCGAAATGTGGAAGAGGAGATAAGTCGATGATTTAAAATTTTCCAAAAGAGAAACTTGATTAAATTGCTTTTGCCAAAAAGGCATCTGTAGATACGATTTCCTCATTTTTTCATCTGGAACTTAATGTACGTTCAATGGCATTAGTTGTCTCAGCCAATGTTTTAGTAGTTGCCAGCTTTGCAACATTTAAATAGAATAACTTATAAGCGTGGTAAACTGCGTGGCTACCGCAGTTTGTTGTCGGTAATGAATCGAGCTCTTAGATTTGGCACGATGTGCCTCTTTGTCGCTCAGTGATATTCACACTCTGGGCGTGCAATCGAGACTCAGCAAGAGCGTTGTGTATTCGACGACAATTTTTTTACATCGCTTTCTGACATGCCTCTTCTGCTACACAAGACGCTGATGGACGCCTAATCATTTTACACCCACTCACTACACAAAAACTAGTAAGTTCATAATGGTTTACGCGACATTGCACAACACGTAAACGACGATATATGGACCGCAACTGTGCAATAAGTGCACGTACATCTATCCTAATTTATCTTCCATCTTCTAGCATATACATTTAATCCGAGCCACTGGGTTGCCACGATGTGGTGGGTCAGCAGAGACCCACCACCCACTCGAACAACGAGGGATCAATTTCTGTACTTCGGTCATCTGCTGCGTATGCTGCGGGCGTTTGACGCTCCATAAACTCTGCACGTTGGAGGGATGCTCAAGCAAGCAGTGCAAATAATAAATATACAACAAGTAGCATTAAGAAACACCAGAAGAAAACTGATTCACGCGGGTTCCTTAAATGAAGTATATCTATTATTACATACGTGTTTCTAATAACATATGATTACACATCGTTGAGCGCACAAAAGCTTTTCGCCGCTGATCTGATATAGGACTACGCGTGTCATCCTTAGATATGCAGCGCTCTATATTACCGAAACATCTCGTCTCGATTTGGTCGACGACAAATTGAGTGGCAAGTGCTAACATTTTAAACCAAAGGGACCCTGGAAAATTATAAACATAAAAGAAGGCAAAACTAAGAGCATCTCCTGAGCGACGCTGGTCTCTAGGCACAAATGTGGTTGTATATATATATATATATATGTATATATATGTGCATATATCTATGTTTGTGTATAAACATATATGTCCATCAAGAAGAAATAAGCCAAAACAGTTACTGAGCTTGCCTAGCATCTAGCCAGCGCGCCGAAGGGCCACAAAAGATGCAGCCGTTATAGGCCCCGTGTGATATTAATTAACAGAAAAACCCACACGCAGGTAAGGCAATTCTATTTCGGTTAGATCTAGACACCGTACGAGAGAGGATGGAAAATCTGGGGTTTGCAATATATACATGTAAATACGTAGACGCATACAAGGTGGCAATACTGTGCTTATATGTAGATGCATGAAAAGTGGAAATGTTGTTGTATATATGCAGATGCATACACGGTGGAAATGTTGTTGTATATATGCAGAAGCATACACGGTGGAAATGTTGTATATATGCAGAAGCATACACAGTGGAAGATGATACATACAAGGTGGAAATTTTAGGGGTCCTTTGCAGATTTGAACTAGCCACTACTATAGGTAAGACAACTAATGACTGAAAGTATACTCAGAAACAAATCTTAATTTCGAAGTGTTAATATGAATAAACCTCTTGTTGTAGTATAGTTTCTAATGTGCTATGGCATCTAAACGGAATGCTATTGAAATGTTGGAAAAGGTTAAAGTGGAGCCCATCGGCAACGTTTGTATCTCAACTATACAAAAAACATTTATAGCAAACTTGACACAACAACGATGTGTCTTTGACTAAACAATCTTAAACAAGTGTGAGTTCCCGAAAACGGAAATGTGTCTAAAAAGCTAATTGAGGTTCTCACCCCGTTGTTTTCAACTCTCTCGTTGAGAGATATTCAAGAGAGATTCAAGGAGAAAGATAAGACAAAAGTAAGACCCTAAATGTTCATTTAGGGTCTTACTTTTGTCTTTTTGGTGTCCCTACAGTAATCTGTTTCTACTTAAGCAAGATTTATTAACAAAGTAAACTGCAAAAGCATACTTTCGGATGACGTTAGACTTTTTCCAGTAACTTAGCTTTAATCCATCTAAACGCGGGCACTACAGAGCTAAAAACATTGCAGTCAACTATAATTATTAAAGCGTTTTTTAGAGGAACTGGGCGCTCTATTTGATGCGGCAGTAATTAGTAAAACGCGGTTAAAGCATTGCAATGAAGTGTTTCCCTCCATAAGTGGTTTCACTTAGTTGCGTCAGGCCTGGGGAGATAAGGCAGCGGTGTCAGCATTTATGCGTGTTTCACCTGCAGTATTTTATCTTTGCGCTCTCTTTGTAGCACGGATAGTAATGCTCATGTGGTACGTTTGCATTTGACAAAACGGGCCTGCCCTAATTATAGGGTTTTATTTCAACCATTTGGGACACCCTGCTGAATACTCTAGACAATATTTGGCGAAATGTTCGTCTCTCCTTCTCATTGTTATGGGTCAATTTCCTTTCTGTCCCGGAGTCTAGCTACTATACATCATTTCATTTCTCTAGAGACTTCTCTCTTGTAGTGAATCGTATAACCACACCCGCGTTAGGTGCGTGCATATACCACATTGCTGTTTATAATTGCTCAACGCTTGCCACCATCCAGGCTGCGGTTCTCGGAACTCAGCTCTTCTTTGATCATTATCTGAATTTATTACCCGTTCCCGACAATTTCGCGATTGCCAAACCGTCGATCTGATTGCAATTCGCGCTGTAAAATTAATCAGCGGACTCTGTGGTATGCGACACGGTTTGGGGGTCTTAGCAGCCGCGTTTATTAGTTGGCAAAACCAAAACTTTGGAAGTACCAGTACAAATTGCAAACGAGCTAAACCGTCACTTTGCCGCGTTGGGTAATACTACGTCTGCTCATCTTGACAAAAGCAATAGTAAAGGAACCTTACTTAATGAAATATGGCACACAAATTAAAAAGTACTTTCACTCTCTATTGTCCCTGTTTCTGACGTTTCTGGTATTCTTGTTCATCTTAAGGCAAACTGAAGTCATGAGTGCGCCTAATCGTTAACTCTAGCAGCTCAATTGACTGCAGGGCCTCTAACTACTATTTAGTTAGTACTACTAATCATAAACGAATCTCGGTCGTTGCTTGGCTCGGTTGTTATAACTCAATTGTCATTGAGAAACCGGTGTTGGTCAGGCTAAATCGATATTTAGAGTCGATCACTTTCCTTTTGCCTAACTGGCTTTCGCAGAAGTAGGTTCGGTGACCTCGCGTAGGCCCATTCATGGCAGCGGGTGTCCGAATCGGGTTGTCTGTTCCAGATGCTCGTTCAACTGGATTGCCGTGCGCCGGTTTAATTCTTATCTCTCAAGACAGATGGTACTGGCTGGTCTGATGGAGTCCTCGCGGCAGCAGGTTAATATCGGTTTCCGTCAAAGCTTCTTCGCAGAATTTTTATATTACCTATCCTTCTGAAGTTCATGTAAGTAAGAGTCAGGGTGCTAAAATTCTGGCTCTGCTATAGCTTTGCCACTGACACGACGCTACTGTTCGGAGTAAGGCCTCGGAAGTTTGATACGAACTTGCACAAGTTTTTTTTTAGCGGTTTCAGATTAGTTGTCAATGCTAATAAAACCAATTTTATAGTGTTTGTTTATCGCCGAGGCTACTGGCTTTACCTGACAACCTGTTACTTAGGGCATGAAACATTGAGCTCTCGCAGACCACAAAATGTCGGGGACTCGCTCTCCAGGGAAACATGAGCTGACATCCCCATCTAGATTATACTGAACCCAGGTGCTCTGTTTGTAATACCTGCCCTGTGTAGTATAAAATTGATTAGGTTCCCCACAGACGACTTCCTTCTGATACACAAAGCTGTGTTCTTGCAAGTTATATACAAGGGTATTCTTCTCTAGGGTGGCGGCTATGACGGAATCTCCCAGAGAGCCAGAGTAATACAGAAGGATGCACTTAGATCATTTTTATCTCTAGAAGACGAAGATATCTGGTGCGTGACACGCTCAGTCGATTTATTCTACTCACGGTAAAAATATACACGCTCCAGACTTCAGGTTACCATATACAATTTGGCAAGATATTGCACCAACGGAGATCGCGTTTCCACTAGTTCCTACCCCCAGTCGAGCATTAGCTAAGCGTGTTTTTTTTGCACTTTTGCAGTGCCCGTAGTATCTTTCAAGTCTATTTAACAACTACATGCATGCCGCTTCTCTGGACCTGCATTCCCAAAAACACTAGATGCGTCACTACGAAGCACTTCTTGCTCGCGAAACAAAACATTACTCTTAATTCCACAGTCGGAGTCAGCCCCGTGATCCAGGCATGCAGATGTGTACTTGCGTGGGTTTTGTCTCGTTTATAGCTCGGCGTTTTCACAAGTGTATCAAGTGCTGTATAGAAGTACTCGTAATGATGAATGGTTTGTTGAAGAGTCCGTATGCTAAAATCTTGAATTTGACATGAACCTTTGTGTAAAATGCTAAAACAAAGCATTCCTTTAATTTAGTCGAGTTTGATTTTCTACATCTTTCTGCATATTTTAACTATTTCTACTTATCGAAAACTTGAGCAGTGTAAAATGTAGTTCTGTAGAATAAGCCACATTTCGAAATATATATATATATATATATATAGTGATTAGGATGTCTATAGTGATGGTAGCTAAAGCCTTCTATACTTTTTCGGGCTGACCCCACTCAACATTTAACGTCCACGGGACTGCTTTTGCCTTGCATCGTAAGAGGGACCCCATAAATACAAATGTGCAACGGTAGGGCTCGAACCCGGGCACCTATGAGTCTCCTCCGGTCGCGAGGCAGACGCGAATGCACCGCGCTACCGGGCTACACACAAAGCTAGAGCCTGACAGACACGCTATTGTTCTTATATCCTTCTCTCCTTTGAGCTCACTTCCCGAGAATAGAGCTAGACTTCAAGCGGTGAGGAGTCGGGAGGCTGAAGTTTGCGATTATGTAGACTCGATGGCTCGTGACCTCTCAAACGCGTTAAGTAGGAAACGCCGAGCCTGTCACTTTGCATTAATGCCCGCCGGTTTTCCGAGTATATTAGAATTCACAAGTCTCTCTAGAGACGTTAGTAATCTACGCCTATGGACTCAACCTAACCTCATGTATAAAAGGCGCTAGGGCCTCCAAACGTTGAAAAGTTCTGGCTCCCTTTTGCATAAGCCAATCCAACGAGTTGAAAATGTTCCTGATTTCTAGATTATTAATTCCGAAGTGTTATTTCGGGTGAACGTATTGCTGTATTGTTATAGTATAGCTTCTCTCTTTGAGCTACTACATTTGCGCTAAATATTTTTCAAATATGGAAGAACGACTGGTAAAATGCTAAAGCGGACCGCACAGGCAGAACTCGTATTTTAATTACAAAACAACAACAACAAAAACATTTATATAATACTTCGTACAACAGAGGTGTGTCTCCGAATTACCAATTTTAAACAGACATATACGATTTTGTAAAAAGCAAAATTTCATTTTCGTAGTACAAAATGTTAGCATTGAAAAGGTGTTTGTGGGAAGCGTTGGAAAGAAAGCCAAAAGAAGAATTGTTTGAGATTACTTTGGAGGTGTATCATCACTGCATATCTCTACAAAGGGACAATCTTGCTATGCAAATTCTGTGTGAAAGAACACTGACGAAAGACACCGGTATTAATGATTGAAACTATATTTGGAACGTATGGTAAAAATAAATGTTCAAAACTGCATTAAAATTATTGGTGTAACATTAACATCGTTCAAAGTGCGAAGTGTTAGGTTCTGGAGTGCGTGTGGAAATTTGCATGCAAATATGCGCCCTTACTTTATTGGTGAGCGAGGTGCGCTCTTGTGAAGCACCTCGTATACCTGCGGTACGGAATTGGGCAGATGGCTAGCTATTTTGGCTCTAAGGGTCACGGTTTTTATTCTGGCCCAACGCATACGATGGTTGAAGCGACGTAAATTTGCAGAGTTAGGTGGGTGTTATAATAAAAAAATGTTAGTATATTACATGCCTGCTAACACAGATATACAAATGGCTATCCGCTTGTAACACCTCAGTTCACTATAGCTGTTTTTTTCCTGAGCGTGCCGTTATTTAAAGAAGTGTGCAGGTTCTTATTGTGTCATTGAGTTCTTTTAACTACTAGCTTCCTAAATGTATTGTATATGTTGTACAACGCCAGACCTATGATTTCGACTTAGAGTCGTGGGTAAACTTTAAGCTGCTAGCTCAGCAGCCGAATTAACTTGTTACACATTCCGTTTATTGACACACACTCTCGATAGAGACTGTTCGAGTTTGAAAGAAATAGAATCAACACCAGTCATCTACAAGGACACTTAGTTTTCAATGTTAGCAATTTGATGACCCAAAGAGATAGAATGCGGTTCCACCGATAGGGCACCGATAGAGCCGTCTCATCGTTGCAATGTAATGTATTGTGTAGTATCTTGCGATCCAATATATTGTCTTGCACCGCAGATGCCTATCTTCTAAGGGTATCTCCTATGCGATCTGGTGCCCACCATCGGTGTCCCCAGACTCCCGTCGTTTGGCGTGCCACATACAATATTTAAAGCCTTGCACAGTAGCTCTAGGCATTCTTCTCTGTTCGACCAGTGGCAAGGTTTATAATATGTTTAAAAGCGATTTTTCATAAGACTTTGACACGAGTTTTTGTCCGTGACACATGGGAATAGTTACATCTGTGGGCTGTTGAATCAGCTCCTTCCCTCAATTGGTGATTCCCTTCCAAAAAGAAAATGGATCATTGGCTATCCAGAAGCCCAAGTCCGATATTATCGCGCCTCCGTCCTCGTATCCGTGGGCAGGTCAAACATCGCCTTTATTTCTCCTGCTATTAACTTAGGACCTTCATAACTTACTTTACCGCTGGCCAAATCCGCCAGATTCTGCATTAGTTGGAACGTCTTATTTACATCTGCGTGATTTACGTATGCGACGATCAGATTGATTATTTCCCCCTATAGCTACGCAATTGTCTTTTGCCATAATAATATTTATGTCACAGTCGACAGTTTTAACATACTGACACGCCTCTATCTTGGGCGATCTTTGTTTTCAGCCCAGTAGCAAGATTATGCATCGCCTAGTATCCTTGAATCGTAGGGGGATCAGGAACCATGTCAGCACTAGAAGGCTCACTCTATTCAACTCTGTTGTGGGCAGAAATCCTAATTCTTTTTTCAAGGCTCTCGCAGTTCTACTGAACTATTTTTAGTTTATCTAGTGGCGGTCAACTTAATTTAGCAGATTCGCTACTATTTCGTACAGGTTGGGTTTCAATCGTTTGCAGACTGTGCGGACTCACCTTCGGGATCCCCGCGCCTGCTCCTGAGGCAAAGTTGAAAATAATATACGCCGCAAAACTCCTATGAGTAAAGCGAGATTCTGTTGAATTTTACTACAGTTTACTAGCTTAAACATGGTAGAATTTAATGAAGGGAAATCCAAATAGTGTATTAAACATTATAAAGCGAACCTAGAATCTGGAAGGGCAGAGTTCCGTGGTTTACACTGCTGGTGTGTTGGGTCATTGAAGCATAAGTGACACGACAGTTGAGTCATGAAGACAGCGCATTCTTCTTAATACGCGCGTCGTGTAAAAAACTGGTTCACGGCATTTAACCAGGCTTAGCATCTTGCCGCTCCCTACAGTGCTTACGGATTTCATCATTTACTATATCAATCTGCCAAGTTCCAGGATCCCAGAGAAGACGACGACGTGGCAGTCCATGCCATTTTATTACCTCGACTATCTAAATTTGCATTCATTTTCCATCTGACTGCATCCGTGTCACTCTCTAAGCTCCAGCGGAAATACACATAGACCGATTTTCCATGTGTACCCTATATATTATTATTATGGTTTATTAACACCCAGGTTGGGTACATTTTAAGTAAGTACATCAGTCTGAATCAGTGGTTTTTCTGCGTCACCGGATCTTCCCTCATCTTGCGAGTTCAGCTATTGATTGCACTGCTGGACATGCTGCGGCGTGGTATCTATCACAATGGCCTAAGCATCTCGCGCACTTACAACACTCCTGAGGATTGTGGAATTCTTGTGTGCTGCATAACACGTGATGGAACCCGTGGGCTACAAATGCCGTAGTTAGATGCCTATTCTTATATGCAGCTGCTCGCCAGGTTGTACTCCTCATCGCTATCGTCGTGTATATTCATATGTCTATCTCCTCTAATTTTTCCCCCCCACTTCGTAGTGTAGGCCACGAAGGCCGTCGTCTTAGGTAAACCCTATTTTACTTGTAATTCCTGTGTCATTAGAGCCCCCCTTCTAATATATGAACTATTCTATTCCTACAAGAGTTAGCTAACCCCAAAACCCGCTTCATGAAGAAAAATCGAACTCTATCTAGTAACTGAAAATCTGCCTCTCCTAATTTCTCCCATATAAGTGATACACCAAATGTTGCTATTGGTTCTATTTTAATCTTGAAAAGGGCGGACGCGGTGTGTATTGACAACATTTGCGGGTTTTTAATTGCTGCTGCCGCTCTAATGGCTTTTCCTACTCTGCTTTCAATATGTTTCCGAAAACTGCTACCACTTGACGTTATAGTGACCCCTAAATAGGTAAATTTATTTACAAAATTCACTGTATTACCCCTGGCTCGAAGAACATCGTCTTTCGCCAATCGACCTCCTCTTCGAAATTTAACTGCTACTGTCTTCTGCCAGTTAATACTAAGTCCCATCTCGTCCATATAATCGATTAGCCGTTCTAGTCCCTGCTTAACCCTAAATAAACTCCTGCCATAGATCGCAATGTCATCTGCATACATTAATGTATTTGCCCACTCTCGTGTCCACCCCTGCCTCACCCGATTAGGTAGCCCTCCCAATAGTACCGAAAAAAGCAACGGGCTAAGTCCGTCTCCTTGGGCCACGCCTGTAGTTTGCTTTACTCTTCCCACAATCCCTATACCGTTGTCGATGTGTACTGTAGTCTCCCCGAGAATGGTACTTAAAAGTATTAGTAAGCGATACGGAACTCCCTCCAGGGCTAACTTTTCTATAATCCTACTTCGTGGCGCTAAGTCAAAGGCAGCTTTAAGATCTATAAATATTGCGTATAACGGTCTTCTAGGTTCTGCTAGAGTTTCCCAAATTTCTGCCAGCAACTGGCGCAGGGCCGTATGGGTCGACTTCGACCTTCTGAACCCATGTTGTTCTTCTGGTATTGCGTTTCTGATTTCGAGGTAATGCTCTAGTCTATCTGATATTATTCCCGAGAAAATTTTATAGGGGCAACTCTTAAGTGTTATGCCCCTCCAAGATTCCGGCTCAGTTTCTATGCCTTTTCCGTTTGGTATGACAATCAAGGTATCTTCCTTCCACGCTTTTGGTACTTCCCCGGATTTTAGGCACTCGTCAAATAAAGCTTTCCAGCATGGTGCGAGTGCCAGCGTTTGCTTTAAATGCTCGTTTCGTATCATATCGTTCCCGGCAGCTTTGCCTCTAGGCGCCCTTTCAATTGCCCTGACAACGTCTTCGATTGTGACTGGTCGAATTACCCTTTCCCGTGCATGTTCTGTTTCCTCGTCCCAAACCCGTTGAATAATGTTATTTCCTTTGGGGTAGTATCGGCTCCCTGCAGCACACTAGCAAAGTGCTTAATTAATCGCCCAGTCTCCACTGGGCACTGCCGTTTTCTTTTTTGTTTTAGCCATTTGTGCGGTTGTTTCTCTGCTTCTTGCAACAGCGCCCACTCCTGACTTTCCCAATATTTTTGTTTCTCTTCCTTGTATGCTTTTTGTGTCATTTTCTTTACCATACTTGCAAACGGCCTTAATACAGGAAACATCTTCACATATTCTCTAGTTAGTCTGTTGGCATCTTTCGCTGCTCTACACCGATCGTTGAACCAGGGCCTTCCTTTTCGTTCTTGGCGAGGAACCAGTGCACCTTTTATCAGATTCGTCAATTTACGCTCATATGACTCTATTTGAATCTCCCCTGGTGGGCACACTTCCCCCACTCCCTCTAAGAAGATCTTTCTATCTAGTCTTGTCCCGGTCCCCGGCCTACGGCTATACTCCCTACTATTACTAACTTTGAATGCCATCCCCATCGGTATATGCCTTCTAAGCCCCGCTCCTTCCCTAAATGATGTATTTTCTCCCAAAAATGTTATATCCTCTGCGTTTCCGTCGGTGGCAAAAACGTCAATTACTGACGCCCCAGTACTACATTCAAAAGTGTTTAGGCCTGGCTCGCTGACTAACCAGCATCCTATCTCCGTTATAATATCTAAAAATGCTTCAGTTCGCTCCAGATTACCCCTATCCAACCTCGCATTAAAATCCCCCGCTAGAATCATCGGTGCCTTTCTCGGCACCGCTTCAACTCCAAGCATGATACGCTCTGTCATGACTTCAGTGGACTCTACACCTGCCGGTTTAACATAGGCTACCACAATTTCAAACTCCCTCGACGCTATTGCTACTAAGTTTTCGGCTATTATTCCAATTGTCATCTCTCCAATTTCTGCTCTCGTGAAAATTGAAACCCCCCCCCCCCACTTGGCCTGCCCCGTCCCTCACCTTTATGTGCTAGTGCGTGATATCCGTAGAAGCCCCCCAAAGAGAAAGGTTTAAGCGCCCAAGTTTCCGTCAATATTAGAATATCCACTCCTCGAAGTGCCTCCATGCCTAACAGATCTAATACGCCATGCCCTTCGCAGTTCCACATCACTACTTTGATAACCGGTGTAAGCTTTTCTTGATTGCAGGATAGGATATCGTTTCTTACGTTCTCTTGTGGAGTCCAAATGTTTGTATTCGGTGCACTCGTGTTCATATTCTGATTCTTGGGCCCCGTCTCTCCCGAGCGTCACTGCGTCTTTGCTCCACGGGCCGTGGTGCTGTGTTTATTGCCATCACTTCTATTTGTTAGAAGTGCCGCAGTTTCTTTTACATTGCCACGGAGTGCTAGCTGGATCGTCTCAGCCAGCGAGAATGCGTCCACTGAGCTCTGTTGAGGCTGTGCCATTGCCCCGCTTACTGCGCGCATGACTACAGGCAGTACGTTTTCTAAAACCTTTGAGATAACCGTCGTTATGGTGTCTTGTATGATTGGAGACAGCCTGCGGAGTACTTCTTCAACGATACTGTCTGTTGATGGCTGTGCCAATAGGTTTGGCTGTTGTGGGGGGGCTGCTGGCTTTAGGTTGATACGGTCTGCGTCCTCTGCGTGCGTCGTGGTCGTGGGAATATTAATTCCATGGTTCACTTCTCTTACTCCATTCTTTACGACAGAGGACCAACTTCGTTTTGTAAAGTTTTCAGATGCTTGCACGTTGGATACTGGTATACATACTGGAACCGACGGGGCGTCGTGCTGCTTCTGTGCTATGCTTCGTGATGCCCTTTTTAGTTGTTCCATTCGCAGCAGCCTTTGCGGGCATCCTCCCCACGTAGCCTCATGCTCCCCGTTGCACAAACAACAGCGGGCCTGAGCATTGCAGTCTTTTCTGAGGTGCTCCATAGAGCCGCATTTTCGACATTTGGGCCTTGGGGCTTTACAGTTAGCGGCGAAGTGATCTAGACTATAACACCTATAGCACTGCGAGGGTTCATGGTATAGTACCACTCCGTGTCGCTTAAGCCCCAGACGCACCTCAGCCGGAAAGCTGTTGCCAGAGAACGTCAAAATAACGTGCTCCGTAGCCGACACGGCGTTGGTTCTGGGGTTCTTCGCTTTTACCCGAGAAACTTCTGTCACTCCGGAAGACTGCAGCGCCGATAATATTGCCGATTCCGAGATTGAGGAATGAACCCCGGTGATTTTGCCCTTTATTGTAGATCGTGTTCCGCTTATTCTTGATGAGACTTTAACTTTCGCTAACTCCGATAGCGAGAGTAAAGTTGCTTTATCATCTTCCCTCTCCACGACTATGACAAGTTCTCCGTTTTTCGTGAAGCGAGGCTCCTCTATTTTCCCCCCGACGATCTTCGCGATGTCGTCACAGATCTCGTTAAAGTTGTGCTCAAGGGCGTTGTCATCTGCGGAGAATATAACAGCTTCCTGCCTGTCGAATCTTACTCTTGGCGGCACCTTCATAGCGCGAGAGTGTACCCTATATATTAGATTCATATTTACATAACCCAAGGAGGGTGCATTTTAACGATTGAACATACTAAGGCGCAACTTAAAATACGACTAATTTTCGTTTCGAGAACCCTAGGTATCTATAGGCTAGGTTTTAGAACGCAATAACCGCCCCTACATCTCAAACGCTTTGCAGCATTACAACAAGGTACAAAACACTACACGGTCAAGCGATACGTTTGAAAAGTGCGTCCAGAGCTCATTGCACAAAAACGGCTTTTCTCACAATTGAGCACAATGCGTACGTTTTAAAACGATTAGGGCATTACAGTCAGAGGTACAAACCCACTGCAACTGTAAGATCTGTGTGTTTGGAACTTCTGACTTGACCCTCGACAGATCACTGAATTCAGCTACTTTAGCTGTTATTGTCTTTTGTAGAATATATATGGTATTACCAGTACTGGTTTCAAATTAGCCCATTTATTTACGTATATTTCCATTGTGTTTCGCCAGACCACAACAGAATACTACCAATGACTCGTAGAAACTCAACCCGTCTAAAACTATTATAATTGACTATGTAAAAATAATTGCTGCATATTTTGCTGTGAACTCTAAAGTGGCCCAAGCGCGGCGCGAGGTAATTAGGAAGTTATGAAAATAAAGAGTCAGTCAAGTAAGACTCTTTAGTGAGGTGAGTTTAGTACAATTAACTAATTGCAGCTGTCATCATTTCTATATAACAGCAGCGATTTGGTCAATTAAAGCACATATGTAATCCAATTTAAATATTTAACTACCTACTCAAATAACTTTAGTAAATGCATCCCAGGATTGTATACAAAGTCCTAATCGTGGTCATTCTCTAGGAGTTGGCGCCAGCCAATCCGTCCTGGAAAAACGTATTGTCTGCCTAGATGTATGAAAAATAATCGAATTGAGTAGGGTAAATAAATAACTAAAAAGCTCACCTTTGTCGACTTTCTTTATCTGTGTTGTATTTTATTTTGGCAGAAACCTTCAGATCTCCTTGCGCCAGATAAGACTGTATGACTTGAATACTGTATAAGGTCTTGTTCGGCTAAACCTTTGGGCTCTTACATGTGTACTGATTGTTGGTGTATCTACGATAAAGTCCCTGACATTTTAGGTGTACCTACGATGAAGTCCCTGCGCAGCAGCTTAGCTATCAAGTCTATGAATAACGAACTATCAAGCCGCTGGCACAGATACAGTACAGCACCGCGACTTTTAGGCGGCGTTTCAAAAAATAAAGGCTAATATAAAGCCGCGTTTAAATCACGACTGGTCCCCCATTGCGAAAGCAATCAGCGGCGCCTCCTGTTAAAGCGTGTTGAATTTTTCAATTGCAAATAGTGCTAGGTAGACTCTAAGTAAATTTGGTCAGCCCGATACACATATCCGGCCAATTACATGCGTAACACTTATCAATAACTATTCTAACTATTGCTGTTAAAAAAGAGTATGCAGAACGGTGTTATGTAAGGCCCCTCGACGGTCTGCTGGAGGAGCCCATTAAACCTTTGAGGCTGCCATCGTGACCATCAGGACCTCGGTCCTATTCGAGCTGCCCGCTCTCCTCTATTTAATCCTTTTCACTTCTAGAGAGCATAGTTCGCGTCGTTATTGTTGAAGTCCTTCGTGCTCTATCTAGTTCTGCTACTGCCAAAACCTCCACCTTGCTCTTGCCATTGCCATCATTTTGCCAGACGGTTAAGGGGACGAGACCAAGAAGAGCAGCCAACCAGCTATGCTTATCTTCCTCCTGTTTTCTTTCCTTTCTATATTGCCTCTTTCCTTCACTTCATTCCAAATATCACCCTCCCCTCCTTCTGGTCGCATGTGCCCTTTTGCTGCTTTTTTGTGGGACCCACTAGAATCCACCGGCGAACCAATCGAACCAAACTACCGCCTGCCGAAAATGCCATTCCAGGACTTAATCGCCCTGCCAGTGATGGCGTTCCAGGGCGGCTTTATCGTCTCATTCGACCGTGCAACGAAATAGCCTCTGTCCTCTTGTGCTCGTGCGTGCCTTGACTAACTCTCAAGGCCTCGACTTTTGGATCAAGCTCGGGCTAAGATGCCCTAATAACGATGACGGCTGACGCTGATGGCTTCTGCTTCTACAGACCCCTTGTTTTTCAATGATTTGCTATAAATGACTAGAATTAAAACGACTTTGAGAGGTGGATCGCGACAGGGAAGTCCACACAACGGGCAGCCTAACAAATGTATGACTGAACGATTGACTTTTTTAATTCATTTAATAAGTGTGTGTACACATATCACCTCCCTTTCATATTAGGGACGCATGAAGCTGCAACTATTAATTGCCTATATTGCACTCCTCTTTTTTTTTGCTAATGAGTTGAGCACCTCGCATCAGGATAGCCTCTGCATCGTAATTTCGGCCTGTCCCTGTTCCGCCTGCCCTTATTCTAAATCTCTAGTTTTTCCGAATCGTTCTCACTCCCTAACCAGCGGATCTGCAGTTTGCACATATCTGACAGTCCTCTTTCTTTTCGCATATCTGACAAGCCGTTGTTTCTAATTCCTCGTAGGAAGTCCGCTGCACCCTCGTATCTAACATACTTGCTCTCGCATCCGCTAACAGCCCGCTGCCTCTTGTATGTTCGTTTAACCATTCTACTCCATCCCTTTCCGATTTAATATTCCCTTGTACTTTCTTTAAACTATTTTTTCATTTAAGTGCTGCCCGCCACTTATGTACGCTTGCTACATTTACCTACTCTTAATTTACCCACTGGATAAAGCAGTGTCTATAATTAGAACATTTTTTAAGAAGGTTGTTTTTAAGTAGAGCAGTGTCTGTAAATTGTTTACTCCAAAGTCATATCTCTCTTGCCGCAAATGCCACCCTCCTGTCGCATTTTGTCTGCTTTTTAACCTGTATCTTCTTAACCCACCGTCCGTTATTTAATGTCCTAATTCTACTTCAATATCCCGATCTATTTAAAATAATTAGTTCTCCCTAAATCTCTTCTAATTTGTCCATAGAGACGGGCAACAATAAATTATTGTTTCCAAATGTCAGCTCTGGCACAAACATTCGTCGAGCCCGGTGGCGTGGTGCCTCCCCGCGCCTCGTAACCGGAGAGGATACATAGGTGCGCGGGTTCAGGCCCCATCGTTGCACATTTCTATTTATGGGTGTCCGTCTATAAAGCATTGCGAAAAGCAGTCCCGTCGACGTTAAAAAAGTAATAGCACAAACATTGCCTTCCAAATGTCTCTTGTATTCACAGATCTATTGACGCCCCATATAGACGGTTTCACCTTACGGAGTTCCTACCCCTGTCTGCTTTCTATATTTTGCTATATTTCTTCCTAAACCTGCAATTTTGTTAGCCAATTTCACCATTCGCCTCTATTTTAATATTGAACAATGAAATACGATACGTAGTTGATGTAATATGAATCGACCGTCTCAAAACATCGCTATCGACGCCATCTTTGCGCAGCAAAACTAGTACCCTCGACTTACGCCAATTTCCTGGTGCTGCCGGCAAATATGTTATTAAAAAACTGTAGACAAATAACTTATGTTGTCCCTTTCCAACGTCTTTACTATCTTCCATGTTATTCTTCCAATAACTTGCTCTATGTTTCTACCCCTGTGCTTCCGTTTTCTGTCTCTCTTTCTATATATCTAATATGATCTCTCGACCTTGTAAGATGATTAGCGTCGATCTTATAATAAGTTTGAGATTGTTTGATCTTTTTTGCTTCTCACCGTCACCCGTATGCAGGTTCTCTAGTTTTAATATGTTCTGTATGCGTGGGGGAATTAGGGTCACATCCTACGTCATACAAGAGACGCAAATATGTCACATGATGACTGGTCTTAAGTCATTATTTTGTTATTGAGAATAATTGAGGGATTTTAAACAATCGTTTTTCCGACACACCCAACGCAGCGTTGTGTCCTCTCATTCTGTTTATTATCTCTGATCACAGCTTAAGTCGGTGAAAGGTTTCACAGTAAGCTTATTGTTTAATGTGCACTTATAGGGCATCTGTCCGTCACTGCTTCTATCGTTTCACCTTTCTTACTAATTGCAGCAATAGCACCATTTGAATGGCACCGCTTTACAAGAATGTACGGTTGATAATTATATGTTTTAACATGAAAGCTACAAAAAAATTAAGGTTTTTGTCTGATTATTGTCTGCAACGTGCATGGTTGTGTGGATTTTAGAATACAATAAAATTGAATTTTACTTGATTCAAAGGTTAAAAGCAGCGCACATGTACACTTAGTTCTGAGCATCTTAAGATACGACTAGTCAAATTGCAGCATTTAAGCTATATTATTAAAAAAACAATTCCATAATTTTTCCACTTGATGTCCGCTTTCTTATAGCCCAGGACTCAACATAGAAGAGGCATATGCTAGCAGTGGCATTACACATATGTCAAACAGTTTTATGTAGAGTGCAAGATATTTTATGCAGAGTGACCTAATTAGCGGTTGTGTGGCGTAAAATACAATGTCTTAAACGTTCACCGATTTTTTTTAATTGTAAACGTGATGACGCCTATCTTATGTCTTTTTCCATCAATACTCCACTCATATTCGGAATTGTCGAATCTAAAATGCAAGACATCACATTTATTAACCGACGCCTAGGAAGAACGATATTTTTTAATTGGAAGTTGTGTCTTGAAAAATAAATTGATCTTATTCTGTCTCGGTTTTTCCTTACTATCTATTTTAACGGCATCACCATATATCATCACCCTGACCCCCTTGTTAGAGTTTACTGTGCATAAATTACGTGCAGAGCATGAACGGGCCTAAGATGTGAGCATCCTGATGACGCATAGCTCGAACTATATGGGCAAAGTTTTCGAGTAAAGTCACGTCCTGGGCCACGTTCTGGTGTGCGCAAACGTTGCATTTGTAATTAGCTGTTAGGTATCTACGTCCTCACATGTCCGCTTTGCCTATGATACTGTATAGTAATTTGCAAGGAACAACTGACAGGCGACAGAGAGGTCGTTTATTACTGCTGTGCGGCGAATAGCAGGGGTCTCATCATCTTCCAGAGAATTCATCCAAATATTAGGCTGAACGAAATGCAGGCTAACATACCCAAGTTCTTAAACACGTAAGATGGAATCCTATCCGGCGTTCAGATTTAGGCTTCGCGGTCTTTTCATTTCTTAAGCATACATCTAGGCAAAGCATACACACATTATTTAATCTGTGGATCAGAAAACATAGATATTGAAGAGACGTTTTGAAGGCTCAATAGATATAAATGGATAAGCTGATTATATGGTTACGTCTGTCAGAAGCAATCTATGAGCATGTTTGTTTTCTCAATTCTAATTCGATTATAAATTGCGTAAAATAAATCTGGTCTTTTTAAAATGTATTATTACATCATCTTTCGGTATTGTTACATTTACATTACGTTACACGTGCTCATTAAGTCTCAAAAACGGCATTTGTTTTCGTTATTCTTGAACATGTATAGAATATGTCTATGTGTATATAGAATACATATTGATATTTGGAAAACATTACCGACCCAGCATTTAAATAGCTGACGCTGACCAACATGTTTCATGGTGGTATTTAGGACAAATAAGGTCGCAAAATGTAAAACAACATCACGCAACGAGTTGTAGTGGTGAACCCAACCCGATGGCACAGTTTGTGGTGGAACCCATGAACGGAGAAGTGGGTTTCTTAAGTAATGCTAACGAGTTTCACATAGCCACAGGTCTTCTAACGTAACAAGCGCTAGTTTTAATGTTGCGCTCATAACCATGTCATAACTGATTAATTGATTTATTATTCGCATGACATGTGTACAACGTATGTATTACGCGTGTCACCCTTTTATATCAGGATCGTTTAAAGCGGCATCATTTATATTATTTATGCATTTATATCAACAATGCGTCCTCCAATACCTACTGAGTAATTGTCTTCCATTGGGATAACCTCTTCTTTGTATTATCGACTTGTCCTTTCTAGCATTTGGTCCTAAAGCTAGGGTTTCCGACATGTCTACGTCTCTGCTTTCTCAGAGCTGTACTTTCTCTTTCAATATGTTCAGTTGACTAATTCCCCCACTCACAAGCTCGAAATTATGTACATTCCCCTCCCTAGATTTAGCTCGTTGTATCCTTGTATCCAGCATCCCTGCCCTGGCATCTGTCAAAAGCCCACTCGCTCTTGAACTATCGGAAACCTATTCTACCCCGCCTTCCCATTTTTTTCCTTCCATAGATACCTACCAAGCTCGATCTGGAACCTATTGCCAATTTCCAATTGTTCGTATATGACTGTTTTACGTTTAATTTTATAATTTTCTGGCGCTCAGAGGGATAGGAGGATATTGCTTAAAGTGCTATCTCAAACGATCACACTTCGTTTTGATCCTTAGTGCCGTCCTTGCCAGCTACACCTGATTAACCCATCTCTTATTTGTGGCATTCTTAATCCTAAAACATCTTAATATTAAATCTTACCTTTTCTTGTACTTCCCTCTGTATACATCTTGACATCCCCCTGCCCCCAAGAAACTTGCTAGCGCAATTAAAACAGCAACACAATGCAAATCGAATGTATATATTAAATTCCTAAATGTGTACTTAGTTGTAAATGAATCATAAATATTTAAATAAAATGCAAATCTTATCACTTCTTTTTGTAATGTTTTGAATATCTTTCCCAACCTCCTAGTAGCCAAAAGAAGTAAAATGCATCTCGATGAAATTCTAGATCTCACCAGCGTCGGAAGTGTCACAATATCGGCCTGGCACGAGGTATGGGCGCAGATAAGACCTGGTGCGACAGGGAACTTTCCTACTGGACGACTCAGGTTCTGACCGCACATGGCCAGTTCCAGAGTTACATGTCAAGAAGCAAGAAGGCCATCAGCGATACTTGTGTAGTGTATAAATTTGGAGTGGCGGACACTGTGGAGCATACTGTTTTGCGGCGTGATGCACTCAGGGGAGCGAGGAAAGCAGGACCAATCCCTGTGAGAGGTCGGCCCATCAGGAAGGTGGTCGCCTATATGATGACTTCGGAGGAGGCATGGAGAAAGGCGACGAGCTTGTTGGACGCCGTTTTGACACTTAAGATTGCCAAGGAAACGGCCAGGCGGGAGAGGCTTAAGCGGGCCATTTAGAGGTCTCCCACGTCTTTGAAGTAATGCCAAAGTAATACCGAGCCTCGAGGGGTAGGGAGGAAGCCGGGTTTAGTGGATCTGCGAGTCCCACACTGATCACGCAGGCTGCTAGTGACGCATGTGCATCATGCATTTCCAAATCGGTTCTAAAAAAATAAGAAACGAAAACACTGTTTGTTAGTTACCACAATGGCAGTTAAGTGCATTTTGTAAATGCGGATATATATATATATATATATATATATATATATATATATTATCCCGCAATAGTTGCATACCGGTAGAAAAACGTGACTACGTCACGTTTGATATCAGCTCCTACATTTTGAATAAGTGCGTGACAGAAAGTGAAATGAAAAACAGTAAGTTGCAACATGTCGAAGTCAAGAGCTTTCTTTGCGAAAACGTAGGGCCTTATTCCTTGACTAAGTCCAAACGCGTGTTGTGTTTAACTCAAGTAACTATTGAAGATAAAGCCCATTCAAAAAAGGCCGTGTATCACTAGTATTAAAGGTTAGATATTGAAACCATATTCTCAAGGATTCCGCTTTAAAGATTCCTTCAGTTCACGAGTGGCCCATTTCGCTAACGACCCTATCACCGCCGTTGCGTTGCCTCGATAAATCAAAAGTATTTGCCTATGAAGTTCTCTGCCTAAGAAACTCACCCGATCACTTACTTCCCGTGGTGTTACTCAGCTTAACCGTGATGCACTTAAACGAAATTTCCGTCATGAAGCCTTCAGGCTCTGGGGTTAGAAAGGCAAGCGGTGTCCCGTTGTGCACGTGTCCAACTTTTAAGTAATTACGACAT
The DNA here is from genome assembly GCA_003439945.1 of Dermanyssus gallinae. Classification (NCBI taxonomy): domain Eukaryota; kingdom Metazoa; phylum Arthropoda; class Arachnida; order Mesostigmata; family Dermanyssidae; genus Dermanyssus; species Dermanyssus gallinae. The sequence goes on from QVRM01003971.1 coordinate 102,468, forward strand.
TTTCTTTTTTCACTCTCCTGTGCTACGTACCTTGTATGCATTGCGTCGGATCATACGGGGGTCAGTGAGTCTGACATAGTCACAGTTAACCGGCCACCGTCATGGAGGCACAATAGCTGATGGTGTTTCATAACGTCCACCGATTTTTTTGCCTCTGCACTGAGGGGGCTCTACTAACGTTGCGTCCAGTCGAAGGCCGACACCAGTCCCCATAGTAGTGTCGACGAGCAATGGCGTCGAGAGGGGCACTTGGGCTCCTAGTTAATGCTGCTCTCAGACTGGTTCTTGCAGGGTTATTATTCTGGGGTAACGATGGCTGTTCTTTCCTGTGACGCGCGCGAAATATACGTGCCGCGTACCGTAACATACCCTTCGAGTCCATCGAGTATAGGAGGCAAGGCATATGATATAGATTATGTGGCAGCGAATTCATATGGTCAGATTGTCGTACTGATAGGTGACTGCCACCGATTCCGGAACTCCGCCTAGTGATATGCCTGGGGCCTACTTAACCAGAGGGTACAGGGATGCATGATTCCTTGGCTTAATAGATATCATGATAATGAGAGCGAATTAAACCGTACGTGCTTCACGAGTACAGGAGTAACCCACTCATGAACAAACGAATTAGCTTTGTTGATTCATGTACGTCTGAGCTTAGCGAGCCATTTATTCAGGGAATAATAGCACTCCCAGTATTTCCGATTCGTGAGAAGCGATTACCTTCAGAGCAGGCAAGAGCTACCAATACGTCGCAAACACGGTAGGGCAAACAGCCGCCAGCTGACTTATCTGGTCACATTTTCCATAAGCTCTCGACAATGAGCATACGTCCGCAAAACAACTCACTCACTGGTGATTAGTGTATGAAGCCAGGTGGTCAGGCTTTACAGCCACTGTATGCCGAGGGTACAGTGGGAAGGTGTGGACGATAAAAGGAAAGGATACGTTTTGTTAGTCACTTTTTTCTATCTATCTAGGGAAGGTCAGGCGTGCGTCGTACATCGCAAGCTTATATATATATATATATATATATATATATAGCCAAATCGAAAGCGGCACATACATATATATATATATATATATATATATATATTTTTTTTTTCAGTAGATGCAAAGTTTATTTTTCGTATATTACATTATGTTTGTGGGACACATATTACAAGAGATTAGCTAAGCCAGTGTGCCTAGCGGGTATGTATTGTGACTATCACGTGTCCGCCTCGTCTAGGCTAGGCCGAGGCCACTTCAGAAGTGTGCCCCGAACGGAGGCCGCGTTTCCACGTTGTATGTCGAGATCCAGTTGTTGTTTAGAAAAGGACGACGATCTGTTATCACCGGTTGACTGATCTAACAAAGTGCCGATTTTGCGGATCAGCTGTCTGGTCCGAACACCAGGACTACCCATGGTCTCAAAGGCAAGTGGGAATTCGTGGGGATACCCAATTGATGAGTATTTTCTTAGCATGCTGGTCTCCGCAAGGTGGGCTGCATAACCGGCTTCGGATGCGCCGCCACCGACCATAGAAGGTGCTATGGAGTCGGTAACGGTTGCATCCCAAACCAGCATTTTGCCTCGCTCGAATGGTGTAAGTGTCATCCCGTCTGGACGCCTGCCGTCCTCCACGCGGAGGCCCGGGGGTTCGAGGCTGCACAGACGACCGCATGATCTGAGGGCTCTGTTGAAGGTCTCATTGATAGCGGCATGTCGAGGGCGTCGGCCTGTGCTGATGATACACGATAGGCCGTGATGTCCCAGTTTGTCGACGGGGTGACCACATTGACACCGATGGGGGCTAACCAGGTCTGTCCCCAGTCGTAGGCCTACTGCTATACGAATCGTCTCGTCGTCAAGAAGGGTGCCTATGGGTGCACTGGGAAGCGCGTGTAACCAGGCACCTGAATTCTTTGCGGAAACGGCGTTTAGGCGAGCTCTAGTCGTGTCGTCGGCAGCTTCTGATAGAGCCGTCGTTGTACTTCAGCGTGCAAAGGGGCACTCCAGTCATGTTGAGATAGTATGCTGTCAGGCCTGCCACCGCACCGGGCCTCAAGGTTCTCCTGAAGCTGGGCTAAGCGGCTTCTAAACTGGCCAACTCCTGCTGTATCTAAAAGGGGGGTTGCCCTGTTTTCTGCGCTTAGCATGGAGGAGACTATGGCAGGACCGGCCAGGGTCTGTAAGTTCGGAACCCCGAGGCCTCCTTGAGAGACGGGCAGTAATGCCTGCTGCCGTGCGCTAGGCGGTAAAAATGTGTTGAGCAGAGCCTCGAGGGTAGACAGTGTCAACTCGTTGAGCGCTTGCAAGTCGTCGACCCGATTGGATAGGTCAGCTTCTCGAAGAAGGTGGATGAGTCTCAAGGAAGAGAAAGAAGACCTGAGTAAGAAGAGTCCCCGATGGGCTCCTAGAAGAGGAAGGCGAACGGCGGCATTTTCCAGCTTTAATCTCCAGCGCTCGATTGCTGCTGTAAGCCCTTCGGGACAAAGCGGTACACCGAGTAGCTCCAGATCGTCTTTGGCAGTCACCTTGCAGCCGGGCAGGAGGTCTCAAAGTAACTGTATATCAGGGGAAGCCTCACGGGTAGAGCCCAGGGTGCATACTTCACATTTGGCAGGGTTTAACTCCAGCCCAGATATTACACCAAAGTTAAGGACCCGTCGAATGTCCTCCGCTACTGTATGAACGTTCCCTCCTAGTAGGCCATCGTCAAGGTACCAGAGGATCCGCGGGCGTTTGAAGGAAACTACCAGATCCTTCATACCCAGACAAAACAGAGGTGGTGCTAAGGGGTCTCCCTGCTGCAGTCCCGTGGCGGACGAAATAACATGCTCAGGCAGGACCAGATGGGAAGGAAGCCGATAAGTCAGCCCGACGTGGTGCAATAGATGAGGGGCGTGGGATGCAACAACCTTCATCAGATGATCGCGTCTCATAATGTTAAAAGCGTTTCTAAAGTCGAGCTTCACAAGAACCCCTGAACGTTTGCGAGAATCGAGAAAAGCACAGGTTGCATGAATGGCTACCTCGGTCCCGCCCGGCGTCGCAAATCCCGACTGATGTGCACCAGTTGCGTCAGAAATAACGGCCTTGTTGTGGTTACATCCGACTTTTGTGGCGACCCTGCGTAGCGTAGACGAACAAGCAATCAGATCCGTGTATGTAAATGATTAATAAATCCTTAAAAAAACATATATATATATATATATATATATATATATATATATATATATATGTGTTTTTTAATGATTTATTAATCATTTACAATACGTTTGCACACTCGGCAGTGGTCGCCTTCGTATGATTCAACATTGTTGATATCTATATCTATATATATATATATATATATATATATATATATATATGTATGTGCCGCTTTCGATTTGGCTGCATTAGAAATTGGGTTTAATATGAGAGCACCTTGTGTTTCTGCCTGGAAAATCGTACAAGTATAGCAGATTGCTGCGGGTGTATTGCGGGGCCAGTGATTCATCATTCTGTGGTTAAACTAATTTCCTTCATTATTTCTAGACGGGCCGTTGATTGCACCAAGTGTACTCATGGTCTTGCAGTTGGTCAGTCGTAATGAGGTTTGCCTCATTTGCACACCTAGGTAGAAGTTAATTTGCCACAGTTTTGTTTGCTCTTCTCGCGGCTAGGTGCCCATCTGCGTCTTGCCCAAGAGCAGGGACAAACAAACGCGTGTGATGACTTGGCCAATGGCTAGACCGTCGCTTCAATTTGAGCCGCTTTGTTTGCGTATATCTGTGGATAAATATAAGGCATGAGTGATTAAGAGAACAGCATAGGCCACCTGCAAACGCGTTCGGAAACTGGTCCTTCAATGGGTACATCAATATTCAGGTTTGTTTTTGGTTTCTACTATTTTTGTTTGTGTTTACATTACTTTATATACACTTGATAATAAGCACACTTATACACATTAAACCCACTACATTCGGTTACTCTATTACGACAGCTACAGATGCCCTTTAATGACAATTACTCAAAACCGGACAGGCGTGATAACGCAAATAATTTCCAAAAGTGGACCTAGCTAGCTAAAATAGCTAAACGCTTTGAGTTCAAGTGTTTAGAACTTTTAGTGTTTAGAATGTTTAAAGTGTTTAGAACAAAAGCGAACAGCAATTGAGAACAGGGCGTGCTTCTTCTGTATCCCTCAGGGCAGGCTAGCATTGGGCACCTAGCCGTGCAGCCGCATTATCATCATCAGTGAGTGAGTGATGATGGTGATCTGCATACGCGCACAGGCAGAGAGCTCTGTCGCACTTCCTGCGGCTCCAAAAAACGAGCAAAAATTGCGTTAAAACTTCTCATCTTGAAACAGAATCGGTGACGCGTACCGCTTAGTTTCCATCGTCCGGCAGTTTAATAACAACAGCAGCAGCAGCATCGTCGTCGTCGTCGTCGTTGTCGTCGTCAGCTCTACCCCCACAGACATCCGATTGCCGCCCATTGCGCCTGCTTCTGTTCTATCTGTGTATGACCATAAAGGCTTAGAGTGGCGAAAGTGGCCATCAGTCTGGCCGCTAAGATTTCCGCTGAGGGCCTGTTAGGAGCCTGGGCGCCGTCGAAGCGTTGAACATTGTTGAATCAGCCTTACAGGGCTGAACAACAGCAGTTGAAACAACAGCAGCAGCAACACAACCGCCTAATATGTGTTGTTGTTGACGTTGTTGTTGTTGTTGTTGCCGTTGTTGTTGTTGTTGCTGTTGTTGATGTTGTTGTTGTTGATGTTGTCGTTGTTGTTGATGTTGGTGTTGATGTTGATGTTGTTGTTGTTGTTGATGATGATGATGTTGTTGTTGCAGTTGTTGTTATTGCTGCCGTCGTCGTTATAGTTATCTTTCCTTTGAACCTGCCCTCCCTGTAGCCATATCTATTACTACTTCTAAGTACAAGAGGACGGTGGACGCTAACCTTGACGGGTTTGTCTGGCGTTAACTGTGCGGCTGCTTCAGCTGCTCCCTCTCACTGTCGCTAGTTCTCTCCGCATATTCTTCATGCCGCCCTGGCACATAAGCTACGAAGAGCGTGGCGCCGTCGCTTCCCTCGCTAGTCAAGTGCCTTGAAGGACCTTGTTGGGAGGAGCAGGAGGAGGAGGAGGAGAAGGAGACTGGGAGGACACAACGTCTGTCCTTCTCGAACCGGCCTGTCCTTTCTGAAAGCAACGCGTAAGGAAAAGCGGAAGCGTGAAAGAGCCAACCGCCTCTGCACGGCAGCGTCGCGGGCTTATGCAAAACGACCTCTCACGTTGAAGAGCAGGACGCTCGCAAAGAGCTAGAAGAAGACGGAACGAGAAGGGGAACGCTACTTAAGTTTGTCTCTTTACGCGCAATATCTCCAGACTGGAAAGATTCGCTTCAGTACAAGGATGACTTAACTAGAGCGGGTCTCTGATACGTGCACGAGATGATACTCGCACACACAGATATATATATATATATATATATATATATATTTTTTTTTTTCCACTTATTTTAGCCGGTGTACACATTCATAAGGAGACAGTTGTTACCTCTAATATATATATATATATATATATATATATATATATATTGTTGTGCATAGACTTGTTCATTGATCTTAAAAGAGATATTTGAAGCCATACCTCATCGTCGATTTGTAAAAGAATCTGCCAGAGTTGGAATGGGAAATGAGAGGAAATGCTCTTAAACATGTATGGTCTTATCTGGAACAACGGCATCAAATATACGCGCACTAAGATTTAAAAAATAATTTAGTTCGGGGCAAAAATACCGAATGGCACAGGGATCTGTGCTCGAGCCACTTTTATGAAGCATTAGTCAAATAGCAAACACATCTCTCAGTCAATGTATACGGACCGCAGTGTTCAAACAACTATTACATGCAGTGTTAGTGCACTGAAGAAGCAATAACACTGCGCGTGGCAGTAAGACGCCTTTTCCAAAATGTATATTCCAATATAAGAACGAATAAAAAATATACCAGGCAAACATTCCTCTCCCTCCCTTTGACAATCAAAATAAAACCAGGCCTGTCATGTATTTACTCCCTTTCTTGCCCGCAAGAATTATATATAATTTCTATTTCAATTTTAGTTACAATGCTAGTTTGATAAAGACTTTATTTTAAGTTACGTCCGCGGTTTGAAAGGTATCTTTATCTTATTAAGATGTTGTTCAGTGTGGAAGGAAGAGCCAAACTGAATAGACAGACGGATTAACAACAAATAAATGATACTAAATCGCAAACAGGATTTTAGTACTTGCGAACTGTATCGTAATGTGAACGAAACTAAATGAATAAACGTTGGTCTTAAAAAGTATATATATATATATATTCGCTTATATCTAAAGAAGATAACAGTTGTCTTGTTATGAACTTATAGACCGGATCAACTAATTGAAATTTTAAATGTTTGGTCGTGTCTAACAGAGTTCCACGCACAGATGCGGTGTTACCCCACTGACTGTCTAGCGGTGCACGTATTCAACATATCTGGTGTTATCCACCAATAAACGCGTGACAAGTGTGTTCCGCTTCCGTACTGATTATTGAAAGGGCTAATGAATCAGTAGCGGTTGCATCCCATACAAGCATGCGATCCATCTCGAAAACAATGTACAATGTAAGGGCCAGCTCGTGCGGCCCCTTTCCGTAATCCTGCGAAGCCAGGAGGCTCGAGAAAACAAGGAAAGCCAGCAGGGTCGGCTAAGTGTGCCGTTAAGTCTGCGTGTCGGACTCGACGACCTGAGGTGAAGACGCAAGAGAGGTCATGGTATGCCTGTGACCCCTCTTGATCGCCGCATCTGCGTTGATGAGGGAATACGAGATTTGCTTCCAGGCGTGACCCCCCGGCTAATTCGAACAGTGTCATAATGTAGTAGGGTGCCTAAGTGAGTACTGCGGAAAGCCTGTAACCAAGCACCGGCGCCTTTTGTGGAGACCGCTCGGAGTCTGGATTTGTCAAGCGTGGTGGGAGCTTGCTCAAGGCGCGAATGTCTCTTCTTAGAGTGGGGTCGAGCAGCCTTTCTGGGAAAAGGTGTTCGCGAGTATGAAACTGCACAGGGAGGCCTGGCGGTTAAGGCTGCCAAAGTAAGATTGTAAACCTCTTCATCTGTGCCGTTGAGCAACTGCGTGGCCTTTTCCAATGCTTAGGATATAGAGGAGACCACGGCATGTTATTCCCAGCCCACCCAAGGATAAAGGAGGCAGAGCTTACAAGCCTACGTCGGGTGAGAGACGTAAGTTTAGGAAAGCCTCCAGTGTATTCAAGGTCCACTTGTTGACGGCTCGAGAATCTTGCTCAAGTCGAAACAATTGGCCCCCCTGAACAAGTGAGTTACCTAAGCCACCGAGAAGCACGATCTTAGTAGGTGTATTCGGCGATAGGATCTCAGCGGTAGAAGGCGGCTGACGGCTAACTCAAGCTTCTCTTTCCACACAGTATGTCCCAGATAACCTTCATCTCTGAGGAGAGCGGAACCCCGAGGAGCTAAGCCGCCCGGACAGCAGGAGCGTAGGCAGACAAGACCAACTGCAGAGCTCCTGGGAAAGGACCCTACGGCAAAGCGCATCTCGACACAGGAGGTAGAGGATGGCAGCAACGTCAACAGACAATACGGCGAGCGAACGTCCGAAGCGAAGAGAGAGCCTGTGGGAGTTTATTTTGAAGAACCTCAAGGTTTTCGGGCTGTGACATAAAGGTGTCTGAAGAGCCAATAAGCCTGGCGGCGCCTAAAGAGTGAGTATTAGCATGTTTTATGTACAACTTTCTCATAGTTAATCTTTTAAATGCCTCTAAGAAATCAAATAATACGCAATCAAAGGCCAACCGATTGTAAATTATTATGTCTTAATCATGTGTTATTTTGGCGAGTTGAGTCACCGTGTACTTGCTTTTAGTATAGACATGTTGCTTTCCATCTAAGAAGTCTTTGTATAAAAAAAATAAAAAAATGGTACGATGCATGATATTAATGATTGAGCTGCAGGTATACAAGTATCTTTATTTGACGTGGGATCGTTGTTATGCTCAGGAGTTTTGACTAGCTGAGAAATACAATTTAGTACAGTGCCATCCTTATAAGATTGATTGCAGATGTAGCTGCATTATGGCGCTAGTTGTATTGTTTGTTTACTCTTTTACTGTTTTCGCTCTGCAAAAAAAGTAAACATACAATTTAGTTCGAAAAAATTTGCGTTGCTTTTCTTAGAATCTTTTTTCTATCCGCTCGTTCAGCTATCTGCCACCTTCAGTTGCAGTCTGTAAATTACCGCGAATACAGTAATACGACGGTTTGTGGTCAAGTACTTTTTTGGTTTGGTATTTTTCCCCAACAGTGTTACCCTTCCAGCGGCCCAAGGAAAAGGAGATTCTTACCGAAACAACGCAAGGTAAGAGCCATTGCTTTCGCCCAGCCGGTCTACGGCTGGTATCGCATTAACCGCGTTGCGGTTCTGCCGGACATGTTCCCTAAAGTCGTTTCTGTTTACCGTGGTTTGGCTCCGATTTCGATTTCCTTAGCCATTTGAGGCGTTGTTTTCGTCCTCTGTTTGGTATCGCCGCACTCAACAGCAACAACTTGTGTCAGGTGTGGTGCAATCTCCGGAAATGTCCCACGAATGCGCTGTAGTTGTCTTCAACGCGTGTCTACTAAGGTGACGTCTATTCCCTATATATATATATATATATACTACTTCGCGAACGTAACACATATATTTTGCCATTTCTAAAACCAAGCGTGTTAATGTATAGCATAATGTGATCCAATACTGAAATCTGCGCTTCAAGGAATTCTCGTTTCATCGGAAGGATATAAGCTAATTTAACGGGACGAGTATTTTTAGCGGATAATTCGAGTCTCAATCTTCTCGGTTGCTAAAACCTTCTTTGCTTTCCAATTTGTGCCGCGTCTTTGATAAGGCTTAGTCTTCAAACAAACTCATCACTTAGTAAGTCGTTTTGTATTGCACAATCACATGCCCTATCGTTTTCGGTTAAACGGGTAAATCCTCGGGTCTATTTGTCTCCTTGAGACACTAATTAACATTCTCCTCTCTAGTTGTTTATTAAACAGGCTTAGACGTGGATCCCTACGTTCAGTCATTTCTACTTGTATGTGACCTGGCTCGCCTAACCTAAATTATTCCGTCCATAAATAAAATAAAAAAAAAATATATATATATATATATATATATATATATATATATATATATTATGGCTGCGTGTATTACATGGACGGTACGACGGAGGCGAATGGCGGGAATAGAGGGCAGCAACAGAGGAACAGCAACAGGATCGCCAAAGTGGGTGCGCGAACACAACCATAACGGCGACGGCAGGAACCCCAACAGCGACATCCACCGCTACAACAACCAGAAGAGCAGATATCTCGACCAGGTTCAACCGCTCGACCAGGGGGTTAATAAAATCAGTGGGAAAACGCGTGGTAATTGCTGCAGACTCATACGTAGACAGAATAGAGGAACAGGTTAACCTTAAGGTGGCTACGAATACAGGAGGGACTTATTTTTTGCTTCTATTAGGGTCCGAGGAGCAAGAGATATTGTGGCAGCAGCTATGCAAGATAATATTCGACCATGTTGAACACAGACTGGTGTTTCATGGGGGACTGGTAGATGTTTTCAGGCCCGGGATATGAATCGTGCTGTGAATAAGATCGGCACACAGATACAAGACTTCATAGAATTTTGCGAACAGCGAAACGTGGTGTTGACAGTGCGTTCTCCTCGAATGGTGGTGGATTTTAAATAAGAACGGGACTATTGAGGTGTGCAGGGCAGTCAGTAGAAAGATGATGCAGCTGGTCAGGGCAGCGAATTAGGAGTACTTGTCTCTGGAATGCGTTCAGGGTAATCCAAGGGCCATGGCCCCCGATTGGTCGCATTACGGAGAGGTAGGTACTGTACTTGCGTTACTGCTAATTGGCAAGAAGGCCTGTGATTGGCACATTGTTAGGCCGGTTATGATTAAAGTAGTCGATGCGCAAGTGGGATATAGGAAAAGCGAGCACTAGTTGAAGACGTGAAATCAACAACATCTGGGCAGCGCACCGGAAATGCGAGTCCCGGTTGAAAATTTGTCAGGCACACAGGGTGGACATTTAAACGAAGGGGAACGGGAGGGTGCAACAGATACAGGGCCAACATATACAGAAGGGGGCCATATGGATACACAGAGTACGACAAGAGGAAGAATACAGGTACAGGGAATCGGGCTAATAGGAGATACTTCCTGAGGGAGAGGGAACACATAGAAGCAGTGGGGATCAAATGGGCATTAGAGGTCATCAGGCGGTTATCAGTTGTATCGAGAGACGGAGGCAAAATTTGACATAAGAAGCAAAAAAGGAAGCAGGGCAAAGGGAAAGCGTAGGAACAATGTGTCTTTCGAATGGGTTGCCATGTTAAATATAAAAGGGAGAGGCAAAGAGGAAAGTGAGAAGAACTCTTAAAAATAAAGTCTGTCGATATCATGATAGTAACAGAATCGCATTTGTGTAGGAGGGAAGCGCCGCCGGGTTTAGAGGAATACAATTCATATGAGAAACTATTTCGTGCAAAGAAATTGGTAATGTCAAAATGAATGATCTGGTGGTTATAGAGATACACCTGGAGGGAACAACATGGGCAGTTATGGGGGTATATAGAGTGCCAAGCAACACAGAAAAAGAAAACGAGCAGCTATGTAAAAGAGTACATAAAGTAATTGGGGAATATTAGGATAAGGGAGGGGTAATATGTCTGGCAGATTGAAATGCACATATCGTACAGCTGGATGAACAAAACGACAGAGCGGGCAGGAGACTGATACAACTAGCAGAGTCTAGCGGGGTAAACATTTTAAATTTAGACTCGCGTGTAAAAGGGAGATATACGTACACACAAGGGGATAGAAAGTTATGCGAAGACTATGTACTGATAAAGGGTAAAATTAATAACTAGGTAGAATAAATCAAGAACAATGAAAAGAAAATATAAAATATTGGCAGTGATCATAATTGGGTAGAAATACGCAAGTAGAAGGAACAGCCGGGGCGGGTAGATGTACAGCAGAAATGCTTGGATAAAAAATAATAGGCGCAGAAAGTAGAGTACATAATTAGCTCCTAGTGGCAACTGGGGAAAAGCTGGTAGATAGATGCATAGGAAAATGAGGGATGCCTATGACAATTGCTGTAAGCTAGGGAAGTATGTTCAAAAGGGAGAGGAACGAGGGTGGTGAAGTAATAAAAATTGGGCATATATAATATTAAAGCGGAACAGGTGGAATAGGTAGCATAGAAAGGTAATGGCAGGCAAACACAGACCGTGGCGGCGTGGTCTAGGGAACTAGTGCGCTAGTCATGGTTGTCATCTACCGGGGTGTCGCCGGTTCGATCCCTGTTGTTGATTAAATTTTCTTTGAGTGATGCTCATTGAGAATAGATGATGAACCATACAGCCGAGAGTCAGCGGCCATGCTGCCACAAGGACTGTTGGGGAAACCCTAGATATCTTAACAAGTCCGGCCCTCGGTGCATTAAAGATATACCTCAGGTTAGGTTCCAAGGACGTAGGGGACGGAGGATAGTCTAGAATTGAAAACAACATTCTTAATTTTTTTTTTTCAATTTAAGGCAAACGCAGACAACGCAAAAGAGTATTGAGCCCATTACAAGAAGGCTAAGAATAGAGCTCAAATGTTAATACGATATGCAAGTGAAAATGCAGACGAGAGGGAATTTAACAGGGTTTTGGGGGCTCCCTAGGGACAGCAAGCGAAACAGTTTTGGGACTATGTAGGACAGGAAAAAACAAGGTTGATAAATAAGGAGCGGTACAGAACTTACACAATAGAGAGACTATTTGCACTATAAGTACCACTGGCGTGAATAGTGTAGAAAAGGCAATAACTGGCATGGAGATTACGACCACAGCAAGGGGAACATGTGCGTTTAGACATGTCAAGCGAATAAAAAATTAATTAATCATTACACAGTGCCATGCTATTCCCTTATTGTAAACATATATATTGTAGTTTGCATAGCCTACTTGTACTTGGACTTGGTAATGCGGATCAAAAGGTTCGTCGGATCAAAACCATCGCCTGTCTGCAATCTCCAAGAGCTCATGCCGACTACAGCGCCGGAGAGAAACGTTCGTCGAAGGTAACAACAATAAGTATCATATGGATTGCTTTCAAATTGCGCTGGTTGCAAGTCGCGCAACTGTAGCATATTAGACCTGCTAGTAATAAACTGTAACAGAAGCAGAAATAGATAATAATAATAATAATAATAATAATAATAATAATATAATAATAATAATAATAATAATAATAATAATAATAATAATAATAATAATACGAGCCCGGTGGCGTGGTGCATTCGCCTGCGCCTCGTGACCGGAGAAGACACATAAGTGCTCGGGTTAAAACCCCACCGTTGCACATTTCTATTTATGGGGTCCGTCTATAAAGCAATGCAAAACGCAGTCCCGTGGACATAATATTTTGTCTGGGGCAGAAAAGACGCAGTTTACCGAAACAATGCACCAGGTCAATAAATCTGGTCAATAAAATGTACGTAGTCTTTTTCCATCTATTGCATGTATTTCGTGCCACGAAATTTTTGACTACACCTCCTAGTATGTAGCAAACGGAATGAGTGAAATTGGGCATTGGTTTCGTATGCCCTCCGTCGTTTACTTCTCTTCAATTGTTTGGTTTCGCTATTAGACAACTTGTGCATTTTTCTTAGAGAAGTCTGGCGCGAATCAGGGCGATTTATGTTGGGTGCATAGAGTGATTAGGTTAAAAATGATTCAGATAGACTTTTCATTGACTTTATCATAAAAGTTAATAAATGGAAAAAAGCTTGGGTGGCTTCCAGAAAGGTGCATACCACGTTATTTTGCTGTCACCTCTAACGCTGCATAAATTAGCGCTATGAGGTAACCATTGGGCGTTCCGCGGCGTTAGCGTACATGATCGTAATAAAAATAGAACTGTTGCACCTTTGCTGAGTGCCATTTTTAAAAGTTTTTCTGGAAGTCGTTTACCCCCCCCCCCCCCCAATGTTCATGGCTAATTAAGCCGTTGACTTCCTGTTTCATCGACGTATTTATGAGCCTAGCCGAACCTTGCGGCAAGTGGCCGCTCATCTTTGTAAAACCCACTTCTTAACCTTGGCTGGTTTTGTCGCACTTATCGCAGAGGTTATACTTCCTGACTTACGCCTAATACCCTAAAAACTTTACGTACAATTTACTCATTCGAATCGAATTGTTTTTCTTACATGCGGTTTTCGTTCCCCTTCTTTTTCCGACAGCATATACATCCTGTATAAAAATCTCCTTCACTGTCTAGCACTTGCTTAGACTATTCTACGATGAGTATTATTCAATTTACATATCTAGACCAATAGACCGGTCTCGGCTGCGCAAACACCTCACCAGTGTTTCACTGTGTGTGGCTGGTGGAATCGCTCTCGTCACCACGGCGTAGTCGCTGCAAGAGTGACGAACGCGAGAGCAGCCTAGGATGTCTACCACCGCCTTGTGGGCAACTCGTGCCGTGTTAATATTAATGGTTTGCGTCTCTTTGCGTCGGTTGTTTATTTACCAATAGCCGTATTCTGAGTCTCAGGAGACATGAAAACATTACAGTTCAATCCATACTATATCTATTTCTATCATCATCGTCCGCTGCTGTCGGCTCTGTTGTCGTTTTGCTGATTCCTTATGCGCAGGCACAGGTGACGTGCGTCTTTTTGAGCCAGCCAACATTCGCTGGAGGTCTGATCAATGCCACCTGTTCTGCTAGTTTCATCGTTGGCAGCGTTACACGCTCGGCCACCGTCAGTACAACTGCGCCAACTGCTCCTCAATGTTGCTGAACGTTGTCCGTGCGTTGTCCATTATCCTGCTGTCGTAGTGTGCCTGCGTCGAGTCGCGGGCCAACTCTGCAACATCGTCGCCTCCTTCCTGCGCAACTGGTGTTATGGCTGTCATTAACTGTTGGTTTAGGCGTTGTTGCCTCCGTCTTGTGGGGCTGGTGGGGGGGGGGGGCAATAGTGATTGCTACTTTGCTAGTATTGTCTAGCAACAGCTGCTTTCTTCTTTGCTTTTTGGCTAGGTCTTCTGATGTTCGGCTCTATGTCTACGGCGCCTTCCTTAAGATCCTGTTTGCCCTCGTCTTTTTATAACTTCTCGTCGTCGAGTTACCAGAGCCCTTGTAGGTGGAGAATAGGCGGGCAAAATAGCACTGGCGGACAACGAATGAGGAGCCGTGGAGGAAGCCACCGTCTATATCTGTATTTCCTATGGCCTGTCTTTCCTATGGCCACGGTCTTCCTTGTAGCGTATAGTTTGAGGCTTTAATTGCCTCGTGCATCTCTAGCCATGGCTTCTCGTATTGTAAGCTTGTGTTTCGCATCACTATACTCGTACATCATTGCCGACGGACGTTAAGTTTGCGGCGTTTGCGTTTTTGTTTTCTGCTCCGCGATTTGGCTTGTCTGGCCACTGTTCACTCCTAAGTCCAACCCTACGTGACGCCCACAACTCTGAAGTCCAACACTAAGTGATGGCCACCACTCTTACCTGCTGGCCAGTTCAGTCACCATCGCTCTGCTGAACTTAGATATCGTCGTTTCCACTTTGTTTGGCTCATTTTTTGTCGTCGTCATGTAAGTCGTTCGTGGGCACCACATCGATACTGTTTCTATGGGTTGCACCTGGTTATTTGTAATCTGGCGCACCATAATGGGTGCCCTAACCGCAATTTTTCACATCATACTCACAGTGTGGGTATGTTTTCAGCCCATGCTTTCAGCTTTGTCCAAATGTCATGTGCGGACTTCTATTTTAACCAACTGATTTCATAGCGGAAATGTAACAGAATTAGGACTTTGTAAATGTTGAGTTTAAATTGTGTTGTGGCAGTGGAACGTACTTGCCTAAAGTTTGCGCTGCTATTTCTGAGTTTTCGGGTTATACATTTACGGCTTTTTGAAAAGAGTTTTTTCGTGTCGTCCATTCCGTCATTCACACAAGATGCCACAAGGCCAGTTTCCTCATTTTTGCCCAGCAAAACGGCGACGGCCCTGCCCGCCACATAACAGCTTGCTCAGCTTTAGCGCACGCTAGCAAATGATCCTGCCTTATGCGTCCGTCAAGGTCATTTTCAAGTCAGAAATTTGCGGCGTGGGTTCTCGTTATGTCTCATTCACAGAAATCGACTCCGAGCTAACGCGATCATCATCATCAAGCATAAAGATCATTATTATGCGTAGCCAACGAACACGTATTCCGGTCAAAATTATCACACGCAGTATGAAACCTTGCCTATAGGAAAATCCTATCATCATGCGGGCTTGTCACCATACCCAACGCTCTGTTTGGTCACTTTGCTGTTGCAGGGCGA
Source organism: Dermanyssus gallinae (assembly GCA_003439945.1). Taxonomy (NCBI): domain Eukaryota; kingdom Metazoa; phylum Arthropoda; class Arachnida; order Mesostigmata; family Dermanyssidae; genus Dermanyssus; species Dermanyssus gallinae. The sequence goes on from QVRM01003971.1 coordinate 117,896, forward strand.
TTGTAGTTACCACGGAAGACATGACCTTCTCTTGAGGGACATTCCGCGATCTAGCGATGGCTATTAATGATGTTAGGCGTGCGTGCCGTATAATGACTAAACGGCTATGACAAGACCGACAATACGGGCGGCTACATGTTAAACGTGCGTACGACCTTAAAGATAGGAAAAGGCTGAAACGCCTTATGTGCGGTGACAGATCGTCACTGTCGGGACTTAGTATACTACGATAGGGCCGCCGACAACAACGACCACAGTAATAACAACAACAACACTAGCAACAACAACCATAGCAACAACAACAATGACGTGAGCAACAACAGCAACTGCTATCTTCGTTGAGTCGCAGACCAACATAAGTCGTAGAGTTCCTGCCCTATCGCCTTTTCGTCGTTTAAATAAATGGCCTAAGCCATAAAAGCCACGTTCTCGCTACCACTATTCCTTACTACTCCTAATGCTACAACGACAACAACTAGTGCTACAAGCAGTACTACCCCGTTGCCAGGCTGTGGGGTTATTGCCAGTGCGTTTGATGATGACCTTCATTGCGCGCAGCTCGATGCCCGAAAGACCCCAACACGCGAAGGCATCGTCTTCGCATACGCATTGACACTGGCCGCAGTGGTGGGTGAGCCCGGGGCCGCATATCGAGATCAGCGGGTCGGGCCAACAGCAAGCGAGGCTAAATGTTTTATGGCTGGTTATTCCTTCATAATAAAGTCTTTGCCGCTGCTGCTTCGACGATCAAATAAGCTAGCAGCAGCAGAGTGTAGACAGACAGTCGTTCATGCTTAAAACCTTATCTCGCCGTGGTATTTTCTCTTTTTTTATGTCTGCCTACAAAAAAGCGTGTTTATCCTTTTTCGCCGTCGTTGTCGTCGTTTGTATGCGCTCCCGCCTTCGCACGGCTCTACCATGTATTCCTTCATCTAGAGCGTGCTTTGAGATAGACCTCTTTCAGTCTGTCAGGGGTCTTCCCCGGTGAAATGTAAATATGAGAAACATTTTCTCATTTTGCAATTAGTTGGTGTTTTCAGAAGTTAATTGCGGACATTTTTACCGTTTGCTCTTGGTGGTGTTGCGTAGGCTTCGGAGTAAATCTTGCTACTTGGTCAATATTCATCGAATTTGTTTCTTAAGAAATTCGACTCGAACGTCGAAAAAGACGGTGAGCATCATTTTGCCTGCTGAGGTCACAGCGTGGATTTTTTGTAGAGGTGACGGTTCCTGCTGTCCCGCTTTGCCTCTGGCTCGAAGTAATGGCACCTACTCTTGTCATTGGTGACAATCCGCTTCAAAAAGCAGGTCTTCATGACATCGAAATAGGCGTAACACTGCTAGCTTCATACAGTTTCTTCTGCGGTTTGCTGCTGAGCTTCTTTTAAACTTACTGCGCGCACATGTTTCGGTAGTCTGTCGTGCATACATCGTTTTAAAGATTTTCCGTAAGGCTATTTATTGCCCGTGTACGGTTTTTTTATGTCATTGTAATCCACTCCGGCATTTACCTCGTCTAAATTGGAAACCATGCAAACCAATTTAAGAGTGGCCGGTCTGGGTCTCGAACCCAGTCCTCCCGAATGCAAGGCAAAGGCTTTGCCACTAAGCCATCTTGATCGGTTGTTGTCCGCTGTTCCAACCCTGGCCTTCACCATCACTGCCAACATTCCTATCGCAACATGCCGATCGCTGCTTACCGGTTCGTCCACCGTGTCGATTACTTCGGTCGTGATTACCGAGTTTACCTAGTCTGGTTTCGGATCATTGCTCAGACACTCCCGGCCTTCACAAAAATAGGCACTCCGCTTTTTTACTGACTTGTCGGACACATAGTCTCCCCCGTATACGGCCACCTTCCGGCGATAACGTGGCCGGTGAAACACCTTCCGCAGTAGGAATCTGATAACACATCGCTACCCCTCAGTCGTTGAATTTTGCAATAGGAATGGCATGATGTCCTCACACAGACTGCCGCGTCAATCGCACGGCATACACACCTGCTGCTTCTCTTCTTCGTCATGCGCGGCTGCCCGCGCATACGCAAAACTATACGAGACATTCCGTTCGCGTTCCTAGTTGTCTAACTATGTTGCGACAAAACGGCCTATTCAAATTTCAATTATCTTGGTTGTTACGACGTTTCGTACCTTTTCATACGAACACCCTAACTGTAGATTGTAGATACCCTAACCGAAATGGTTTAGTTAACTCTCTGCTGCTTGGTAAACTCTATTTGTTTGTATACTCTATCGCCACTGGCCGGGCTGTTGTGTGTAAAGGCACTCGACGCGAGACAATGTACGTCCAATACTGTCGGTAGTCCAGTAGCGAAAATGTTCTTTCTCACAAATGCATACAAATAAAAAACAAATTATTTATATATATATATATATATATATATATATATATATATATATATATATGTATATATATATATATATATATATATATATTATCTGATTAAATGCATTATGTACATTGGGCGTTGTGGTTAAAGCCATGGTAGTGTTAGACTTACAAACCCACGAAAATTCAGTCGTTCTTTTTGTCCCTTTCCGAGAACAACCTCAGTATCCCTCTTATGGAGAGTAGTTTACTTAGCTTATAGGGTGATTTTTGCTTCGCACAATAATTTTGCGAGTTTTCTCACCATGGATCAAAACGCCTAGTCTTTAAGAAGCGCCTCTACAAGGTATTATCATTTCACGGGGCTTCCCAGTCTTAGGTTCCGAGACAGTAGCTCTCGCTGGATATTAAAATGGGCACAGCGTTTGTTACGATACCATAGATCGTCAGCCCCCTCCTGAGTTGCACATACGGCATAAGAGCGAGCCAGGTTTACCAATACCGCCTATGTATCGCTGAATAGAGATTATCTAAGGCTGTACCATATCTAGACATTTTGTATAGTATTTAGGGTGGCTTGGTTGTATTGCTTCTCATTGCTGATTTCACCTGGTTAGTGTATCTATTCTGCTGATGAGAAGTCAGTCCCTCCGTCCCGGGGTTGAACGACGGGCATCTTTTAGGAGTGTAGCATCTGACATGATGTTGTCGACTACTGATGCTAAGATACGGAGCCGAGAGGTAGTAGTTCTCTGGTACCCGGAAAAAGATGTCGCAGCTCTGCTGAGACCTTGCATATAAAGGCGCCAGTCCATTAGGCGCCTTTATATGCAAGAACTGAAAGTATATGCTAACAGCATAGAGTACACGCAATTAGCAAATCGCTAGAAAAAGTGTTTAATCTTGGTAGAAGGTGCTAAGAAACATCTTAAAGAACGAGTGTATGAACGCGGTATTTCAGTGGTTCAATGATTCTTGTTACATATTTATGAAATCAATGTTCAGTGAAGCTTAAAGACGCAGAGCCGACCAGCAATTCATTTAACTGGCGAGTGTGGACCAAATGGATACAGTAAGAGGAGTCTTCATCGTTTTGACAGGTATTACTTTGGCGAAAACGACTTGACAGCCCACAATGCGTTGCTCACTCCATGCTTACAATGCAATTGCATATGTGTACGCTTAAGCCTCCCGATTTGCAGATAGAGGGACGCTATACATTATATTCAATAAGCACACATCGACATAGACAGACTACGATATCGAAGGAAAACGCAAGCCTTTATACAACAATGGCACTCGCCAGGTACTTAAACGTCAATCAAACACGAGATTGAAAAACTGTATTTAGCCAGAGGATAAAACGTTTGATTGTATCGGCAGCGGTCGATGCAAACCTAAAGATAGTCATGACGCATAAAAGATCATTCAAACCAAACCAGACGATTCCGCGAAACGTATGAAATTATAATTCGTTTCTGATTATACAAATTTCGATCTAAACGTACAGCGAGTCATTTTTGCTCGCGACCTCAATAAGACGGTTTGTATGGAAAACCGCGTCAGTACATCAAGAGTAGATGGCGTTTATCTTTTACTTGTGCACGTATAATAAACATACTCAGCGATCGCATGGCATTGTGTTCATCGCATTGCGCATTCCTATGTGCCACCTAGGAAACCGACCCGACATTGCAGACGCGTGTCTTCTTGCCAGCCTGGTTGCTGATATGATATCACAGTATTTGTTAACCAGCTATGGTGCTCAGCCATCGATAAAACAAATATATTTAGTAGGTGCGCAAAAAACTTAAACCGACAGCTATATAGCAGATATAATACTACTTTTTGGAAACGTGCTGTAAGTTCCACTAGGCTCTTCAAAACGTTGTTACAATAAAAATCGAGAATTTTCTAATTTTAGATTTTGTATTTTTTCCAATATAATTGTTGAGGCCCGCTGACGACACTTTTCCCACCGAGATTTCAGAGCATTTATACCGTCTAAGTGGAATTCCGTGTTTTTGGATGAATAAATATAAGCATTGACAGCAAGCAGCCTTAACTTCTCCATTGCTGGAAAAGCGCTTGCCATCGAGTCTATTCCTCAAAGTTCTAAAGAGGAAATAAGCACAGGAGGCCGGAGAATAGGGCGACGGGTATGTTCAATAGGTTCGAACCACAATTCGGTCAGTTTACAGGTAGCTATACAGATCGCGGCTAGCATTGTCCAAGTGGACCAGGACAACCTTCTTCTGCAAAGCTGGCCGTTACTCAGTGAGTTCTTGCTGTAAGCGGTCCTGCATAATATTCTGCTGTGACCGTTTTACCGCTCGCAGAAGTATTCCACAAAACCGTAGCCAGTGCCCTTCTGACCGATGCCCCTTTGGAGGTTCTTCACCGGGTTCACACTATTGGCGTGATGCTTCTTTGGTCTCAAAAGTATAGTTAGAACCACAGCTCGCATTGCCATACATTTGGTACCAAAATGATCGTCATGAAATGCGCATTTGCTGAATATGTTAGTTTTGAATGCAGTGTGTGGTTGTCGGGTTATGATTTTGAGGTATTTGGTGTGAAAGCTAACAAAGAACTTCATTTTTTGCGAATTATCTTCTAAGCGACCATGCCGCATCTTCCGACCGGTCTTATATGTTCTTCAGAAGAAGTAGAATTTTCTCGAATACGACAATTTGCTTAGCTTCTGTATAGGAGGACTGGTTATCTCGCAACAGCACATTTTGTGCTCCTATGTCGGGCAAAAATACCAGTGTTACAAGTTGTAGTAATCTCACTCTCACTCCGAAACAAGAGACCATGTTTCATTAGAAAAAAATATTTGCTTTAACGAGCTCTACAATTCCAGATATCGCTTTAAAAATCTTTCCGTCACACCCTGTATATATATATATATATATATATAACAACTGAAGTGGAATTCACTATTCAATAATTGTGCATCTAGTATAAGCTCAAAGAAAGCTGACATTCCAAAAGATCCCTCGTTGTAAGCTAGGGAAGCCCTGAATAGAAAATCGAAACTAATAATTTAAGTAGAGCTCAAAATAGGAATGATTCCATATAAAGGAACAGGTTTTCGTGAAAGTAATTCGGAAGATATGTATCCAACAAGGCGCAACTCTATTAAATACGATTTAGCACACTGTGTCGTATCAGCCCACCCATTGTCCACGAGAAGCCATGCATACAAAAAGCATGTTTTTGTCCAACGAGTACCGTATTTACTGTGATTTAAGAACTATTCGTGTTTTGTGATATTTTTATATAGGAGGTTTTAAGAATGCATTATGTACATGCGTTATGTGTATGTACCGAACTTACAAACCAGGTTTAGTGATCTGGACAGGCGAACAAACCCTTACAGATGATCTTGCCCTAGACGGACTACTGCTTAGTAGGGCTGTACTACGCAATAGAAATATAAATTCAGCCGCAATTTGCATATCGCGGGCGGCCTCATCTATAATAAGTCGCAATCTCAATCTCACCCTTCTTAATTTTACTTCGCGAAGCATATTCCCAGTGCCAGATGTGATTAACGTGGAATCTTATGCCACCAGCATTCGAAGTGTCATTACTGGTAGCGCTAGGCCAAAGCGAACAAACAGAAAGTGCGCACCATGTACAATCGGGGGTGCGCTTCCTGCAAACATTATATCAAAACTCCGCCCGGAGATGACATATTTTTATATTAGATTAAATCGTGACTATATAGGAGTTGTACAAAACGCCATAAAAGAACATGAAAAACGAAAATAATGCAAGCTGCTCCTAGAAGCGCAACGACAACCTCATAAAAGACTGCATACAGACAGGCGCGTTACCGCGTGCCCTATCCCTGCATGATATATTAAATGCCTATTTCTGTCAAATCTTTGCCAGTGCCATGCCCGTTCCGAGCTAAGCTTCTGTAGTAATGCCAGTGTGGGCTTGACGTGCTTTAGGGACGAACGCGTTACTAAAGCCCGTCAAGCCCTGTCGTGGCCTTTTAACGATTTTAAAGGTATTGACACAATAATAAAAGTACCGTCCGGGAAAGCCCCGGGGCCCGATTTGGTCCCACATGAGTACCTCAGACAAGCAATTCACCTTGCGCCCTGCATCACTACACTTTTTAACGAGGTGATGAAAACGGCCCAACTACCCTGGGAGTGGAAAACCAGCCTCCTCAGCATTATCCCTAAAGGAAAAGGGAATCCGTTGGCTCAATCATCTTACCGAGGTGTCGTAAAGAAGAGCGCTATCTACAAACTTCTGTCGGCTATCTTGAGCCGTCGATTAGAACATTTCCTTGAGGTTAACAGAAAGCTGCCGGAGAAACAACATGGCTTCATAAGGGGCCGGTCAACAATAGCAGCATGTGCTGCACTTCTAAACTCTATACAACAGGCAATTCAAACTAAAGGGGCTTTGTCTCTTTGCTGTATTCGTAGACTTCAACGCAGCCTTTCATGCGGCCGCACGAACGATTAAACATGACAAGCTTCCTATGTGGTTTTCTTGAATATATTGGAACTCATTAAAGGCATTTTACAGAAAGGACCAGTAATCATAGATACTGGAGCCGCTAAACACATGGCGATCTTACAGACCACTGGCACTGTCCAAGATAATAATAATCTCAGCCCCCTGCTGTTTTCGGTACTGGTGAGCGACTTTCCTGAAAAGATACAGAGTCGGCACCCACAGGTAGACGTCCTTATGTACGCAGATGACTTGGTATTATACTCTCGCAACAATTCATTCACCGTCTGAATCTCTTTAATTCATCTTTTTTATTGTATATGTTTTAAAATACCGCCTACCCCCTAAAGAAGCTCCATGGTGCAGTTAAAACGGCAACCCAATCTTCTTCTAAAATTATCAGTGATCATATATATATATATATATGCTTCGGCTGCACTTGTCCTTGTTGGCACGCCGTTCCAGAACCTAAAAGCAGAGGAAAGACAAAGACTATGGGATAGAGGTACAAAAAGCGCTAATAGGGAAATCCAAGATGCCGAAAGGGAATGCACAATCACTACTTGGCTGGACGAATGGGCTTCATTTCAGATGCTTTACCGGATACGCGCGTTCGCGATCTCAATCCTGACGTAAGGAAGTGGTTGAATCGACCCGGCGGAAAGGTTGATCATTTTTTGACGCTGTTCATAATGGGTCACCATGGCAACATTCAGGCATATCTGTTAAAAATAGGGAAATCCTTCTCGGATACATGCGTACACTGTGACCTAGGTATCGAAAACAACGCAGCCCAGACACTATTGGTCTGCCCAGTCTTTGCGCAAATCAGAATAGAAGCCGCAAAAAAGCGTTGGACCGATTAAAGCTGGGCGTACAGATAAGTTGTCGGAAGTACTATTAAAGGGAGAGTCGATGCTGAGAGAAAATTAAGCTTAAGGGCGTTCAGTGGGTATGATCTCGGCGGAATAATATCCAACCATCGGGGGTGAATCCCACACTGCATAGGGCTAAGTGTCCATCTACTCTCTCTCTCTCTCTTTCGTTAGTGCCTAAATCATTTAGCTCCTCCACAAAAAAAAATATATGCAAATTATAAATGATCTAATATTATCTTATTTGAGCACGTTCTTTGGTGTTCGTTGCTATGTTTATATCCAACACCACTGAAGACGAGCATCCGCTGGCCTACCGCTCATTTCTCAGCAGGTTTTAGTTTATTTAGTTGGCAGAAATCCGAGATGTGCTAGCGGTGGCGAGAGAGCGTACAAGTAGCAGCCCGGCATACAACTTAAATCCCTGCGTCTTCTGTAGCGGACTGACCGTAAAAAGACTATTAAAAAATTCCATGCTGATGCTGGTAAATATACAAAAGCGACTTAATTAACCATCAGCGTTTTTGACGTTTCCCTTAGGTAGCGATGAGTTGTCGCGTCCCTGAACGTCGCCAATCAATCCATTACGCAGAAGTCGGCAGAATCTAAAACCTGAGACTATTACCTTGCTTACCAAAATGACGGTTTTGTATTTCCCCCAAATGAACAACCTTAAGGGAGTATTAGTGAACTTGTACGTGAATAACGTTAGCCGAAGCACAGAGACGAAACAACAGACCGCCGACAATGGAGCGACTTTTTTTGGCATTCGTACAAAGCAATGTCGTAGCTCAGCTAACCTAAGAACGCTTCTATTGTAATACGAGACTGCCAAATGTCAGGTATTTCTTCTATCGCCGTGAGTAGTAAGACCAGCAAGGGCTTTGCTGCGTGGCGGCTATCGTTCGTGCTTAGAACTCGATGGCAAACTCGATATTATCATAGCTGTGCACTAGTTGATGTCGCCAGTTCGATTGATTAGAAGGTATATTTAAGCATTGCGTAGGATGAGAACGTCGAAAAGCTTGGGACCCGCTTTGCGTCCCACCACCATCACCGCTGCAGGCAAGCAACCGCTAGCTTACCGCTTCATTCTAGTCTAGTTTTAGTTTAATTAGTCGACCGAAATACGAGATGCGCTGGCGGCAACACCAACGAGAGAACGTACAATATGCGGCTTCGCTGTGCTGCTTGGTGCATCATTTGTGGCCAGGACCCGACGGCGATCAGTTTTTGATAACGGTCGGATTTTACTCTCTCTCTCGAGATGGCTGGAGTAGGGAAACCTGAATCAACCCTTGCCTGCATAACCATCTTCTATTTGTCTCCAAAATGTGTAAGACGTGCACAAGCAAGAATTTGTAGCAAGTAAAGAAGGTGGCACATCAATGTCGTCAATTTGACGCTGGTTTAGCGAGGACTAATAATTATATCATTGTATCCATAGAAGTATTAGTTACAAAAGGACGCAAGTCAAGCCTCGACAGTTGCAAAGTCAACGTAGTTCATAAATCTCTTGCGAGTGTGGGTCACTCAAGCGACACGGCGTCGTAATTCTATAGTGGAGAAATCTGGAAACACAAATGGCAGACGATTACCCAGTGGCGTGTGAGGCAAGTGGCGAAACATCGTTGTAATGCATCAAAGTAGAAGAGTAGAAAATGTACCAGCATGCAGTTCTGACAGTAAATACCTCTGATATTTACTGTCAGAACTGCGAATTGAACTGAAATTAGATGAGTTCTTCCCGCCTTACCTTTCAGGTCAGAAAATTTGAACGTTGGCTTTAAATCATGCTACTTTAAGTGTTTTTTTTTAATGTTGCACTCAGGATGCGTTACATTGAATTAGTTCAATGGATGGACAAGGGGGCTTAAACAGGATGCGAGTCGTGTTTTCATAAATATTTAAACCCAACAAACGAAACGTGGGCTGGCGCGCCGTCCGGGAAAAATAGGACTTGTTCTACCGAAGTTCTTCCAATCTCGCGCAATCTTTATAAAATGGGGATCTCCTTGGGGTAAAGCTCTCGTGTTCCTTAGTGGTCACAAGACCGCGTTACATATGCTATTGTTGATTTTTTTTTAATTCTGGTTGTGAATAACCGATAGAAGTGTTTCAACACTCTGTGGCCTATTTGTGGCCAATGATCTCCTGTGAAACTCCGCTTGCAAAATATGGGTTTAGCTGTTACGAACCTTCTTATGTAAATGCTTCTCTAACGTGCTGCTGAGTCTTCTTCCTGAGCCAGAAAATTTGTAGACATAGTTCTTGATGTGTTTTGTCTTGCTGGAAGTTAAAAATAAACTATTCAATTTATTTCACGATATCTTTATTCCGTCAAAAGGAGATGATAGAAGGGTCTTACACAAAGATTGTATAGCGCTATTTTATTTCAATTACTTGCGTCGAGGTCAAGGCACGGGCGAGCTTCATCATAGCATACTGGTCGTTCGTGCTGAGTGTCATCTTTTAGCATTCTTGCTGAATGATGCGAAAACATGCCGTTTCCGTGGTCGGTTCTGGTTACCGAGTCAATAAATTAGCCACTTCAAAGATTGCTTTGTTTGGGCAATAAAGAACTTAGAAATGTGGTAGCAGTTGGTTATACAATCGTGCGTCAGCCACTGTATCAGACTAGAAGTTTTTCGCTCGAATCATTCTTTGCCTAGACAATCTGTGCTGGCAACTTTTCGGCAGCCCTCTCGCATATCTCGATAGATCTTTCCAAGCGTGTTTCGTATGTCGTTTTGCATATCTGAATAATTAATTAGTGCTTGAGTAAGTTGTTCCGTGCATGGATTACACTTAGCGCTTACTTTTGCGCAAAGTGTAAATTACAATTAAAGATGCTAAAGCACGTACTGTCGGAATATAGTATTTCTGGGTGAGCACGACTTTGTTTGACATTTCCATAAGGCCCTTTCTTGCGTAAGCAAGGCATCAGCAACGAATACCCCGCTCAGAAGACGAGGTCTGCTCTGACGGCTTGACTTGCGCACAACTACAGTGACTAGCGAAGTCGCGTCAGCACACGCTAGCATTGAGGACCTTGTCGGCCCACACATTTCGCTGGAGGAACGGCATGCGTCATAGGCAGCATCATGTACGTCATGTCATAGGCATTTGTCATAGCGAATCGGATAACCTCGGCACACACCCGGCTTGCCATACAAAAGATTTCTTTTAGATTTTAATAAAAATGTTTCAAGCGACATTTTGTCTCAACATGGCATTTGGCGGTCGGCTATTCATGTTCGTATTTGCCCAGATATCTGCATACGCATATGTGCGTATACATACGCAGGCAGTGTAGCGGCTAATACGAGTACGGCAATGTCGAATAAACAATCAGACCCGCCGCTGAATGCGTCGTAAAGCAACGATTCTATCCCGTTGGCCCCTTGAACAAACTTCGGTAAACTACTAGCTCTGTATAGGCATTGGTATGCACACATATGTATGCATGCACGTGTATGCATTGCTCGTTATAGTCCATCGAGTATGAAGAAGCTGCTTCAGTAAGTGGCAGAACAGTCCGCATAGCTTTCGATGTAATTTATCGCTTGACAGCCTAGGCCAGCTACTAAGCCCGCAGATTTGTGAGGTGTCACACCGTAGCAGTGGCAAGCTGCTCCATAAGACTACTCATCAATCTACTCCCACGCTCTACACCTCTCTCGCATACAGTGGAGCATTTGATCGTGTTCGAGGATTTAATTCAGCAAGGCATACTCCGTTTCGCGCCACTATTTGGTCACTGCGTGAGTGACGCTCCGGGCGACCGACCCCGGACTGTGCGCCAAGTCTGTTCCAGCCCCAACTCTCCTCTTCTAAAGTCCTAATTGTGTTCTACACTTTACGCCAACGTAAGAGTTTCGTGTACAGAATAGCCTACTCAAGCAGTAATTTATTGTCTATATGCCAAACGACACACGTGCTCGAAGATAGCTCCAAAGATTTCAGGGCTGCTTACAGATAAGCCCTAATCAGCACAGATTGGTTAGGCAAAGAATTATTCGAGTGAGAGACTTCTAGTCTGATACAGTGGCTAAAGTCGAATGACATTTCTAAGTTATTTAATGCTAAGTTCTTTAATGCCCAAACAAAACAGTCTCTGAAGTGTCTAATATATTTCGTCGGTAGCCAGAATTGCCCACGGAGACAGCATGTAGCGATCTGCTACTCTCCTATATATCCTGATACCAGTATTATGGTGAATAAATATGTATGTCTATATATATATATATATATATATATATATATATATATATATATACAAGGGGAAGTTATTAGCATTAGGGGTTGCCGTTTTAATTGCGCCAGAGAATTTCTTGGGGGGGGGAAGGGGAGGATCTAAAAATGTAGGGTAATATAAGTGGTACAAAGTAAGTCAAGGTGAAGTAGTAAACTTAAGAATGTCGCAAATAAAAGGTTAAACAGATGTGGATGATGAGGATAGTGCTAACAGTTAAAATGAAGTGAGATCGAGAAGCAGAATTTGCAGCCAGGGAGATGGGGCACAATCATCAGCTAATAGCTGAAGAGAACGTATCGGAAAGAGTAGTGAAATCGAAGATCAAAAGGCATATACGATAAAATTGCAAATATAAGAGCGAGCTGAGCGAGAACAGGAAGAGGAATATACAGAATGTCGATTTTGTGAGCTAGGGATTGAGTCAATTGAACATCTTGTAGAAAAATTCACAGTTTTGGGCGGATATTATAGATAAAGTCCTGTTAAAAACTCTAGTTCCAGACCAAATGTTAAAAAGGACTAGATCGATATTACAAAAAATAGGTTGTCCCAAATGAAGACATTTACCTAGTACGTATTTGAGAAGGATACATTTGTCAATATTAAAATGCCGACATAATATCGTTTCACAGCAGCAGAGAAGCAGTTGCTTAGAATGAACGCTATTATGCCAATTGTTCTAGTAGGTTGGCCAACCACCCAAAGAAGCAGCATATGCCGTCTGGTACCCTACCATGACTCCTAGCTGCGCGGTTCTCAACACGTACTCGCGGCGCGCAACGCGATACATCCATTATGTGTATCGTGTTCAATGACATCGCGCTTAATTAACTCAAAACGATCAGTTTATAAAAGGACTACCGGCCACCTTGTGCATATTATTCCACGAAGATAGAAATAGAAACGCGATTGAACTTAGGACACGGCCGTAGTTTCAAAGTGATTCTTATCGGTCGACGTGCGTTAAGGTACTTATGACTAAAATAACATGTATGGGATAATTGGAAAGAAGTCTACTATATTGCTGTTGCTCTACAAGCACGTTCAACGTGCTGACCTAGGTTAGCTAATTTAGATTGGTCCAGATTACTAAATCCGGTTTTTTACGCCCGTTACTTAGATATAACGCATGCGCATCAGGCAGTCCCGAAACCTCCTACATAAAATCAAAAATTACAGAAACACGAGCGCCGTCTATACTGTGAATGATCACAGTATATACAGTACTCGTTAAACAAAAACATATATTTCTATTTATTATCTTTTCTATTATGCGTTCTTATTATTGCTGTTCTAATTAACACAGCGGGTCCGGCTCGTGTAAGTATGAGGGAACTTGTGTTACATTAGAAGTTGTTCGACATCAGGATCAATTTACGTTTTACAGCTTAGCTATGGACACGAACGCGGCCATAACCGCGGCATGTGTATCTCTCTATTTGGTCTTCCAGCATGCGGCGGCAACAACAACACCGCCACTACCCTCGAAGCAAATGAGCCGATGGATGACAACACACCAACGGCAAGGGAAGCGGCAGCGGCCGCAACGTCGCCAACGGAGACAGCGGCAGAGAAAAGAAAAGACGAGGAAGACAACGATGGATTTGTCACCGTCCAACGGAGGAGGAGCGGCAAAACAAAGCATCGTATGCAGAGAGGCAGTGCAGCTGATGGAGTAGGAGATCTTGAAGTGTATGCTGGGCCAGGCAGGTTCAGCGCGCTGAGAGTAGCACGGCTGGCGGCGAAAACGTCAGCTGTCAACCTACACACATGGCTCGTTAACAGGAGCATTTCTGTAAAGGCAGTATTTAAAATGCGGACGCAGGGGAATGATGCCGTGTTCTGTGTAGTGCTGGGTGACGGCGAGTACGCAAAGTGCAGCAAGAGTGAATTCTGGCCTAAAGGTATCCTATTTCGTCGTTGGGCTGGTGGTGCTCCCTACGAGAAAATGGTCATGGAAAGCTTTATCGCGCCTGGCGGTCCGGCTCTTCGCAAGTGACTGCACAGACCTAGAGATGCTAACGTGGAGACTACTAGGTCTCTACGGCTACTTCTCTGGAACTGTGAGGGACTAAGAGGAGCAATAGACCTAGCGCCAGTTGACATGTTTACGTCGGTGGACATTGCACTCCTTACGGAGACCTACCAGCGGGAGGAACTGCATATCAATAATATGCGAGGGTTCCACCAGCTGGCAGTTCTACCTGCTGGAGGTCGTGGTAGACCAGTGGGTGGATTATCAATGTACCTACATAAATGTTTACCGCCGGCGCAATGTGTGAGGAAGAACGATTTCTGTGTAAGCCTCTCGTCTATGAGGGTGAACATAGCCGTCTTCTACCTCCCCCCACAACTTGACTCGGCAGAGGTCGCTGACACGGTGAGTTCTGGTATATCAGGTTTCGACCTGTCTATGCCAACCATCGTCGGTGGCGACTTCAATGCCCGAATTGATGGTGGGGCTACTAACGATAAAGGAGAGGTGCTGCTCCAGTTGATGGAATACTTTGGTCTGAGATGTGCAAATGCACGTGAAGACCACACGTATATAAGTCATAACGGAAGCAGCACCATTGACCTACTGTTTCACAACCTTGTCGATGGCGAAGTAAAAAGCTTCGATGTTCTCGAGGTGGCTGCAAGGAAGCACCTACCGGTGTCAGCAGTCGCGAATATTCCAGATATTTGGTTCAGACAGCGAGGGGATCCACACCTGGTTGCCACGAGGCATGTTGACCTTTCACTTTTAGAGGTTGATAGCCTCGAGGTGGGCTGTGATGTGGATACTTGCTGTGAACTGCTAGAGAGAACCATGAGAAGTGCAGTCAAGTGGAAGAGACCGGGGCAGAGGAAATCACGACAGTGGTTTTCTCAAGCTTGCTATCTCGCCCACCGTGGGGTGCTCGAGCTCTTGCGCCAAGCGAGGGTAGAGGCACCACCGCAGCTGCTAGCCAGACGCAGGCTTGACTACTTCAACAGTAGAAAAGCTTATATAAAGCTATGCCTTGAGCACAAGCGTGAATACGCTAGGCGGGAGGAAATTCGACTGCTTGAAAGAGCAGAACGCAAGCCCTCAGCCTACGTTGTACGACCTCGTAGGGGGGCGAATCACCTGCTCAGCGACGAACAGGTAACGAGTCACCTGACCGGTCTTCTATATAACTGCGAGACGGTACGCCTGGCTCCAATGATTGAGCACCCGCTAACATTGGAGCAGGAGACTATGAATCTGCCCTTTGAGGTAGAAGAAGTAAGTCAGGTTCTGCACTCTCTTCCGAGAGGAAAGAGTGCGGGACCAGACCAGGTGTACTATGAACACTGGGTGCAGTCTGAGCCACTCTTGGCAAACCATCTTTGTGATTTCTTCAACGAGATCATGAAGACGGGACAAATGCCACGAGTCTGGCATATATCCAGGCTTTCTCTTTTATTTAAGGGCAAGCATGGCGATGACAGACGAGACCCAAACTTATACCGCGGTATAGCGTCTGAAAGGACGCTGAAGAAGATCTTCTGTAAATTGGTTATAAAACGGATCGAGTACGTTGTCGACCAGACCCTTCCACCGGAGCAATTCGGCTTTCGAAGAGGTCGAGGAACGCGTGATGCAATCCATGTGCTTCAGTCAGAGATAGAGCGAGCTGTGGCAAAACCCGGAGGTCATTTGTATGCAGTCTTTATAGACTGCGTCAAAGCCTTCGACAAAGCACCTCGAGATCTCCTGGTGAAGTCATTCCGATACGCAGGGGTTGGTGGCTCTCTTCTGAGCGTAATTTCGAGCTTCTTTGATGAGGACACCTTACTGGTGCAAGGTGAGCAGGAAGTGTTGCAGGTAAGGCAAAATGTGGGAACCCCGCAAGGCGACCCATTGAGCTGCGTCTCCTTCACTCTACTGCTTGCCGATTTTGTCGATCATATTCGACGGGAGTTCCAGAAGGCCACAGTTGTGATGTACGCAGATGACATAGTGGTCGCCCATCACGACCTGGGTGCCATCAAGCGCATCACTTCTCTGGCGGAGGTGTTCCTTGTCTCAAGGGGGCTCGAGATAAACGCCATGAAGACCAAGGCTATGAAATTCAGAAGAGGAGGTCGATTGGCTGCTAAAGACGTTATACGTTGCGGCGGCCAATCCTTAGAATTCGTCAACTCTTTCCGGTATCTGGGGCTTCGGCTTCATTATACTGGGACGACCTTCACTGCTCACATCGTCGAAACAGTGCGCACAGCTCTAATCTCTCTTTATGGAGAGGTAGGCGACGTCCGGCGACTGTCGGTCCCGACGGCAGTGGCACTTTTCTACCTCAAGATTGTTCCAACGCTGATGTATGGTCTTGACAGAATATGGGAACACCTCACCCGGGCAAACTTTGGTTTGCTTGAAAGGTGTTTCACAATGTACATGAAGCGGGTACTATGCCTGTCAATGCGGGCAAGGAGCCGCTTTGTGTACCTTATGTCTGGCTGTGCACCGGTTGTTGGGATAATTCGATTGAGATTGAAGACGCCGCGTACAGTACCATTCGAGAGCTTTATCTCAGAATGGGAAAATAAAGTTGAACAAGCCCGACGAGAGGTTGGAGACCTGGATATTTTCAGTGCCTCTCACCTCTGGTCTGGTCTTGCATGTGACAATCGCCATGTCTATACCAGATATATAGTTCATGGCTATCATCACCTGGTCTGTTCGAATACGAGCTTCCACGAGGAGTACACGGAGTGCATCTGTCGACTGTGCTCTCAGGCGTGTACGAAGTTTCATGCGTCTGCCTGCCTGGCCCTTGCGAAGAGATCGCTGCACTGCCTCTCTCGAATAACATGCCGCGAGCAGCTGACTATATAATTGTATAATCTATAATTATCTATGTTATATGCATACTCAATATGAGTGAAATAAATAAGATGAGATATATTTCTATGTATGCGTTCTTTTATTGCTTTTATTAACACCCGGGCAGGGTAAGTATGGCTATGTTACATCAGAGTGTTCTGACACAACCATCAATTTAGCGTTTTGCCAGCTCTGCTATGGACCGAACCGCTGCCCATACCGCGGCATGGTATCTATCATATTTGCTCCAGCATCGCTTGCATCGACATTCGCCCTGTGATTCTTGGAAGCCTCCCCCCCGTTGCATAGAACGTGATGATTTCCTGCGGCTGCAAAGGCCGTAACTAGATGCCGATCTTTCACCCCGCTAGTCCTTCACTCAGTGCTCCTCATTGCTGCTGTCCCATAAATCTCCATGTCTACTACACTAATTTTGGTTTGCCAGTTCCGCACATAAACGTCAAAGGCGCACGTTTTTTTAGAATCCATCGTTTTTGCAGATCCTCTGTCAGCAGTGGGACACCTTCCAACACGTAGATCACCACGTGTTTGAGGGTGTTTATTTTATGTTATTCATATATGCAGTTTTACTTAAATGATTAGTTTTGCCTTTTCATTCAGGGCTTACCTAATTTACAATAAGAGATATTCCGAACGGACAAATTTTTTAGAGCTAACGTTAGATGCCCAAGTTTGAATCATGAGTATTACTTCAGTGGTTTTGTTGTTGAATTATACTTGTATATACTCTATTTATATACACAAGTTTATATATATATATATATATATATATATATATATATATATATATATATATATATATATATATATATATATATGAGTGTGTATCTATGTGTCTAAAAAATATTTTGTGAGTCACCTCAGACATTTTTAAACTAACCGTTCAGCTCTAACCTCTTCGCTTTCCGCTCTCTTTATGAACAAAACCAGCTGGGGCTGGCAAAATTCAAAATAGAACGTTTTTCAATAGAACAACACGTAGAGAATATAAAAATTAACATGCATGATATAAAGTCTTCCAAGGACATGCTGACGAGCTTTTTGTACAATTTATGGTCATCATAACCGACCTAGTGAGAGAGCTATTCATGTACTTGTGCAAACGTTTTACAGGAAAATATAAGTAATACTTAACCTTAAAGATACGACGTGATGCCGATTTTAAGAACAAAATCATATTTAATCACAGGCTCAGTTACTGTAATGGAGATGT
This sequence comes from Dermanyssus gallinae, assembly GCA_003439945.1. Taxonomy (NCBI): domain Eukaryota; kingdom Metazoa; phylum Arthropoda; class Arachnida; order Mesostigmata; family Dermanyssidae; genus Dermanyssus; species Dermanyssus gallinae. The sequence goes on from QVRM01003971.1 coordinate 135,928, forward strand.
GAATAAACAACACTATTGCATCTAGGCAACTTAACATTTTTACATTGTTCAAGAGGAAGTTTGGTGTGGCCTATTGTCCAACGAAATGATTGGACCTCATTTATTTTCACTTCAGAGTGAATGGCGAGCGTTATCGCACCATGATACTTTATTATCTTTAGTGACGAGACGATTCGCTTAGCAGTAGGCCTACGACTAGGGACAGACCTAGTTAGCACTCATCGGTGTCAATGTAGTCACCCCATCGGCAAGCTGGAACATCATGCCTATCGTGTATCATCAGCGCAGGCCGACGCCCTAGACATGTCGCTATCAATGAGACCTTCAGCAGAGCCCTTAGGTCTTGCGGTCGACCGTGCAGCATTGAACCCCCGGGTCCCTGTGCGGAGGACGGCAGGCGTCCAGATGGTATGACACTTACACCATTCAAGCGAGGCAAAATGCTGGTTTAGGATGCAATCGTTACCGACTCCCTAGCACCTTCTATGGTCGGTGGCGGCGCATCCGAAGCTGGTTATGCAGCCCACCTTGCGGAAACCAACAAGCTAAGAAAATACTCATCAATTGGGTATCCCCACGAATTCTGGCCTCTCGCGTCTGAGTCCAACAAGTCCTCATCATAGTGTCAAGCAGATTATGAGCGCTTTCCGGAATTCCCCCCCCTTTCAAAAATGACCCTTAGTTGCTCTAACGTCTCGTCATTGTCCTGTTGCATTATTTGGAGTTTTGTTTACCTACGCTGCGTTTGAGGTGCGATTGTGCACAATATGCGAGACGACACAGCTTCAACGAGGTAATCATAACGCACTGGTAGGCGGTTAGATCCTCTTCATTGACTAGCACCGTTTGCCTCAATATTTCGTGAGCTTGGAAATCGTGCAGATTGAAAGCCTAACGACAGAGTATTGTCCTGAGCAATAGAATATTGGTGACTTATTGTCACTAGACATTGCGCTGCCATCTATTCAAGAAGGCCTACCACATGAAGCAAAATTCTCTCCGCAAGAGGATCGTACACGTCTGTTGCTACACTTTGCAGCAGCTAATGCAACGTGCCCTGGTGTGGGTTAAGCCATCCTTTGGGGGGGGGGGGTGTGAGTATATGATGGGATGTAACGCGGAATCGCGGGGTGACTGATTTAATCGTTGTGGAAGAAGTAGTGTGGTAGCCCCCTCCTGAGTCGTGACAGTAGGGAGGGCGGGAGGGCGCTCTGCTGGTCCGTCGTCAATTCGGATTGACGGCGCTCCTGCCATATGCCGTTTTTTTCCGTATATCGGGGAGCTTCAATGCAGCGAGTGTAGCATGAGACAGTCGGACAAGCCCGGTGCGAGCGCGGATGCTACAGACGTGGATGGCGGAGTTAGCCTGGCGGACCTACCAAAGCAATAACAAGGCTGCCTAATAAATAAACAGCAAAATTCACACGCTTACTAGTGGTTTATCTTTACAGTACCCTTTGGGGAAACACACATCGGACAGGCTGCAGAAAACAGATTAATTACGTTCGTGAACTTGACGCCAAAGGGAAAGGCAGCGTCGAAGGGTAAACGGTTACCTGTTAGCATTAACAGGTTATTACAGATTATTCATTTGATTTGTATCTCGAAAGTGGTTGAAAAGGTTGTATAAAGCAGGAAAGTGTCGATGCTGCCAGAGTCTTGGTTTGACCTCAACACATGCTTGGTTGAATATCTCTCATCTAATTCACTGGCATATCATCTTGCAAAAAGGAGAAATGCTATACCCTAGTAGCCCTACCTGTTAGATCGAGGAAGCAAGGGAGAGACCATCGAACATAGCGCCATAATCAGATCCCAGAGCGCAGTAGGATGCTCTGGACTCCCCCGGGGCAGCTGCCCAAGCTAGTATCGAACGTAAGCTCCTGGTTTGAAGAGGAACAACGCGTCTATCTGACACTAACCGTGGCCTACCTGTTGCCTATGTCTGCGTGTCACTGCCTATTTGCGTCACCGACTGTGTTCTAATTTTAATATTGAATTGAGGGGATTCAACAGTGTAATATTCAAGCAGCAAGCAATCGAGCCACTAAAAGCAATCGAGCCACTCGAAGCAATAGAACCAGTACTGACAAAAGAGGAAATCAAACATCAGCATCTCTCTGTAGTCACGTGGAGACTGTATATGAACGACTGAAACACCTCCTTTTAGGGTCTATATATATATATATATATATATATATATATATATATATACCACATTTTTGAACCACAGAAGCTGATTTCCATGTCCACTATTGTGGCATATAATCAATAGTGCGTAGGCTCCAGGAGAAAACTTCTCGCGACCGTATTCGACTGCATTATGCTACTTATTGAAGTAGTGCTTCCTCGCTATGGGAAAGCACCACTTCACGAGCGACCAGCAAACGTGCATTGGTCTTCGAAACTCACTAAAAGCGCATAGGGCTTTTAAAACACCTACGTGTATATCTAACATAGAGTCAAATGGTAAATAATTCTTTCATAACACTGTCGTCCGCGTTGTTGGTCCGAAATATCGTTCCGTTTGAGCTCCGGCTAATTCAGTGACGGTATCGGCCCCGGGCTAGGCGTGTGCTTCGTTTTGCCCTGAGAGACCCTCATGATCTTGTACTTCTTGTGTGTTTGGCCGGTGCAGATTTCGCTGGCTTATTTAGATGTCCAACGCATATAGCCTTCCGGGGTCTTCCGGGAAACTCGAAGGCTCTTGATTCTGCTATTTCGATACTAATAACGACATAGAGTTGGTTCCGAGCTGTTATGCCGTTATGTGCGTTGGTTTTTGTGGATGCTTCTCGCTGACAAGGCTCGCCGGAGTGTCGGTTGCATGCCCCAAAATGGTGCCTGTTGTCGCGTGCTAGTCTCGCTGGCCAACGTTGTACCTGCACGTCTGCCATTACGCGGACACTTGCAAGCACTGCAGGCAGTCAGGCAAAAAATCGGCTAAATGCGTTAATTGCTAAGGTTCGGATACCTCTCTGTCCTGGGCTTGTCCGATGCGGGCCGTCGAGATTAAGAAACGTAAAGCGTTAGTGGAATGCAGGCTCCTTCAGCAGGTAACTGCCAGGTAAGCGGCCTCAACTGTGAGCGTGGCTAAACCTTCACCAGCCGCTGTCTTCAGCATTACCGCGGACGCTCACTCGCAGCCGAGGGAGTGAGCGTCCGCGGTAATGTTCCATCTTCAAGCCACCCAACCGTTCATAGGCGAATGTCGTAAGGTCGATGGTCGAGTCAAATGAAGGCACAGAAGCTCGACTCAGTCAATAAATTATTTTGATGCATATCCAAGGGCGGCGTCTTAACACAATAGTAGGAAACGTTTTATCCTCACCAGAAACTGAACACTTCTGTATTGGCAAAATATTCACCCGCTCTCTAAGCACTATATACAATGATATATTAGTTTGCGCTGAAGTCTCAACAAATTTGATTTTACCGGGCTGACACTAGGCGTATGAGAGCCTTACGGAGTACGCTTGCCAAGTTTGACTGTTGGGTCATCACAAAGCCCACTAATCCAACGTTCAAGGGTTACCTGGTATAGTCTGTAATTGACATATTAGCTATCAACTTCAAACCCGAATAGGTAGTTTACCGTATGGACGAAAATCCCATGCACCGTGGAGCCTATTTTAGCGAACGCCTTCCAATTGCGGTTAGGCTCATCCATAGCGGCTTTACGTCGGCTACAGCTGGCCAAGCTTGTCAGGATTTAGTAGCTTTAGGAGCGTAGGTATTCTACGAGATATTCCCTGTACCGCTATCCCCGCACATATCAATACGTGCTCGCACAAGTTCACAGATTTGTTGTAGTACGCGGCCGGACTACACAAATTGAAGACGGCTAACCCTTGGTTTAATGATATCCGGAGGGCCCCGTATCGGGCACGGTTGCGTGCACGCCTTCTTGCTTTAATCTACCCTAATTTGCTATGTTTCTTTATTTTTCTTAATTGATGTCGGCAAGCGTATTGGCGGTGTGTTGGGCGGCGAACGTAACAAAAATTGAGAGAAGAAAGTGCCTTAAGTAGCGAAAGCTTTGTCTGTTGCTCGAAGCAGAGCAACATTCACACAAATGGCTCCGGAAGTCAGGATATCCATCGTGTCCTCTTGGTTACTCTAGTTCCACGACGTTCTTCACCAATATGTGTGCGTCTGTGAACACCACTCTGCAAACCAACGTGCTCTGAGAAAATGCTTGATGCTCCCCACGATGGAATGGCAAATTCACCAGGTGGCACTTACTTTGGTGTAAGTGAATGCAGACATTGAAAGACTTTGCTCAAGCCGTGTAACGGGGCCTGATCTGATTTGCAATGAGCACCTTATAGAAGCTATCGTGCTAGCGTCTTATTGGATTTTGTTTTTAAATGCGTGCTCAAAGCAGTCTGACTTCGGATGACTAGCAAAGCACCGTGCTATCAATTATCTCTCAAAGGGCAATGGAAATCCACACAAACCCAGCTCGTGGCGAGGTACCGCCAACAAGAGTTGCCGTTACAAACTCTTTTAAGTCGCGTTGTCTTGAGTTGCGTGGTATCATCACTACGAAGCAGCACGGATTCCATCCAGGCAAATACACTTTTACTGCCAGCCAAGTACTACAATTTGTTTTTTAATGTGACAGAGACAACGCAGAAAAAAAAACAGTTTTTATAATCAGTATTTGTGGGTTTTCATTTTGCCTTCTATAGAACCTCACGGGCGTTGCTGTGGGATAGTCCAGTTACTAATCAAGATGGAGTGGCCGAGCTTCATGCAGACCGCTGGCGTTGCACAGGGTGGTAATCCTAGTCACGACTGTTCTCCTTGCTACAGAATAATCTCCTCCCTTGTTGCGTAGTAAAACTGCGTGTCGGTACGAGCGGAATGATCCTTCTCTATGGCGATGGCCCCGCCTTGTAAGGGACCAGTAAATGTAAGGTTCACTAGGGTTTGGCGCGATTAGAAACACTCGTATTTGTGGGAGACATTTGTCTAAAAATAAACATCAGTAAGAATAAAACCACAACATCTCAGAAAGCGGGCCGTTTAACAGTGCATAATGAGATGACGTTCTACTCCACATATCTAGAGTACGCGTGCAACTTCTTTATATCTCTAGCTTTCTCTGTCCTCACTTGGTTACTAATCAGTTACAGTTGATATTGCTGGACAGGCGCGTAAAGCCCTAGTAGCCAGCTTCGGCTTCGAGAAGCCGACGCATCTCTCTTTGAAAAAAGCCCTTCTTGTATTGTTCTTGAAATCTGAACCTGTGGCCCTATATGACACTCAACTCAGCTAATACGAATTTCCAAATACAGGCCATTATTTCGAACCTGTGGAGGTGAATTAGGAATAGAACAGACCACCTTTCGTACCCACAGGCCTAACCACTAAGGGGACACGGGACTTTTAGGGAATCAGTCCACCAAAGCGCAAGGTCTACATCTGCTGTTAACTTGCTCTGCAAGTTTAGACAAAATGGCGATGACATGCGACAAACTTTCGTATCCGGCATTATGCTCCAGATAGAAAGACTACAATTTATACGACGATATGGCGTCTTCGACTCGCAACCTTGTCTAGCAACAGGGCGCTTGCTGCTAGCCCTCTAAACATAGAAACAGGTTCAGAACTATATTGCTCATATCATTTGTTTTAAGGTTTGGGCACATAGAGTTGTAGACGTATAGCTGGCATAACAAAGCTAGACCATTAAGTAAGACATTCAAGTTGTATAAAATAAAGATACTAGCATCTCATCGAGGTGCGTTTTATGCAAGCAGCATTAGTAGCGAATTCTACACTACCTGACTCTTCTATCAATCGTAAATCTATTGCATAGATATATGTCACTACTAGTGATTTGTGCTTCTGCGTAAAAATATAAAACAAAAAGGGTCGGTAACAGTTCTCCGAAATGATTACCAACATGGCCGGCCAAGTCACGAGCACGCAGAACAATAGTACCAGACTTGCGTTTGCTAACAATTCCGCCTATCTAACCAACGGTGTGTCTGTCGGCAGAGTTGGATCAGTATTTGATTAGACTAATACTTACCAATTAGTAGCCGTAGCGTAGGCGTTAGGCGGACAAACACATACAGTTGGCTGACTCCAAAGGAGGGGAACACGTATGGAAGCATGAATAACTAGCCGCCAGAATGGCACGTGCGTATCCTTGCCGCCAACAACAACAACAACAACAAAGACAACAACAACACGTGGGCGATACGCTGCCCGCTCGGCTGCCGATCAACAGGCCGTCTTACATCGACAGGCAAGGTTACACAATATCGGATTCGCCTTAGGGTCGTCCGAGGGTCGACCTCTTCAGTGCCGAATGTGTGTGCTTAGAGCAATCGAGACGCGGGGCGAGAGCGTTAATTGGCGAGCGGGGCCAATCCTAGCCCCCCTCCCGTCGGTCACCCCATCTGCTCGAACTCGATCGCAGCCTTTTCCGCAATGGCTAGTAGTAAACGTGTTCATTGGTCGTCGGCGCTGTTGTTGTCGTCGTTGTTGTTGCTGTTGTAGTAATTGTTGTTGTTGTTGCTGTTGTTGTTGTTGTTGTTTGTTGTTGTATTACCGTCAAATAGGCAAGGACGAGAAACGGATCACGGTCAGTTAGACTGAATGGCCGCCGCTGACGACGACGACGACAATTACATGGCCGTGGCGCCCGTTAATGGACATTAACTGTCGTATCGAATGGGCGAAACAAATCGGAACCTTCGCGCTGCCACTGTTTGCCAGTAACGCGGTCGTTTCACAATGACAATTCCAGCAAATGGAAGGAAAAGTGGGAAGCTACGGTATCTTGTGTACAGCAGGCAACAAGTGTCATTGTGGTCTAACGATGACGACAACATCGATCCCGACGCCGACGTGCTGTCTTTGGTCGCACAGCCTATGATCGTATGCAAGCAACGATAACCATCTGCACTCACGTCTACGCCAAAAATTGATACCCACCTCTTAATTAAGAGCGAAATTGCCGCAATTCAAGACCAAAATACTAAACAACATCGGTTTTTACTTACGTTGTCCTCTTCCTGATGATTCAAGGTTGTGCGATGACGACGACGACGAACCCGACCACACGTGTTGAGGCGACGAGACGGCATTTAAATAAGCATATTTAATATTATTTTAATAATTAATAATTTTTATAATTTTACGATGACAGCGGCTACAGTGATTTCAACTGAGCGCATTGAGACAACATCTTAGACTCTGGACGTTGATAAAAGGGTGGATTTATTATTCGCTAGACATCTAACATAAACTTAAATACACATAATAGTCATTGCAGCAGTAGTTTCTTAAATGTTAAATTCATTCACTTTCGTTGGTGCCACCTTATTTGAAACAATCGAGTCGATTTAAAACAAATACTGCAGGCTGCATGTTAAATCCTGTTTCTTGCGCATCTTACAGTGTAGTTCGCCAATGCAGCAACAAACGAGCTGCACTTACTACTGTAAAATAGTAAGAAGAGCATCCACGAGAGGTGGCATCCAAGGTTGTTCATAGTATACAGTGCCTAATATGCGTGTTGCTAGATGACGAAAAAAGCTAGATAGAGCTAAGAGCTGAGAGTCGCCGCCGTTCATTCAGAAGGTTGCAAGTTGCGTTTTAATTTTCACTTAAACGGGCAAATATTGATCCCTAATTTGTATGTCCAATTGAAAGCTGGCACCTTTTCATGGTATTTATTAGCTGCCATGCTTCCACCACTTCTAACTATGTTGATAGTGTGTCCTATTTCTGCAAACCGTCTGTTTTTTCCTCTATATCGTGAGTTGTTTGTAGTAGATCGGGCCATTCGGAGAAATAAGGGCCGCAAGTGCCTACTTAAATGATTTTCCACATTGCGTTTTTTGTTTTACTGCTTTATCTTGATGTTTTACTTTTTCCGTCTGTTTTTCTGACTTTCTACATTTTGCTTTGATACTTGAATGATCACGTATACGGTTGATTTGCATCCATGCGACGAGTGCAAAATAAGAGGTCTAGAAGTAGACAAGGCACAATAATGCCAATATTCATCATGTAACGCGTATACTGCTTTCCGAGGTAGTACTTTGGGCAGCTTTTTCTCGGGTAGATACCTGTCCTGCAATGCTGTTGTAGCGTCGCCAATAAAAGTCTGTCTTTTTCGGTCAAGTATTGTAATCTTCATTTTGGACGAGCAGACGCGTCACCCTAGCACCTGAAGCGCCATTTTACTCGTTATATATATATATATAACGAGTTTTGTCTATATTATCACCTTTGTTAGGTACATTGTAAGACTTGTGTTAGTATACACATGACTGTTCCGTATTCAAATATACATCGAGGACAATCTCCTTTCCGATGTACTCATGACAAAATAATACGCTATTGGGACCCCTCCGTTAGAGCAAGACTCCCTAGCGAAGTCACTTCTGGGCATGACGCTGCGTGGTACCTGGCGCAAAAGTTCCCTCACCCACGGCAAATAAAGGTATCACACGGGACATAATGTTTTGCAGAGAATGTGGTGATACCCATGAACCGCAAAACGTGTTACTATATGCCTATTGGTCCTGTTAAGTCCCTTCCATGCGTCGTTGGTCATTGCACCCGTATCATAGAATTCAGGGTCGATTTCTGCCATCTTCCGCTCCCATAAGCTAATGAACTCTAAGTAAGCTGAAGTAGTCGGAAAGTCGAAACGTCGTTTAAGATCTTCTATAAAAAGCGGCGTGTCACCCAACTAATTAGTTTCGTATTGAGCGGTGCAGCCCCATGACACGTTTAAGAAATGCTGGCTTTATACGATCGAGCACCTCGAGCTCCGACGCCGAAAGGTACTCCCAAATCACTTGAATTCCGTATGCAGCAACAGGTGCAACTTTCATCTCGAACAAGGCCATTGCTGACTGTAGCGATAGCTTCGATGGCGTCTGCACCCCAACACTCGCAACCAAGGCTCGCCTGACCCTGTCCTTAAGGTGCTCTTTGAAGCATCGGCCGTTGGTAGGTAGTACCACCCCCAAGTTCTTGAAGCTATTTACATACTCAAGGGTCGTTGGCCCAATACGAAGTGGGTCGGATTCGGCTAGTCGCCCTCCCCGGTGGAATTTCATAGCTTCAGTTTTATTGGCCGGTGTCCTGTACGTACGCGGAGAGTCTTGCCAATGCCTGTTGGGCATGAAAACGACATCTTCCAAAAATTACAAGGTCATCTGCATACAGCAATGTTTTGACGTGAGAAGTAGATCCTTGGACTCGGGATGGCAAGTCATTCAGCAGCAGGGATAATAGCAGAGGACTCAGATTATCGCCCTGCGCGACTCCGGTCGTTTGGGCAAACGGCGGGAGCTGGGACACGCCGTCATCGATACTCACTGAGTTTTCCTGAAGCATAGCCTTGATCAGCCGAAGCAAGTTAAGCGGAACTCCGCTCTCAACGAGCTTTACCAGGATCTTGTCTCTAGGCGCCGTGTCGAACGCAGATTTGGAATCGACGTATACTGCGTGGAGTGCCTGTCTCGGCCGGCTAATGGCGCTGCGCACTTCGCTTAGTAATAGGCTGCATGCCGTGATCGTTGAACGCCCCGTGCGGAAACCATGCTGTTCATCCGGTATGCAGCCGCAGTACTCCAAGAAGGTGCTGAGCCGTCGAGTGATAAGGAGTGCCAGGAGTTTATAACAGCAACTTTTCTTCGCAATTGCTCTCCAGGATGACGGGACCTGCGGATAACCTTTTCCCTTTGATATGATGATAAGCAGTGCATCACGCCAGGTTCGTGATAGACGTCCCTGACGGGGGCAAGCATTGAATAAACTTGTTCAACAAGGACCCATGCCAGCCGCGTCTTCAGATGTTCGTTGCGAACTCTATCCAAGCCAGCTGCTTTGTTTGGCTGGAGCCGTTCCATGGAGCGTAGCACTTCCACTACGGAGAACTCTGCTGCCAGGCCATCGCGCATAAACGATGTCAGTTCGTCCCATGCGCTATTGAGCAATGAAACATTGCTGGGAATGGTATTTGCGCTTGCATACATTTTCCTGAAGTGCTCTATCAAGACAGCGGAGTTTATAGGACACGAAGTCGATTTCACCCGTTTAATCCACCTGTGGGGCTCCTTGACTGCCTGTTTCAGAAGCTTCTCTTCCTGAAGTTTAAGATATTGCCGTCGCGCCGTCTTGAAAGTTCGTCTATGCGAACTCTTGAGCAGGTTACAGAGCGGCATCATGCACGGGTATTGTTTAGCCAGCAGACGGGCACGGAACTGCGCCACGGAGGCTAGTCTACAGCTTGTATTAAACCATGGCTGTTGTTGACGCGGGCTCGGTGCACAGACGGACGATGTAATGGCCTCTGTCAGAACACCCGTGTACGAAGATCACGCTGTACCGGGAATAACGCTGCAAGCTTTGGGCCAAACGTATTTGATTCTAGTGCTTTAGCCAACCCAGCGTTCCTTCGCGGCGGAGTCTCCATTTGAGGGAGTACCATTTCGACTCCTACTAGGACATGCCATTTAAAATTACCACCTTCATGTAGCGGGTTGCTTTTTCCATTATAACAAGTTCTCTCCGAATCAACGTTGGATGCAAATGTATCAATTACCAAACTTCCCATAAAGCTTTCAAACGTCGGGACATTCGTATTGGTAATCAGACAGCAGCCAAAATCATCGAGCATCGAGAGAAGAGCGCGAGTACGCGAATCATCAGGTTTGTCAACCCTCGTGTTAAAGTCGCCTGCCACTAACAGCGAAAATTCAACTAAGGGGAGAACGTGGATAATTCGTGTGATTCTGTCAATCAACACCGCTGTGTTCTCGGCGTTCGATGGTCGGACGTAGGCTGCCACAATGTTACATCGATTACCCCGAAGTACTACTGTATCATCTTCAGCCAATGCCACACTGATCTCGCCTACTTTTTTGTTATAAAGTACGGACACGCCGCCGCTAGCACGTATGACTGCCGGCGAGTGAGCGGAGTAGAAACCAGGCACGTCAAACGGTTTGGTCTCCCAAGTCTCGGTTAGAATATTGACATCGATATAGACGATGGCAATGGAAGGAAGAAGTCCTAGGGCGCGGGTGGCGCCCTCTACGTTCCACTGCACAATTGTTATCTTATCGAATACATCTAACGACGTCTGGACCGTCCTGTGATCTTGAACTGTCGGTCTCTGCTCATGTCCTGCAGCGCGGCCATAATGAGTTTGTTGAGGGTCTCCGCGGGCACTACTGGTCGGCCCTCGGCGATTCGTTGAGTACGCTGGCCTTTGCGAGGATTTGCTTTGTCTTGCTAGCGGTCTCGGTCTTGGCTCCTTTTCTGGAACCGTGCAACTCTGACGTGCTTCCCCCTTTGCCGAGCGGTTTGGCTGTCCGGGCGTTGGAGGGCCCGCTGCGCTCGTTGGGTGCTGCTGCCAAAGTACAACTCGCGCTCCGGGACCCGATGTTCGGGTTGCCTGGCATGTTCGGGACTGTCTTGCTCGGCATTGGCGGCTGACGGATCTTGACTCCTAAAAAAGATGATGCGCAACGAGCGATCGCTTTCGAACACGCTTCTGCAGAGTCCTGAGCAGCCGTATACGAATATATACTTCTGTGAACCGTGGCGCAGTTCGAGTGAGTCACGTTAATAATGTCGATACCCCACTCATGACAGCGAGTGATCAAAGCTTCATTTGCTTCACGACACTTTTTCTGGAATTCTGGTATTGTTAGCACAGAAATTAAACAATCCGGGCGACGTTTCCTCATCTTGGCAGCGAAACCCACGGTTTTGAAGAGAAACTCGTCCTTCTTGAACTCTATACATTGTAACCAGCGTGCACTTCGTGTTTTTTGCAGTTTCTACGCGATATGCTTAAATATGATTGATGCAGCATTGTACTCTTTATTTTGAAGTATTGTAATCTTTATTTTGAACGAGCAGACTGTGGTGTGATTGTGGTGAAATGTGGGCGGAATAGTGCACTATGAACTTTTACCGCGTAACTAGACGATAAATACGGCCGTGTACTGTCAACAACTCGAAAAGGTTCACGAAAAATTAAAGTAGTCGTACCCTGCACTAATTTCAAGGAAGGGTGTCCTGTTCTAAAGTGTGTTGCAAAAAATTAGCAACTCATGTTTTTTTGTGATAATTTCGGCTTGGTTTATTTAAATGGCTTGAAATTTTAAGCTCATGATGTACATGACGAAACATGAGTATAGTGTTGATTTCATTGCATTCTCAACATCGGTTCATACAAAAAATAAAAAAGTGTGAAAAAACAGTGTTGCAAAATATTAGCAACAATAGCGCCTTACAGCGTATTCGATTCTTAGCAGGGCTGTATGACTTATTTGAAACTACATATTTTATTCTAGAAACGGGTTTTTCGTCCCTTCTTCTGAATCAAATCGTAAACTCGGTCTTTCATGGAGTTAATGAGCTGTTGTAAGTACGAAAGTGGAATATTAGTCCATGCTTGCTGGACAGCTTCTTTGAGGTCCGACAAATGAATATATTGTCGACCATTTGCGTAAATCTGCTTTACCAAATGTCCCCAAAGATTTTCAATAGGATTCAGGTCTGGACTTAATGTCTACCAGTCAAAAAGTGGTACTCCTTGTTCTTGAAAAACGTCTATAGTGCTAGCCGAGGTATGAAACGTGGCGTTGTCTTGTTGAAAAACTGCGTCAGGTCCCCCAATTCTTCTGAAATGGGCTTCTAACTGGGAACCGACAATGCGCTGGTACATGTCAGAATTGTTTCGGCCCACAATCTCGACTAGATCAGACTTCCCATTATATCAAAACGCGCCCCAATATTTCACAGAGCCACCATCGGCCACACGTTTCGAGAACCATTTAGGTTCCTTCCGTAAGTCGTGCCAATAGTACTGACAGCCGTCAGGGCCATTGAGATTAAATTTCTTTTATCCGAGAAGACGATGTTTTTCCACTTGTTATCCGAAGTTTGGTATCTATGCGAAAATTCACGCCGTGCGACAATGTGATTCGGTTGCAGTCGCGGCATAAGCTTCCTTTTCGCGTATCGCACGTTTTTGTCAGAACTTAACACTCGGTACACTGTGGATCGGTGCACTGGCACTCCCAAAGTCGTCCTGATCCTGGAAGAAGACATTTGGTCATGAGTAGCCAACTGTATGATCCTTCGCCGATCTCGAATAGTCAAAACTGGCTTACGCCCACTGTTAGATCTGCACCTTTGGTTCACTCCAGGGTGTAAGAACCTGCTGATGGTGCTCTTATGCCGTCCTAATCTGGTTGCTATAGCAGTTACTGTATGACCGAGCTCAGCATATGCCTCAATTCTTGTCTTTTCGTTATCCGAAAGATCCTTTGTACGACCCATGGTTTAAACATAAATTCGTCGTTAGTTCGGAACAACGACTAAGCTGTAGAATATTTTGCAGCTATATAACGATTGATTTAGCTAGACAATATTCCTGACATTTGATCCCTGGGATCGAATATCAGCTGTAGTATCGACTATCCTTTACAAACAAGAGCTGTGTTGTTAGCATGTTATTGTTGCTAATATTTTGCAACACTGTTTTTCACACTTTTTTATTTTTTGTATGAACCGATTTTGAGATTGCAATGAAATCAACACTATACTCGTGTTTCGTCATGTACATCATGCGCTTAAAATTTCAAGCCATTCAAATAAGCCAAGCCAAAATTATCGCAAAAAACATGAGTTGCTATTTTTTTGCAACACACTTTACCAAGACAACGCAAGGCCCCACGTGAGTAGGGAGACCTTTTCGAAAATTTCCCAGCTAAAATGGGAACTTTTGGTACATCCACCGTATTCCCCCGACTTAGCACCATCTGATTACCACCTATTCAGATTGATGCAAAAAATTGAAGTGGTAAAAAATTCACTTCTATCGAACACGTGCGTTCTGGACTGGAAGAATATTTAGGATTTTTTTGGAAATTTGGAAGATCATTTAGGATTCGAAAACCTTGTAAATAGTTGGACAGAGGTTGTATATTCCGGTGGAGAATATATAAATCAATAAATAAGACCTCCCGTGTCTCCTTTATATGTGTTTTCTTTATAGCGCCAAAACTGAAAAGACTTTTTTGTAGCTCTAATATATATATATATATATATATATATATATATATATATATATATATATATATATATATATATATATATATATATATATATATATATAGATATTATATATATATAAGTCTACATCCATAACCTTAAATTACTGAATGAATCACTTCTTGTTTCTCGCAGTTTCTACGCGGTATGCTTAAATATGATTGATGCAGCATTGTACTGTATTACTTCCAGCAGTTGTAGGATTGCCATGGCAATTCAGAGTTCCGCGTCTCAACAAGCTACTAAGTATAGCCGAGATCGACGGAAACTGAGGTAAGCCACATGCCCCTTCCCTGATCATTATTCTGCCATCTGTCTATACGGGACGTACTTGTGAATACGTTAGGCGAAAATCCTGCCGTTGATATCACCTGACAAAGTGATGGATGAATAACTAGCTGAATGAATAATGAGCAGGACTAGCCTGCATAATTAGGATCCGTGCCTCATAAGCCCGAGCTATATATATATATATATATATACTTGAGGCCTCAGATCTTAAAAGCAGATCGTAATCGCATCTGGAGTACATGGGAGATATTCAACACTTAAGAACTTGAGTGTTTGTAATTTAGCCATGGCTACTTAAGACTGGGGCATTGTCGTGTATGTCAAACAATACAGTCTTTCTATACACCCCGCGCCGTGGTGTTACGACATGCTCATTCATCTGGTACAAGAGAGCTGCCTAGTACGCTGCAGCTATTGCTCTTCCTAACTAGAACGATAGTCAACTAACAGAATGCCCCTTGCGTGCTCGAAAACGGTCGCCGAAACTTTTCCGGTCGAACCGCAAAGTCGCACGACACCAAAATAGAACATCAGTCGCTAAAACGTAATTATTCGTATTGTAATTTATTCACCATTGAACGGTAGCTATCAACAACGTTCGCATACAATATGTACACAAGCAGTGCAGTACGAGTGAATTCTGGCCCAAAGGTGCTATGTTTCATCGTTGGGCTGGTGGTGCTTCTTACGAGAAAACGCGTGTGGACAACTTGTGCTCGGCAGGCCAGCTCCTCGCAGGTGCCTGAACAGATTTACAGATGTCGATGGGTTGTTGGACTTAAAAGAGCCTTAGACCTAGCGCCAGTTGGCATGCTCACGTCGGTGGACATTGCACTCCTTACGGAGACTTACCAGCGGGAGCTACTGCCTGTCGATAATATGCACCAGTTTTCAAGTTCTTCCAGCTAGCTGTTCTATCTAAGTTAGGCGGTGGTATACCAGTGTTAATCTACCCACTTAAACGCATGCTGCCGGCGCAATATGTGAGGGAAAACTATTTCTGTATGAGCTTCTCGCCTATGACGGAGAACATAGCTGTCTTTTATCTCCCCCGAATTATAACTCGATAAAGGTTGCTAACATGTTGAGTTCTGGTGTATCAGGTTTCGACTTGCCTATGCCAATTATCGTCGGTGGCTGTATTGGTGGTAGGTAACTATAAAGGAGAGGTTGATGGAATACGATTGTCTGAGACGTGCAAATGCACGCGAAGACTGCAGGTATGTATATTGTAACGAAGGCAGGTCTATTAACTCTTTCACAACTTGTCGATGGCGAGTTTAGGGCTTCAGTGCTCTTAGGGCTAGAGATAATTATGAAAAGTGCAGTCAGGTGGAAGAGGCCGAAGCAGAAGAGATCACGATATGATTTCTCAAGCTTGCTAACTCACCCACCGTAGGGTGCTCGAGCTCTTGCGCCAAGCGAGGATAAACGCAGTTAATAGCGAGATGCAGGTTTGACTGCACCTGGTTATCAGCTGCGTTTACCTAATAGGAGAAAAACTTACAAAAAAGCAATGCTATGAGCAGAAGCGTGAATATGCTGTATTAGAGAGAAAATCCAACTGTTCGAAAAAGCAGAAATGATCCCCTCAGCCTACGTCGCAGAGACAGAACCACCTGCTCAGCGACAAACACTTTATGAGCCACTTAAACGGTGATTTATATAATTTCGATTGAGTCCCACTCAAATTGGAACAGGATCCTATAGATCTGCTGTCATCCAAAGTCATTCCGACACGCCGTAGTTGGTGGATCTCTTCTGAGCGCAGTTTCGAGCTCGTTGAATATTGTTTCAATGGGGTACGCTCTCGGAGAAATCTTGTTTTGGAGTAAGAGTGAAATTACTAAAAATTGTGACCCTGGTGTCGTTGCCCGACATGGGAGCACAGCATGTGCAATTGCGAGACAACCAGTCCTCTAATGCAGAAACTAAGCACATCTTTGTATTTGAGAGAAAATCCTGCTTCCTCTGAAGGGCATACGAAGTAGGCTAAAGGATGCGACTAGTTGATTAGAAGAGAATTTGCAAATCATTAAGTTGTATAATTAGCTTTCACGTCCAATACCTTGAAAGCATAACCATACGACCAGCCGCAGCCTTCAAAACCAACATATGCGGAATTTCGGATAATTTTAGTTCAAAATCTATAGTAAAATGCGTAAATGACCTACTCAATCAAATAAATCACTTGCTATAGCTTTAGAAGCACATACAACTATTTGTTATCTTAAGTAGCTGCTCAACGATGCCTCTGCAAACCACTATACATATTTAGAGGCACCTGCGGAGATTTCGTTGGGCATCTTGAAATATGTCAGGTAATGCTCGAACGGCAGGGAACTCCGCATTGGCTTCAGAAACCTGCTACAGCAGACAACCGGTCGCTCTTACTCTGCATCCAGCATGGCTTGAACTTGTAGCAGTCGGTACGCATATGGTCGTTCAGCCCTTGGATACCCTGTGGATGGTACTGCGACTCGCACCAACCTTTCGGTCCACTTCCATCGTGCTTGCTAAAAGACTTCCGTAACTTGTGTTCTTGCTACCGACTCTGCCGAATGGTTCGCAGAGGTACTGATCGAGCAGCTACTTAAGATATTAAATAGCAGTGGGTACATCTAGAGCTATGACGACTCATTTATCTGATGGAGTGGGTCATTTATGCATGCACCCAATCTCGAAATGCCCTCTGGAAAACCGTATTTACTCCGCAACCGCAAACAGAATTGCCATATATATATAAATATGTATATATATATATATATATATATTAGTTTTAAGCGCATTCGTTTTGAGCGCTGCAATCGGTCGTACGGTTATAATTTTGAGGTATTGGACGTGAAAACTAGTAATAGAACTTAAATGTTTGCCAATTTGCCCAAACGACCACGTCGCATCTTCTAGCCGTCGTTTGTCGTTTAGACGAAGCAGAACTAATCACATCTTTGTTTTCTCGCGAGCACGAAGGTGTGCTTAATTTCTGTATTGGGAGACTGGTTCTCCCACATGTTATGCTCTTATATTGGGCAACAATACCAGTGTCACAAATTCTAGTAATTTCACTCCGAAAAAATACTTCTCCGAGAGCCTACCCCCCTTGAAACAAATATTTGCTTCTAGAAGCTCTACAATTGCTTATATCGCTCTCGAAATATTTTTCGGTCACCCTGTATATAAAACATAAAGTCGCCTTTATTATCACATACAAAAGTGTGTGCTACAATGTATCATGGTCATACATGTATTTTATCTAGTATGTGTATTCCTGCAAGAATAACGTAACTAGTCGCCAAATAGGCGAGTACTATCTGAGTTTGCATGCGTCCATTTGGCTATTCGCCAAGCAAACAATTCGTTTACGAATTCGCAACGGGCCACGGCTTTTAGAGTTATTGACAGCTGGCTCCTTCGGTTATTGGAGCGTACATCATAAAAGTGTCCTAGCAATTCACATTTGGTTAGTTGACGTAGAGCAGATATGTAGATTTACGTGAAAAGTGAGTCTATACTAGGAACAAGATTAGCTAACACGCTTTTATGGCACCTACATCGCACGCGCCGTTGAAACGTTTCTTGGACGCCTTCTGTGTTTTGTCAGATAGGACTCCCAGACAGGAAAGCAATATGTAAGTTTGGCAAGAATCAGATCTATATATGAACGCGAATGATGACACGAGCAGTCATTAGAATGAAGCAGCGAAAAACGGTATTAACTAGGCGCAATGATGTCTCCACGACATTGATAATGTGGAGACTAAAATCAAGGTCAGGCATAATAGACATGACTAGGGCCTGTGTACAAAAGAGAGAGAGAGTCGGAAAAATGCAGTTGTTAGATTTGCAGTCAAAATGAAGTACTCCATGTTTCGGTACTACCACGCATTAGGAAAATGAACATTTTGTGTATATAATCTACAAAAATATTTATATTGCGGCTATATTTAGGCGCATATACATGGTATTGTAAAAGCGTACTTCGCACGATTACTATATCAAAATATGAATGATCTTGCAAGACGCGTGGGGCTGGCGTGTCCTATGTTAGAGGGAGAGCACAAGTGAGCATCGGCTCACATTGTAGTTTCGATCGCATATTTTACTCTAGCTTGAGTATATAAGGTGTTTTTGGAGAGGGAACGATGCAGCCACTTCTTAACTTTATTGCTTCAGATTGGTCAGCTTCACTACCAGTCGAGACTCGCTGGTAGCTTCATTGGCGGGCGCCTGTTATACTTTAAACTGACTAGTAAATGACCAAGTCGTGGTTTGATCCCTGCTGTTGTTGATCGAAGTTTCTTTGAGCGATGCTCATTGAGAATAGATGATGATAAACCATATACCGTTGAGCGTCAGCGGCCATGCTGCCACAAGGACTGTTGGGGAACAGACCCTAGATATCTTAACATGTCCGGCCCTCGGTGCATTGAAGATATACCTCAGGTTACGTTTCCAGCCCGTAGGGGACAGAGGATAGTCTAGAATTAAAAACAACCTTCTCAAAAACTGTTTTTCATTCTAGTAGATGACCAAGTCGCCTGCAGAAATCACTACATAAACGAGCTGCCTGAAACCTCGCCTCCTCTCCGATTATTCTAGAAAGTTGAGAATAAGAACGAAAATGATCTCCTCCACTGTAAAAGAGCGATAACATGTCAAAGGGCCCCCACTTGCGCGGGGATGTTTAAATTTTACAAATGCGAGGATATGTATCCCGTGGTGCTATGTCATAGGCAGTCTTTTTGAACTGACATAAACGAACAACTTATACTGGTATTTTTTGCGAAAACGCCGGGTGAGAGAAGTCGCTTTTAACTTTAGATTGCAAAGTAGACAATCTATTGTGCACTAAGGCAATTTTGTCTGGAGAGGCGTATGTTCGATCTTATGAGATTATGAAATGTCAAGTGACTTACTGATATCCACTGCTTGGGCCTTCACTTATCCGAGACACCTACATGTTAAAAAAAGACATCCAACTTTAGCCCGTACTGGGCTGGAGAAGTCAGGTAAACGTTTTGCTCAATCGAAAGTCCAAGGTGGACCTTTTTTGGAATCCATATACAGCGCGGCGCAGCCTAGACAATTTTGCCTATAACGCACAACAAAAAGGTCCCACTTAGACTCAACATGATTCCGTTAGGTAGTTTCGCTCATTTTATAACATCGCCTCCAGTAGGGCAACAACAAACTAACTGGTGTAGTATTTCCCGTATGCAGTAAACATTTCTACTACTTTT
The DNA here is from genome assembly GCA_003439945.1 of Dermanyssus gallinae. Classification (NCBI taxonomy): domain Eukaryota; kingdom Metazoa; phylum Arthropoda; class Arachnida; order Mesostigmata; family Dermanyssidae; genus Dermanyssus; species Dermanyssus gallinae. The sequence continues at coordinate 155,571 of QVRM01003971.1, forward strand.
TATAATGGTCGTAGATATACACCGAATAACGTGGCTCAGTGGCAACGCTATTGTACATATATATATATATATATATATATATATATATATATATATATATATATATATATATATATATATATATATATATATTTATATATATGTATATATATATATACATCAAACTGGTCACTGCAATCTCGGTGACCAGAAAATGAGGACTAGTCCCCCCCCTAAGCACTTACTCACATAACTTAATTAGCCCTGTGTTGGCAACCTTGTTCGTTTTAAGAGGCGGTTGATACTGCCTGAAAACATGTGTTACATTAGTTTGGGCCTGTGACCTCTATCCTTCGTAATGGACGGTGTGTGTCCGTCCGGCTTTTTTTCACGTTACCCGTGTTGCGTCACGTAGAGTGGTTAAATTGCACTACGTAAATCTTTGTTGTCGTGGACGCTTAGGACGTGCTTGACACTATGAACTACAACGTCTGGGCACAAAACGAGATAGAAAAAACATCTCTATTTTGTGAATTTACGTGGCTCCACTTTATATAAGCCAATCCAATCGAATACTCTCCAAAAAAAAAAATATATATATACACGTATTGTCAGATACAAACGTGACCCCACAGATTGGCGCACGGACAATGCAGTAACGTTGATATTATATAAAAGCATACCTCTGTTTCTCTAAAGGCAGCTGTTGACAAGAAAGCTTGTCTTTTTCACATTTAATTTAAAATTTGGAATTGGTCTCGCCTCACCATGATTCTGGCATTGGCATCTTCTATTGACATACACCTAGAGAGAACAATTTCCATTAGTTATCCTAATTATTTTTAAGACGCATAGTAGATAGTGCAGGAAGAAGGGTATAAGCTGAATAATAGGCACATTGCAAGAATCGAGCCTTTCAGACAAATCTCCGCAAGTTTTTTGTACTAGAGTAAAAACACGCATAATTTTATAAGTTTTAAGAGTATGCCTATAGAGAAACGTGCTTTTCCTATATATATATATATATATATATATATATATATATATATATATATATATATATCAGACGAAAACGATGCCTAACTGAGATACGAACAGCTTTGTTGCCGCTCATTGTGATCTACATCTAGCTGATGGCTGATTGCATAGCGTTGGCAAAATGAGAATATCTGCACAAAACAGGACAATAAATGCTTAAAAGTACATATATAGCTTGTGTAGCCTAGTATTTTCCGATGAGGTACATTTATTAGATCTCTATCAACTCTTCCGAAAAACTCTGCAAAGCAAGACGCCCATTTGACTTGGAAACAACTATACGCTAGCGCTTGCTGTATAGATATCCTTTTTTCAATAGGGGAAGATGCATGTACGCACATCACATAAATTACAGGGAAGTGTTGGACTCGGCCTGGCCGAAGTCGTGGTACGAAAGGTAATACTCGTAGAAATCTGTCTTCTTTTTAAGCCTCATTCAGAAAAAAAAGGGTCAGGTACGATCATACGATGCTACTTCGCGATGTTTCTTTCTTTCCTAGACGCGTGTTTACGTCCGTCTACAGCGGTATATGTAAATTCGAATTAGACGACATCACCCCTCTGTTTGATAGAGAAGTTTTCTTTCTTTTTTTTATGAAAGGTTTTGGGAATGCCTAATGCACATGCGTTGCTGGCAGCTGTCGCCAACTAGCGTGAAACTCACAAACCCACTAAACCCGTATACCTTTCCATCCCCTGCCGCCAAGGCTCGGAATTGCATGGCATTGCATCGAGACAGAAATAGAGAAGTCTGGAACGTGCTTAACGAGCTCGCACGAGGCCACATACTTCAGTAACACCTTGACAAGCTCAGCGCACGTCATTGGGACCAAGTCCCGCCGCCAGACTCTGGCGATTCGCCTCAAAACAGCGGCACTCTTGAAAGGTATGTTTTGCGTCCAGTTTGCTGGTGTCGCATATAATGCCGCGTATCTTCCCACGTACATATCACGTATATATCCCACCTATATATAGAATACCACGAGGAGCTTGAATGCCTACCCTGCTTGTAAACGTAGCAGCAATATGTGATGAATGCAAAAATACATTAGAACTGGTTAGGTAGCCTTTTTATGTGATCTACCTTGTATATATATATATATATATATATATACAAGCTATACGCGCAGTTCCTTGGACATGATATGTCCTACCATTCAAGAGTTTAGTCGAAGTAAACCTTTATATATATATATATATATATATATATATATATAAAATTACACAAGTAACACGCGCAGTCGCTTGGACATTATATGTCCTACTATTCAGGTATCTTGTCAAAGTAAACCAATACGTGGAAGAGGGCGAAACAAGAGGTTCGCATGGTTAGAGCAAGGTAAACAGAGCAAGGTAAAAAAAAAAAAAGACAACGACTGTGAGGGGGAGAGAAAGAGAGGGGGGTGGCAGCAGGAGGCGAAATAGAGCCTGACCGACCAGGGCCGTACGTCAAAATGATATAGGACGACACGTACGAGCAAGCGCCGCGCAGGGGCGAGCGCTCTGAGCGCTATGGCATCCGCAACAAATGGCTCGCCCGCTTTTTGTGTGCCGGCGGGGGGAGAGCCGCTCAAAACACCACGTTGACATCTCCGCAGTTAATAATGGAGGTCGTATACAACCTCGTCGTCGTCAGGTGAGTTGAAATTTGGGGGGTGCACTTGAGCGAGCACCCCTGCAGCCGAGGAGGTGCAGCGGTGTGTTCGGAAGAACGCAAAACGCCATCAAGCTTCGAAAAGCTGCCACCGCAACCAGCAGGGTCGGCCGCCGTTGCCGAAGCTGTTGTTGTTGCTGCTGTTGTTGTTGTTGTTACGGTTTCGTTTAGAAGTAGTTGGCCATAGAGACGCCAAGGTTAATGTCAAATCAGCGAAGAAATAGGCGTCTGCCCATTAACTTCATGTCGACGTTATTGCAACGTCATTGCACTGTATTTTTTAGCGTTCTGATGTTTGTCTTCGTGAAATAAGGAAACGTGGTAAAAGGAAATTCTTTCATTGTGATGCAAAAGTAAGTGCATGCAATTGTCCCAGCGTCGTCTCTACTTTGATATCAACTAATTCAGAAATCCTTAATAAGCGCCATCTTAGAGAAAAAAAAACGTTTATTTACGCACACTTACGCTCTCTGACTTGAGACTCTGTGAAATGTGCAGGACTACTCTAGAGTACTCTAGAGTTATTTAATAATCTCCCTTCTCTGGTATTTCTCGGGAGAGAACACGCCTTCCATCTCTCTCTCTCTCTGAGATAACATTGCCTAGGGATCTGCTTTTAATCAACGATTGATCTCATCTGCTTCACGCTGTCTCGGATGCCACTGCATTACTTTGGAGTATGTGAGATGCCTATTTTTAAGGCTATTCCCAAGACGAGTAGTCCATTAGCATAAAGCACCACATATTATAAAAGAAAAAAGGAGTCGAGAAATTGAGGGCAGTGTTTTGTCACCAACGGCTAATCTACAAATCTCACATATTTTGAAGCTGCATAGCAGGTTTTGTGATTCCACATCACACAAACTACTATGTCGACAGCAGTTAGCCGTGCTGCGGTGTGCAGATGTGCCAACCGACATGTCATCGATCTTTAACGATGTCGGAGCCAAACTAAACAATATACGTATGTACATAAGTGATTGCCGTATTATGCAAGCAACAAGTTTTCAGTATGTATCATAGGGGCGCCGAGGGCCGAGGGTTGCTTTTCTAGTCCGCGGGCGAATTCTTTGCAGTTCTGCTGAGGATTTGGCAGCTTTGTCTGCATAGAGCGCACAAGGTGTTCCCGCGTAAGGTGTTCCAGGATCTCGCTCAGGTACCTAACCAGTGGGTAGTCGGTGTCTTTCGTTCACTCTCACATTCCGGCCGTTTCAGGGAATTGCTTCCGGTTTTGTGAACACAATTTGAGGCCTGACGTACGGAGGTATTGTCGGATATCCGCTAAGGCATCGTTGGCTGTCTGATATATATATATATATATATATATCAAATCTAAATCGATAGCAGCAGAAACGCGAATTTATTTTACAATCCACAAAATGACCCAGATAAAATGCGGTAGCCTGGTTTGGCGAAACAAAGACCCCCTACAATGAATAAAAAAGAGGGATATCATTACTTCATGGCATGCTCGAACGCGGGGCAAACAGATGATATAGTCCGCCAATATGTGGTTGATCTTTTAAGTGCGTTTTTTTTACTTTATAATCTTCTCTGTGCAGCATGATAGTCGCATACTTCGTAAGGTTGAACTAACCATGCTGAAATGGCCCGTGTACTAACCGATATTACATGTGCGCAGCACTGGAACATTTATAACATATCATCTTTTATTTGATACTTTGTACCGTGTTACCTAAATCTTACACCTATGTGTCTACAATAATAATAATACTAGTAAAAACAATAGTAGCCAGTAAGTAATATTCTGCCGGAGTATTCAGGGATCTGGTCAGGAATAGATGTTTTAGTGATCGTTTGATAGAGGCGTCGTTATAGTTGTTTTTATTTGTTGTAGTGGACAAGTAGAAATGGCTATCCGCCTCGGCGATACACAGAGCAATAAGAGGGCGCCCAGTGACGCAATGTAACCTGCCACTGCTGCAACATCTATATACGAGGGAAAATCGCAAAGTTCTATTACATATGAAAAAAAAAGGTATTTAATATTCCAAAGTGTTTTTATTTCCTTCAAACATTTCACGCCCGTTGCAGTGCACTTATGCCATCTTCTTTCTCACTCTTCAAAACCATTCCCTGACGCCTGTTTCAGAATCCAGTTGAATTTTGCTAACTTCTTTATCGTTTGTTGTTTCTTGATTTTTTTATCTATGAGAACAGGAAAAAATCGTACTGAGCCAGGTCTGGCAAATGGCGTGGGTGCGGAAATATAGAAATCAAATTTTTCATCAAATGGTCCGATGTCAGCAACGATGTGTGAGCCGGTACGCTGCTCTCGTATAAATATATACATTTGTGTGTTTGTGCGGTCTCATAGCTGTTTAAGCAATATAAGCCTAAGGCCTAATTTAAAAAAAATTGGTCGACAGACCAAGAGGATAACTAAACTACTACAGAACAAATGTTCTTAAGTTACTTCCACAGATTAAGAAGGACTTTAAGACCGCTTTTCACTAACTGCTACGCTGCCGACGGTACGCCAGACTACATAGTAATACACTGTGGAGCCTAGCGAGCGTCTAGGGGTAATCTACCAAGTTGCTAGTTTGGCGCCAAAGAGTGCGGACCTGTGTCGACGGAGCTCCGAGGGTTTACGCTTGCTTGGGTGAATACAGGCCGGTAAACCTAGAGAGTGGCATACCATAGTGATGTGTGAAACTCAGTGACCATTTTGGTGTGTTGTGCGTGGCCGTAAAACAAAGTGGCAAGGAGCTAGTGTTCTGTGAAGTTTAAACAAAACCTTTTTCGGTAGAGTGAAGCAAAACGAAACCACCCGTGCAGCGGTCGGAGGACTCGGAACGGTCCGCCGCGGATTCAAATTTGGATTTCTAACGGCTGCACAACTAAAGGACGGTGTCGTCTGTGCGTTCGCCGACCTCCGAGGCTGAGAGACGAGTGACGCAGGCAAGTTGGGATTTCGGCCACTAGGTGGCGCTTCAGTCGGTGAGTGCCCTCGCCCAATGGGCGGTGCTTCCAGGAATTGATCGCGCCCTCTGCTGGCCTCCTGCGACCAGTGTTGAGGCTGCAAAACGAGAACGGTCCCACCTTATATAGGTACCCGTTGGACCAGACGCTCTAGGAAGTCTCCTGCTTGGCCCACGGAGAGAGGGATTTGGTCGGGAGATACGGACGGCGCATTAGGGCGTAGGGTTTGAGCAACCTTGACATTGTGTCAAGCTCAAACACGATGAGTTCCGAGGGTGGGGACAATAGGCGAAAAATGCCGGCGATATTCGCCCCCTCGGGGCTGACGCAAAGGACGCCAACGCAAGGGAATGGAGGCGAAAGAACGGGAACGACAGAGACGAGCGAGGGAAGAATGGAAGAGAGCCAACCGAAGAGAGCTCTGGGGGGAGTGTTCATACACACCTCCATCTCAGAGGATGACGGCGTGGAGGATGTGAATGCGCAGGTAGTGGTGAAGGGAGACCAAAACTGTGCGGGAAAACAGGCAATGGAAAACGAAAGAGAAAACGAGGAGGAAAAAGGGAAGAGCGGGAAGATCACGGAAAAGACGTCGAAACAAACCCCGAAGCAAAGACGAAAGACTGAAACACCTGCAGACGCGAGTGATGATGAGGGTAACGAGAACGATGGGGGCTTAGAGGATAACGGACCATGGCTGGATTATCTTCAGTCAAAGACTAAGGGCGGGGTTAAAACCGTGCCTGAGTTGCCTGTAAAGGCTTGGCCAATGAGAAGAATTGAGCCTAAAGACGCAGACGGAGTTGCCGAGCAGATGCGCACCTGGTCCAAGGTGTTGAGTCAACTAATCGTGCGATACCCGCATACCCAGATGTTCATCAAGGACGCCGTTGGGGAGGTAGGTAAGTTTTCCCTAAAATTCAAGCGTCTTTCCAAACAGAGAGACCGTGAGTGGATGGGAAAGCTCGAAGCCGAAAAAAAGCGGGTAGAGTCACTCGAGATCGAGCTATCAGAACTCAGGCGGACATTCACGTAGGCTTCGGGCAACAATGAGGTAGACGCCTTACTAAAGGCTAAGGCCGAGTTCGAGAAAGAAGTCCGAAAGCTTGCTGGGTTGAACAGGGTGCTGGAGCTGCACGGAAACTCACTGTGTTCGAAATGTAATCAGAAGCTCGATAAGGAGCAGATCGAGGCGAGAGAGGCCGAGACGGCTGCAACGATCGCCACGGCCTTGGAAGCGGCAACCCGAAACAACGACGTAGAGGAGACGGCACGCATAGTGTTAAAGAGATGGCCAGAGAGATGCTTCAAAAGGGTGAAGCTAACCCATAGGGGGATTGGGAGCCCTAGAGAAGCGCGAGGACTCATTCTGATGAAGGGATCGGAGAGAGACAGAGGACTCATCGAACATGTGCTTCCTCAGTTTCCCGGTGCGGCAGCGCTGGCCGACCTTAAACCAGGAAAGGTGGCGGCACTTAGATGCAAAAGCGACTTTGAGGTCGTCTAGGACGGCGAGATAGACGAAGAAGGGGAGACGGAGGGAATACACCAGAGTCCCTCGGAGGCGTCACGAACGCTAGTGGCCGGGATGGTCCCCTTGGGGGCGACCTCGGCCGACTTAATTAGGCTTTTTGGTAGACTCCTGCATACCCTTAATGTAGATAGGCGGGAGGAGGCACCAGCTGTGGCTGTGACCGAGGAGCTGGGAGACTACACAATCCCTCAAATCCTTGAGGCGTGCTGTCGGGTACTCGACTGTGATGTCGAACTCATTGTTAGAACACCGCCCGCGGATCGAAGCTTACCAAAAGAGACAAACGTCTCAGACCAGACGTGGGCGACCCATATCACTGTCCGGGTAGGGAAGATTGAGGGTAAAACTGCAGCAGAAACGCTCATGAGCGTGCGAAAAAATGCAGACCTCAGAGCGGCGGGCGTAGTATTGGCCGCGCGCGGAGGACTAGCCACGACCGAAAGTGGGGACGTTCTCGTTAGAGTGACCGGCACAAAGGCATCAACAGGCACATTTGCTGAGACGCTAGCACGATCGATCAACACAAAGGTTGATTGCCGAGACTCTGGGGGACCGCCAAAGACGATCGTACTGCGCGACGTGGACCCGTTTGCGGACAGCGACAGCATCGAAAAAACGATAAGGCGAAAGTTGAGCATGCCGGCAGATATGCGCATGCGCACAGAAGACCCGCGGTCCGGCAAAACAGGGCGATACCAGTGTCTTGTCGTTCTCCCGACTGCGGCGGCAAAAAGACTAGTCGACATGAAGCACCTGCAGATCGGTAACACCACGTGCCGGGCAGAGGATTGGTTTAGCGTACCAACATGCTTTAACTGCCAGAAGCAAGGCCACATAGCTAAAGACTGTCAGGAGGAGAAAGCGCAAGGCCGACGCTGTTACCGGTGCGGCGACGTCGGGCACCTCCTTAGTGCCTGCACTAGCGAAACCGGGCATTGCTATATCTGCAAAGTCGACGGGCACTCGGCTTCGTCAAGCAAATGCCCAGTGCTGGCAAAAAAACTTGAAGAGCTGAAAGAGGCTGCTCGTAAGAGTAACCTCGAGAAGTTCGAGGGTGAAAGGAAGCGGAGAGAAGCATCCGAGCAGGAGGCTAGGGCGCGCCAGGAAGCGGCCGAAAAGAAGCGACAGCGCAAAGAAGCTAAACAATTGACTACGGACAGCGAGGGTTACAGCAGGAGAGGGCGTGGTGCCATCAGCGCCGCTGTCGCTGGTGCCGCAGCCAAGGGAGGGGAAGTCAATGGTACTTCTAATGATTAGAATACTTCAGGTGAACCTCAACCGGTGCAGAGCTGCGCACGACCTGCTTGAGGAGACGGTCCGGGAGAGGGGCATAGCATTATGCCTCCTTTCGGAACCGAACAAGAAGCGAATGAAAGAAAGAAGAGCTCTATAAATACCGATGAACGCATCGATGCGGCAACCTGGTGGACAGGAGAGGACAACGCCAAATGAGCAGTACGGGCTCAGGAAAGTGGCGACAGTGGCTTTGCGTGGGTGGAATTAGACGGGGTGGGTGTTCTCTACTCGTGCTATTTTTCACCTAATAGGGAGATACAGGAGTTTCAGGTTTTCCTGGGTCAACTAGGCCGTAGCTTAGGCACGCACGAGGGAAAACCATTGATTGTTACCGGGGACTTCAACTCGGCCAGTACTGCATGGGGTAGTCGTAACACTTCGGAAAGAGGACAAATCTTACTGGAATGGATGGCAGAGCAGGGGCTTATGGCTGTCAACGACGGGGACGTTCCGACGTTCTCACGGGCAGGGAGGGAATCCCACGTAGATCTCACGCTTGCCAACGAACGGGCATTCACGGCGATAACCGGGTGGAGGGTCGATACGGTTCATAACCACAGCGACCACCGCTACATCTGCTTTGAGGTACGAGCCCCAACCGCGACGCTTCCAGCATCACCTACCCGGGGCAGACGGTGGCAGATAAGACAGCTGGAAAAGGAAGCGCTAGTAAAGGAGATCGACGCGAGGTGTCGGACGATGGGAGTGGGAACGGTGGACGAAAATCAACTCATTGAAACACTCATTGCCGCATGCACAAAGGCTGGCCCGCCTCACCCGAACGGCGGAGGTGCCCGACGGCACCGGTCCGTTTACTGGTGGAGCAAAGAGATCGGGGAAGCGAGAAAGCGATGCACAAGGCTAAACAGGGCGTATACTAGGCAACGCAGCTGGCTGAGTGGAAGGTTGAACCGAGGGGAGAGGGGGCTAGACGTTGACGAGCAATCGGTCACACTCCTGGAAAGGTACAGAGCTGCCCGCGAGGACCTTCAAGGCCTCATCTGGAAGAGTAAGGTACAGGCGTGGAAACAGCTGGCAGAGGACGTGGAGAGAGACGTGTGGGGGTTAGCGTACCAAATCGTTATGGACAGGCTTCGGGCGCCTTCTCCGAGACTCCCGCCGGATGTTCTAAAGGATCAGGTCCATAGCTTGTTCCCGGTTCACCCGTGGAGAGGCGACGGGGAGGAGCCTCTGGTTGCTGAAGAAGATATTCCCGAGGTGACGTTGGAGGAAGTCGAGCGAGCATGGCAGCGATTGACACCCGGTAAAGCACCCGGCCCGGATGGAGTACCTCCTGGAGCGTCGAAGCTACTGGTTCAGCGATGGCCGAAGCTGTTTCAAGCACTGGTGATGCGTCTTCTAAGAGAAGGGCGATTTCCGCGGCTGTGGAAAAACGCCAACCTGGTCCTAATCCCCAAACCAACGGGAGAGAGCAATGCTTTAGCAAGTAGTTCTGCTTACCGGCCTATATGTCTTCTTGACACAATGGGCAAGATCTTAGAGAATGTTATCGTTGAGAGGCTCAACGCTGAGATTGAGCTCAAAGGGGCCCTGTCAGACGCCCAGTACGGTTTCCGTAAGGAAAAGTCCACGCTTGGTGCCCTTACACGGGTTTTAGAACGGGCGACCGAACAGTTAACAAGGACTCCGAAAACAAGAGACTTCGTTGTGCTCGTCCTCCTGGACGTTAAGAATGCCTTCAACTCGATGAGCTGGGAGGTGGCCATGGACGCAATGAGGCGCAAGGGCATTTCGCCATACATTTGCCGGATAATTTCGTCCTACCTATCGGAAAGAAGGCTGTCGGCCGGCGGTCAGGAGTATGAGATCTCTGCGGGGGTTCCTCAGGGGTCGGTCTTAGGGCCGATTCTGTGGAACCTAGCCTATGACGGGGTCCTCGAGCTGCCGGACCTACCGGCGGGTGTTGAGATGGTGGCCTATGCCGATGACTTGGCGCTGGTTATCACGGCACGGGAAACGGGGGCCCTGGAGTATGCCGCTAATGAAGCCTTGGAGCAGGTGGCAGAGTGGATGGAAGACCATTCTCTAAGACTGGCCCCGCACAAGACGGAAGCAATGTACCTTACAGGCAAGAAGAAAACCCGGAACATCCGCCTGCGTCTAAACGGTCATCCTGTCAAGCTTGCTCGGACAGCAAAGTATCTCGGAGTGGTGCTCGACAAAGGTCTCAATGGATCGGCGCATATCCAGCATGTGGCTGGTAAAGCCCACAAGGTCGCGGCCGGCCTGGCGCGGTTAATGCCCAGAGTCGGCGGCTGCACAGAAGGCAGGCGGCGCCTGCTGGCCAGTGTAGCAGAGTCGGTAGCGCTATACGCGGCTCCAGTGTGGGCAGACATGGCGCTGAGGACACAAAGAAACAGGAGAGCGCTTCGATCGTCACAGCGGCCGGTAGCCATTCGTGTCTGCCGGGCTTACCGCAGGGTGTCGACCGCGGCCCTCTTGGTCCTGTCTAAGATGCTGCCATGGGATCTGCTGGCAAGTGAACGGGCCGAAAGATGGAAGGATGGCAATCTAGACTTAACAACGGCTAGATCGAGGACAATCGCCCGGTGGCATGAAGAATGGGCCACAGTGCAGCCGGGAGACCCTCGGAGGCCGCCCGCGGGGAGCTGGACCAGAGACCTCATCCCTGACCTGAAGGCGTGGTACGACTGCAACCACGGTGAGCTGTCTTATGGTACGACACAGGTGCTGACCGGGCATGGCCAGTTCCAAACGTACATGGTAAGAATTAACAAGGCGAGTGTCGACATCTGCGCGTTATGCAGATCGGGTGAGACGGACGATGTCGAGCACACAGTTCTGCGGTGTCCGGCCCTCCAGAAGCCAGAGACGCGGGTGCGACCACCGTGAGAGGAAAGTCGATCAAGAAGGTTTGTAGCACACATGCTGACTTCGGCGAAGGCGGGAGGGAGTCTTGTGCCTTCTTCGAGGACTATCATGTCCTTAAAGGTGGCCAAGGAAACTGGACCAGGAGAGGCTCGTTCAACAATAGGCCCCCTATCCAGGTCGAGAGGGAGCGCCCGTAGGTTGACAGGGAAAGAAAGGGGAAATAGGCAGCAAAGTGCGAACTAGCCCTTGGTAGGGACAGCCAGGGACGCTCCCAGGCGATGACTCTCGACGCATCCCCGGTGGCGGAGCTGTGGAAGGCGTTAACGGTCTGGCTGCGCGTCTGAGCTGCACCAAGGCAGACATGAGACGATGGATGATGCCAGATTGGAGTAGAATGTAGGAGTTGGTGCAACACCACTCCCATGGATTCGAAGCAATGCCTACGCAGTTACCGATCCCTGGGGGTGGGGGGGAAGCGGGTTTACTGGGTTTGCGAGTCCCTGACTAGTCACCAGGGCTGGGGTGGCGCATGTCCGTCTGGATTCCCGTAATCCCCCAAAGTAATGCTGAGAGGTTTCAGCAGTAAAAAAAAAAAGGGGTAATCTACTAACACGCTAGAGGGAACGCTAAAAGCTTATTAGGAATAAGGTCGACAATGGTGTGAAAGTCTCAGAAAATTTTGAAATAATCTAACAGGTCAAGGAAATCCTTAATCTGAAGAAGTATTGCGAAAGAAGATTCTCTTCGTGAACGCAAGGGTTAGTGAATAGGCAGAGACCCCATTTAACCAGGTCCACAATGTCTAGGTGCTTATGATATATATATATATATATATATATATATATATATAAATATCTCTCCCATAGACACGAGTCACATAAAGGTTTTAAATAAACATAAAATGCAAAATGACAATCGGCCAAAATTCGTTTTAGAATGGGCGTTGCATGCTTTTGTGTCTGAAAGACGATATTAGGAAGATGGCCGGCCCGGGATTTTTCGGCACAGCTTGGGCGTTATTTTCGAAAATTCCCGGTAAATACTTTTGGTTAGCTTGTGAATAATAGTTGGCTGATTTTGAAAATCTTAAATAGTCTACTACTCCTAGCGAGAGCCAAGAGAAGGCGCGAGCGAATAAAGAGGGCGGCCTTTTCTCTTGTACTCTCCTGTAGAATATTCTTAAAAGCTTGAGTGGCGCTTCGTTCCAGTACGATGTTGTTTCCGGTGTGTTCTTGATGGTGTCCAGCTTTTAGGGAACAAGCTGTTATGTTTCTGGGTATAATAGAGTCCATGGCGGCAGTGGGCGCACGGGGGGCTCGGAACCTGCACAGGAACATCCTAAACAGGAAGGACTGAAAATCCCCGTCACCTGTGAGGAACTGCTTGCTTACATATTGGAAAGTGACACCGGTGAGTATTAACCTTGGAAAGCGGGTACTCGACAGAAGTTAGGAGGTCAATGGCACTCGAGGCAAAGTCAATAGACAGTCGTTCGCTATACACAGGCACAGCCCACTCAAAGGCTTCTCAAAGCCATGAACACATATGAGTAGTTCCGATGGTGATGTATGTTGAAAGGTGCATTTGCAAGTACTAATTAATAAAGCTATGTTGCTTATTCTCTTACTCAATCAACGTTGTTAGCTAACGTGTGCACGTTTAGAAACATTCACATTTTGTTCTACTGTTTAAATTTGTTTTGTAAGGGCAGATCCTATGTATTTGACAAGCTTTGTATCCCGCTTAGGTCAATTAATTGTACCTATTCACGTTTATTCGTGTCTATTTATTCACGCGCTTCTCCGCGTGATGTGCGGTTTCGGTTCCTTTCTAATAATCTAAAATACTAGTGCTGACGTGACTATTTATTGATTATTCACGACAGACTTATTCTCGCCCTTTTAAGGCATCTAGAAAAGGAACGCATATTATATCAAGATATGTATGTATGTAAGTGGTTCTTTTTATAGACGTGGGTTCATTTGTTGACAAAAATATCTCACTAGAATGAGAACATACAATAACGCAATTATTTATATATATATATATATATATATATATATATATATATATATATATATAGGGTGTAACAGAACCATCTCGAGAGCGAAAAAGGGAATTGTAGAGCTCGCCAAAGTGAAGATCTTTTCCAATGGAACATGGTCTCTGAGAAGTCTTATTTCGAAGTGAGAGTGATTTTAATCAAATCCATGACACTGGTGTTGATGCCCGACGTAGGAGCACAAAGTGTGCCATTGCAAATCAACCAGTCTTTTTCGGATGGCGAGATTAAGTGAATGCATGATTGACTTACTGCATCAGATGCATCACTCTGATGTTTGTTTTGAGCGCTGTGAATGGTTGTAGGGTTATGACTTTGAAGTATTGAACGTGAAAGCTAATACAAGACTTTATTTTTGGCGAATAACCTTCTAAACGACTATGTCGCATCGTCTGGCTGTCGTTATATGTGTTCAGATGAAGCAGAAATTTCGCTACAGTTCCTTATATCGCTCTCAAAATCGTTCTGTTATACGAATCTTTTAAGTAAAACTAGCCAACAATGACTGCTTCGTTGCTTGCACTCTAAAGCGACACTATACTTTTAGGCTTGATGTTTAGAGACTTAAATGGTACTAATGATAAAAGTTGTACTTTACATTATATCATCATCATATTTATTTTTTTCATACTGAGTATGCATATAATATAGACAACTAGACTGATTATACAATTATACAGTTATTCGATTACTACACATTTTATGCCTTGCTCACAATATATTCATTGGGGCCCAAAGAGCCTCACAGTCTAGCGACCAGGCTAATTCTGGCTCGGTCAAACGACAGACAAAAAAGCGTGCAAAAGAGCATGCTTACTAATAAAGGGAAAAAAAGTTTACGCATCCGTGCGGCTACGAAATTTGCTTCTTATAAGGCCTACATACTAAGCTGCAACGTGTGCCTGTGTTACCAGGCACGCACAGAATGCATACCTTGAGTTGCATCGAAAACTCCTAGACATATTGGCACTTTAAACTCGATACAATCATAATGATAATGAAAGCTCTCCAAAACAGCGCGGGGTTTGACTGCACGAGAACCCAGAGAATTCGGATTGGCCCTTGATGAAAGACCGGACAGCGTATAGATGCGAGTGTATCATCAGGAAGAATTGCAATGAGAGCTATTGTGTAATGGTCGCGATGGGATGGTTTTCAAGTGGCAGATCGAGAAACAGCTTCAGATATAAGTGGCTATAAAATAACTAAGAACCACGGAACCCAATATAACGGTGTCTAGCCGCACAAGTGCGGTGTACAATGCGCCGTTGTTTGTGAGAGTTTATATGTTTGTTATGGTTTTTTTTCAGACCGAATTTTGTCCCTGGCTGCGTTGAATTATAATATCAATCGCTAACACTACAGACGTTTATATCCGCTAGAAGCGGAAAGGTAGCCCGGTGGTGTGGTGGCTTAAGTCTGCGCCTCACAACCGGAGGAGACACATAGCAGGTGCGCGGGTTCGAGCCCCACCGTTGCACATTCGTATTTATGGGGGTCCGTCTATGAAGCAATGTGAAAAACACTTAGAAGCGAAAGGGACATTAAAAAAGGACGAGATTGGCGCTTTTATCGTATGCCGGTGCTCACAGTTTTCCATTTAGGTTTGTAGGATCTGATGGCCAGGGTAGACGTATGGGTGTGTATTTCTACGAAAGATTGGGGACATATTGTTGTGTTATGCGAAACTGCGTAATGTTGCAGAGAATGGGATACGTAGTCAAAAACGGTTGAGATCTAATCCCGCAATCCAAGCTAAATGTTGATGTCAACTTTTGGTAAAGACACAGATAGTAAACTAGCAATGATAGTTTAGGGTCTGTTTTTTTGTGTGTAAAAACGAGTAACTGCAAAATGCGGTTTATCCGCACAGACACCGTGGCGGCAGGACTGCTCCCTGCAAGTGGGAGCCGGTAGTGTGGGGCTCGGACGTTCGGGATGTCATCGAGTCCATCGCCGCGCAGTGGACGCACGTGGGACTCGAGGCTTTCCCGATCCTAAACAGTTAGGACTAAAAGTCCCCGTGACCTGTAAGAACCTGCCTGCTTACATCTAGGAAAGTGACGCCGGTAAGTATTAACCTTGAAAGGCGAGTGCTCGACAACAGTAGGGAGGTCAATGGCACTCGAGGCAAAGTCAATAGATAGTCGTTCGCCATACACACGCACAGCCCACTCAAAGGCTTCTACAGTTGAAAGCAGCAACTTGTCAAAGCCATGAACACATATGAGTAGTACCAATGGTGATGTATGTTGAAAGGTGCATTTGAAAATACTCATTAAAAAATGCTGATGCTGTTCATTCTCTTACTCATTCGACGTTGTTAACTAATGTGCACACGTTTTAGAACATCCACAAAAAGTTTTGTTCTAACATTTGAATTTGTTTTAGAAGGAAAAAACGTATTTGCTTGACGAGCTCTGCACCTTGTTTAGTCCAATAATCTATACTTATTCACGTATGTTCATGTCTAGTTATTCACGCGTGCATCTGCGTGATGTGTGCTTACGGTTCCATTCTAAAATACTGCTGGTGTTAGCGAGACTCTTTATTGACCACTACCGATTTATTTTCTCTTCCAAGGCATCTAGAAAGATAAATATAACGTGTCAAAATTTGTAAGCTTAACGATTACCAAAAAAATTACTACACATTATGTGTCTTGCCCGCAAAATATATTTCGGAGTTTAAGGAGCACAGTCTAGCAACCAGGTTAAGTCTGGCTCGATTGTAAAACAATCGGCAAATAGGCGCAAAAGGGCATGCTTGCTAATAAAACAAAGAGAAAGGTAACGAGTTTGCTTCCTATTAGGCCCCGTATATTCAATTACAATATTTGCTTAGGTTAACAGAAACGGATAGAATGCATACCTTATTTTTTGCCATAGATTTTGACGTATGTCTTTAAGAATTTTTATTGCTTTATGCTACTGGGGTAGACACAACTGCATTGACTCGCAGATGTTTGATAGGTCGAACGCCAACGTGTTCAATGTTAGTCTTGTTGAAAGCGTAGCTTCAGGTTCCAGGAAACCGTCCCGGCGAGAGGAAGCCCTCCGCTGCACTTACCGTCCGGTACTCCCTGATCACCCTAAGGGCTCTGACCCTTTGAGCCCGGCGCAGGCGACTCCGGTTCGTTGCGCTTGTAAGGGTGTCAGAAGGCCATGCCGGAGCCACATATAGGGCAACCCAGGGACATGATGATGCGTCGCTTGGAGTGCCGGGGCCCAAAGGTGTTGGGCATGAGGCGTGCGAAACCATTAGCAATTTCGGGGGTCTTCTTCTTTGCCCGACGCAAGTAATAGATGCGTCGGAAACCCCGCTCAACGAATACCCCAAGATAACTTGCTATATTAACAATATTGGTTTCTTCGTTATTAGGGCGCGGGTAAAAAGCAGGGCAATTCACCCGGCCCTCCAGAGATTTTTCTCGCTCTTGGTGGGGATTACGGCAAGCCTTGTCTTCTGAGTCCAGTGGTCGACGTCGGCGATTGCCTCTTTCGCGCGCCTCTCTAGCAGCTCCGGTGTCCGGGCCTGGACGATGAGGACAAGATCGTCAGCATAAGCAAGGAGGTCGGCTCCAAAGAGAAAATTTCCAACGGCAGTACGTCATCGTAAACTATGTTCCATAGAAGGGGCCAAGTTAAGCCTTGTGGCATCCCTACAATCATACAGAAGGTCATTCGTTAGGACTGGATCGTCCGGTCATGCAGGTAATCGGATATGATTCTATGAAGGTAGAACGATTTTGACGCCGAGTAGAACAGCCAGGAGGAGATATACTTACCTGGTGCCGGGACCTCCGTGATCAAGAAGGCGGAGACTCCAGGAGAAAGCCTTGCCATTACACTTTAACAGAGACCTGCGGAGGGTCTTGGCTTTCGATTAAAACCGCAGTAATTGTCGAGCGCTTCCAAAATTCATTATAGAGGTTGGGTAGTGGGTCGTTTCTCTCCGTAAAACTTCGTAGGCGTGCTTCCACGATAGAGCTGAAACCATTGGCCAAGGATCCAAGCAAGCAGTTTCGGCGGTTGGAGGTAGGGCCCTTCGGGATCAGAACAAGATCTGCGGCCTTCCGTTCGGTTAAGAACGAGCCCAGACACAACATCTTCGCCACGCGGCCACCATTACCGGATATTCCTTTATGAGTAGCTTGGCTGCAGAATCGGGAATGCCGTTCAGGTCCAGCGCTATTTTCGGCTCGAGACGCTTCGATACTTCCTCCTGCGAGATGCTTCTACAGGCACGCCGCGCTGTAAGGCGGGCCTTCGGATCCTATAAGCTTCTATTGCGCTTGATATTGTTTGATATCCGAATTACTAACGTTTACAGTAAATTTACAGACGATTCATTTCAACGCGCACATAGGCGGTATCAAGAGCACATAGATAGACAGTTGAAAGAACGATGCCAAATAAATTGTCCTCTTTTGTATTCCACACTGGCAAGACTGCTGGTAACAGCTGCGGTCTTACATAATCTTTTGCGTCAGCCTGTACAAAAGACGCCTCGATGTAAACGCGAAAATTCGCTTGGCAAGCAAACTTCAGTGGTGTCAAAAGTTTTAAAGAGGAGAATTAGCTAGCCGCGCACGCATGATGGACTCGATTACCCTTACCGCAAAGTGGGTGCTGCAATTAACTTGTTTGCACAACCCGAGTCCCATCCTATTAGTGTACCGCGGGCTACAAATACAGCCGGGCCAATGTTCTTTAACATTAGATGATGCTTGAAGTGCAATAATTATGTTTTTGGGTGCCCAAGAATACCAGCCTGCTAGCGTTACAATATTTTATTTTGTGCTTGATGGCTTAACCAGCTCACTTTCTAAAGTTTAAGTTGGAAAACTGACTCTAGTGTTCAAAAATATACTGAACGCGTTGACAACTATCCATATACAAAAATTAGGCAATCTAAAGTACATTGCAAGCTTGCCGGTGATTTTATTAACGTTTTACTCTGATGTTCCTTTATATATATTCAATTTATCCCTTATATATATATATATATATATATATATATATATATATACTTATAAACAAATGCATTTGTATCCAACTTAATTTTTATTTATTTATTATTACATCACCTTTCGGTATTGTTGATTATATTACATCCAGCTTAATATGGCATTAGAGATAGATTAGTAAAATTAAGTTAATGGTAGTGACTCAACTCAAAAATTGCCTACAGCAAATGCAACGTACTTAGCATTTTTTTCACTAGAGAAGCCTCTAATTCGACTCACTGCGCTATGTTCAGGTCAGTTTGCAAGCAACTTACAAAGGACGACTCGTTTACGGTTACCATTCTTAAACATCACCTGTCGCACCTTGATCACATAGGACATATATCTTAGGTTTCTGAAACAGAGCGCTTCCTCGTCTATCTTCAAGATATACGCCAGCCTCTATAGCGATGTTTTTAGACCCTCTGCAATGAGCTTTTGGGGTTTCCTAACTATGTTAGGAGCCTTTACAATCTCCTCCTAAGTGTATTTTTGTTTGCCAGGCTGACAGAACACTATTTAGTTATCCCCGAAGCCCTATATTTTGGGGTGCTTTTTCTCATGCTTTATTTCGCAATTTTAACTGGCCACATTATGGCGCCAAGACTTTCCATCTTGCTTGAAAAACAATCCTGTGGAGAGAATGTAAACAAACATTCACATCCCAAGCGCTAGCGATCGAGGTGAATGAGCATTTTGACAATTCCAGCGTTACATATAATGGGAAACGTGTTCAATCGTCGGATATATTAATAGAAATAGATTATTTTCCATTTCAAGATGTTCGTTCAGGAACGGTAGTATCTACAGCAAAAGTACTCAACGACTGTCTTGGGATGTCATCCATAGGCCGATATCTGACGGAGTGTAAGAGGAGAGCTGCGGACATTGGAGTGATATTGCTCAGCTCCGGATGCGGATTGAGTTCTAAATAAATTGAACAAATGAACCGGCTAGACGATGGATCATATGTTTGTTCTATATCCCAGTCAAGCAAATACGTTGTCATAGCAATAAGATATCAATTAAAAAAACGTAATGACCTCCTTTTTTGGTAAGCTCTAGAGGTGCGCATTTTAATTCTGTATCATTATGCTATCGGTCTTTTTATACAGTTGGTCTGGCGTGAAGCTTTAAACAGAACCTCAACTAACGCTCACAAACTTTACAGCTGGCGACGTGGCACACGCCAAACTGATTGCTGTGCAATTTCTATACGCATGCTGTTAACTATTTGCAAAAGCTCGTTTTTTTCGTTGCTGAATTGGTTATGATAAACGTACACAATGCCGTATCATAACCATATTGCCTTCTATGCGTAAGCTCCAATTAAGCTCTATTCTTTTTTTTTTATTAAAGTGAGCGTCCATGGCCTTTGCGTGGGTCCAAAAGAACATCTTTAGCCCAGCATATTAGCTTGCTGATGTTTAGTTCCTACACATGTGTATTCACGGTCCTTTACGCGAGTTTGCAAAATATACTCTTCATTACGCCGTCCTAGTACCACACTAAAGCTTTCCATGGTGAAATTGTAAACTCGTGCAGACGCCGATCTTCACAAAGGTTCGACAATGATGCACATGTTGGCAGTTCTTGTGTCTAATAGAACCGTGCCTAAAAACCAAAGAAAAACCCTTCTGATTATGACAGTGCATGTTGGCTTTAGACACGGCAGGTCCATCGCTGTGCATACAACAACCTAATTTATATAGTTGATTAAGACTACTATGTACCCAGTCCACCACGTTTTGTCTACGCTATTTCAATCAGTTATCAACTGAGGTGCACCAAATATAAAAGAAGAGAATGTTCGATGCATTTACTGAAGAATATGACCCAATGCGCCGGCGCTGCGAAAACAAAGCACGAAAATAGAGTATGATGGCTTGAGACAAGAGAATAATTTCCTATACCCGTTTGTACAGCAAAAGGCTTGCATCCGGTTGAGACTAGTACTGTGGAAAGTTTGAATGGCAACGGTTAGAACAGCAGCAAGAGCGGAAGCAGCAGCAACAACAACAACAGAAGCAACAACAACAACAACGACAACAACAGAAGCAACAAAACAGCAGATACAACAACAACGACAACAACAACAACAGAAGCAACAACACAGCAGATACTACAACAACGACAACAACAACAACAACAGAAGCAACAACACAGCAGATACAACAACAACAACGACAACAACAGAAGCAACAAAACAGCAGATACAACAACAACGACAACAACAACAACAACAGAAGCAACAACACAGCAGATACTACAACAACGACAACAACAACAACAGCGACAATAACAACAACTGCCGAAGTCGCTGTAAAGGAAATCATGCGACAGAGACGCGATATGATAAACACACATGACTAAACAGTCATCTCATCTGGGATTGGCCCGACAGCTGCAATGATGATGGATCCCCACGCCCGCGAGCGGAGTGGGGGTGGGTGTGAGTGAAAAACAGAACGGTGGCTTCGCGGAGCGCAGCGACACGGAAGTGGGACTAGTTGAAGAGTAGTTGTAGCAATCATCAACACAGCTCATGGTTATTATCTTGGAGAGAGAGAGCGGGGGAGAGAATGGGGGGAGAAAGGAAAGAGAGAGGGAAAGACAGAATCTGGCTGTGCTCGACGTCTGCTCGACGCGTGTCTCCACAAGCCTTCACAACGCCTCGACCCCTATGTGCCTGCCTTGACAGATGAAGTGAGGACGACGACGTCAACAACAACAACACAACAACAACACAACATCAACAACAACATCAACAACAACAACAACAGCAACAACAACAATAGAAAGAAGGAACAGATGAAGGAAGCTCTACATGGAGCGCCACTCGCCGTCGGCATTCATGGCATATGAACGAATCGCAGCAGAAGTAGCGGTGCTGGCTGTAGGGGTCGTCGTAGTAGTAGTAGTATTAGAAGTAGTTGTAGTCGTAGTAGTAGTAGTAGTAGTAGAAGTAGTTGTAGTCGTAGTAGGCATAGTAGTAATCAAGACAAGAGTTGCATTCGTCGCAATATATGCGGGCGGACGGTCGGGCGGGTGGCGGTCAATGCGCGTACGTACAAACTGGACGAGGCAAGCGAAGCAAAAGTTCAGACACAAAAGAGGCGAGTAATCTCATTTTCCGGCTCAGAAGGCGCGTAAGTGGCAGTACTAGAGCAACAGCAGCAGCAGCAGCAGGAAAAGAAGTAGGAACTCCAACGGCGAGAACAACAACAACAGCATCAGTAACAACAACAACAACAACAACAACAACAGCATCAGCAACAACTGCACCAGCAACAGCATCAGCAACAACAACAACAAGAATAACAGAAACAACAACTACAGCAGCAACAACGGCAACAACAACAACAAAAACAACAGAAACAACAACTACAGCAACAACAACAGAAACAACAACAGCAACAGTAACAACAACAACAACAATAACAGCATCAACAACAACCTCAACAATAGCAGCATCAACAACAACATCAGCAACAACAACGGCAACTACCGTCAAATATATCAGTTGTCTTGACAGTTTGACAGTTGTCTTGACAGAGCTCGTTCAAGGTCGGCCCAACAGCAGCAGCAGCAGCGGAACAACCAAACTGTTAAGGGAGAGATGGGGCAAGAGAAACAGCGTCCTGACAACCGCCACACCGGTCCCTCGACCCAGATTTCTCGGCGAAAAGTGCCGACTCTTGTGTGATCACCTACCTGAGTAGAACGTATACGCGTGCTGGCTGGCGGTACAGAACTACTCATCATTGACAGAGAGGCCTGAAAAGAACCAATATATATATATATATATATATATATATATAGAGAGAGAGAGAGAGAGAGAGAGAGAAAGAAAGGAGGGGGTCCGCAAACACATTGAACGCTCGAATGATCATACGATGAGATGATAGGCCTCAAACGGCATTGTGAACGACTGTCTAGCAAGAAACGGCCTTCTCTGCATAACAAAACAAAAAACAATAACAAAATTGCCACTTCACTAAGAACAACAACAATATCTGACGCACTCTGAAGCGGAATGACACATTTTGGCTCACAAGCCTAACGATACCGCTCGGCCCTGCATGAAAATATACAAAAGTCAGCAAGTTTACTAGTTGGTTATGAGAGTGCTAAAAACAAAAAAAAGATGTTTGCTTTGGGTTGTCATTGTCCTTGCCGCTCATCGTGGTATGATTGCAAATGTAAAATGTAGCTTTAAAATTAAGGGTTAAAACGTGAACGACTTTCTCAACGAAGTTATAAGAAGCATCACAATTCTAAAATGCAGGCGTATATCTATTCTCTAAACCGTCATTATATTATTGCTATTACTACTATTAAGTTATTATTAATATTATCATTACCTCCTAATAAACGGCTGCTGATGTCAGCGTATAGAAGACAGACATTGTATCTTGTCACTCCAGTTAATGCCTTAACTTAATTGACTAAGCACATTTATGTGTTGTGTTGAGTTTATGGCTGTTGACGCTTGTGGCGCTGAACTTGCAGGCGGTTTTGAAGGCAAACTATTTCTGCCAATATATCAAGACGTCAGGGAGCACGCACCCACGGGTACTGCCCGTATTAACATACGCAAAAGAGTCGAAATATGGGTAAAGACTGTTAAAGATTTTGAAACTATCAAGCGGCTAAAAACACTGGGAGGGACACCGGTAAAGCCTTGTTTGAAGGATAGCGGAAACATTTGGGGCAGAGTATCGGGCGTACATCCACAAATAAGTGACGACGAAGTGGCGGGTGTACTTCATGATCAAGGTGTGGCAGAGGTGCGAAGAGTTCAATACAACGCCATAATAAAAAAGCCGGATGGAACTGTGTAAACAGTCAAACGTAACACATGGAAACTGGATATCAAGTTCAGTGGGGAAATCAAGAGCCACATTGAATTTTGCGGGGAAATCCTGCCGGTAACATTGAGATCGTCGACAATGCAATGCCTAATATGTCTCAAATATGATCATAAGGCGGCCGCATGCACTAGTAAAACTGGAAAGCTATGCAAGCGCTGTGGGAAAACAGGTCATTTAATAGCAGAGTGCACAATTAATAAACCTCGCTGTGTGAACTGCCACATGGACCACCCATCAGGAAGTTCCCAGTGTTCTGTCTTTCAAGCGTGGAGCAAAGCCCAGCAAACACGATACGCTCAAGCTATTGAGCGGCAAATGGCAATGCCAATGAAAATTATCGAGGTACGTCCTCCGCCTAGCAATGACCAAACTTCCGGTACACCAACCTGGGCGAGTGTAGTAAAAAGACAGTTGGTACAAGTACTTCCAGAAGGGGAAGAGCGAGTAGTCTGCAATATGCCACCTGTTCCAGCGCCCAGGAAGAAGAACCAATCACGGACAAATATTGTGTCACCCGCAACTTCAAAACAGAGACCTCCCTCGTCAGAAGAAATTAGTCTTGGTGTGACAACACTACGGACCTTCTGGTCTGGCATAAAATTCTTCGTAAAACCCTGGTTAGATGAACATCCAGATGTGGCTCGTCTAGTAGAATTACTGGAAGGGGGAGACAAAATTGAAAGTCTCCTCCAGTTCCTTGCCAAACAAAAACACAATGTCTAGACCATGTCTAATACACTGGAATTGTGGCTGGAGTCACAAGAAGAATGTTCCAGTTATAAAAGAAATGTGCACAAGTGGCATTAAAGTAATATGTTTAAACGAAGGTAATTTTCCTAAAAATTTCGGAATCTATGGTTTTGTGACGTATGTTGACACAGATTGTCAATCAACCGGCACACCCTCACTGGCTACAATTCTCGTTGACACGAATGTAGAGCAGTGTGAACTGTCGCTCCAATTGGTAGACGGGGCTCGCATGTGCGGGGTATCTGTCAAACTGCACGACATCACCATGAACATCGTTTCGGTTTACCTCTCATCGAACAAAGCCATCAATATGACTCAATTAATGGATGTGTTGTGCCAGCATGCGCCACTCATCTTGGCAGGCGACTTCAATGCAAAGCACCCTGCATGGGGCAGTGCGAATGTAACCAAACGCGGGGAAGATCTGCTTAACAACCTTGAAACCAAAAACTACACCATTATGAATGATGGCAGCCCAACGTTTATGCGACAGTACAGCTCTGGTTTTGTGGAGTCTCATCTTGATGTCGTCGCAGTGAGCAATGAGTTAACATATTACTTTACTATGGAAATTGAAGACAGCGCCACCTTCTCAGATCATGCTCGGTGCTACCTGTACTTGAAAGCAGATAATGGCAAAAAGTGGAGATGGACTTGCATCACTGACTGGAGGAGATATGAAGAATATGTTAGAGAACGCCTATCTGCCGGAAACAAAGTTAGTACTGCTATCAGAGAATCCCACAAGATGGCTACCAAGCGAGTCAGGGTTCCTCCATATCTACCCCCACCGGACATCAAACTTGCTGGCCTACTGCAGGAGGTAAGGCGTCTAAAGAGAAGATTCAAGAAACATGGCTGGCTGTCCGATTACTCGATGTTGGCATCAGTGATGAAAGAGATAAATTCATACTCTGCTGACTTGCGGAAAAGACTTGAAGAGAAGTTCATCAAACAACTAAGCGTCAACACAGGGTTGAAAGAGGCATGGAGTTGGATTACGTCAACGGCCGAAACCCAACCAAAATGTCCGCTGTTTGCAGTCTGTCGATCAACGGGAAAGCCATTGCAAACTATACTCAATGATATGCTTAACGGGGCAATAAAAACAGCGGCCACGCCCGACACAGGAGAAACTCCAGGTACTGTCACTGAACCGCCTGCACAGCGCGCATGCGATGAAAACGCTACTGATACTGATTGCGATTTCACAAGGTGGGAGCTAGATCTGGCATTGGCCACTGCCAACGCAAGAAGTGCCCTGGGCCCCGATGGCATCAGCAACAAGCAACTGAGGTCACTGGACAATACCGGAAGAGACCTTCTTCTTCGTGATCTTAATGCTATCCTCAAAGAAGGAGAATTTCCAACTGAGTGGAAAACTGGGGAAGGGGTACCAATTCTGAAACAATGTAGACCGCGATCACAATTAGGCTCATATAGGGTGATAGTCAAAACGTCCCATGTCGGAAAGCTTTTGGAACGCATGATTGTCCGCCGCCTGCTTACATTATTACAGAATAAAGGAACATTAACGGATAATATGTCTGCCTATAGGCCACTACGATCGGCCCAAGACAATATTCTGGATCTAGCTACTGATATCGAAGAAGCAGTCGCCAGAGGGGATCATGTCATGGCCGTGTTCTTCGACGTCAAAGGAGCGTATAACTGCCGTTGTCACTAATTTGATAAGAGCAGGATTGCAACCTAGTAGTGCTATCTTCAAATTGATTGTGACATTCCTGAAAGATCGTAGCATGTCAATCCGGTGCAAGGGAACACACACTGAGGTAAAGACTCTGGGTAATGTCGGCCTTCCTCAGGGAGGAGTACTTTCTCCAGTACTGTTTGTCATGACACTAGCTGGGCTGGCTGATGTCATACCGGAGCATTTTAAGTTGTCTCAATACTCTGACGATGGTGCACTTTGGATTCGCCTCAAGGGTCGCACGATTAATCCAATCGCAATGATGGAACTGCAACTGACCTTGGACAATCGACAGATTGAGCAAGTGAGCCAGGTGAGATTTCTGAGAGTGACATTTCAAGAAAACTGCAAATGGAACAGAGAACTCGACATCATCAAGGAAAAGGGCGAGCGAGTGGCGAATATGCTGAAAAACGCTTGTGGTACTTCTTGGGGAATCAAACCAAATACGGCGATGAAACTAGCAGTCGCACTGTTAGGATCAAAGATTAACTATTCCCTTGGCGCAATGCTTCGATTAACAAAAAAGGACTATGGAGTTATAGACTCTGCTGTTGCTCAGTGTGGTAGAATAGCATTAGGACTTCTCTCTATGACATGTACTAGAGCTGTGTTGTCAGAGTGCGGTATTATGCCCGCGGAATTAAATAGACAATTCATCCTAGAATGTCACCTTCTGAGACTGTGCCGCAGCAGGCACAGTCTCATCTTAAGTATATTTGAGAAAAGGGTGAATACCATGGCCTCCAGGCTACTACGGGACTCAGACTCGTTTCGAGAACCTCTGCTGGTACCGGATTCTCATGTATTTGACGTATCGACAGTCAAAGACTTGTCGACTCGGCTATCAACAGAAGGTATATCATCGAAAAAGAGCCACCACGAGAGTGAACTACGAGCTGCGAGTGAGGTCCATTTGGGCAACATATCAGTGGATAGCGCACAGATATACTTCACGGACGGATCGGTGGATGGATCTGCGGGAGGAGCAGGTGTTTTCCGAATCAACGACAACATGGAGATCAGCAAGCATATCGTCAACTGCAGCAGTTCAACTTCGGCCGAGCTGGTAGCAATATCTGAAGCATTGCTGCAGGAACTGAAGGAGCCATCAAATAAAAGGGTCGTGATCGTCAGTGACTCGCGTGCCGCCATCTCGAGCATTCGGGCTGCAGATCCGTCAGGACCCGCCTCATCTCTAGTGGAATCTATCATCAAGGTGATAAGTTATCTAGGCCAACCTGTGGAGCTACAGTGGGCACCCTCCCATGTAGGCATTTACGGAAACGAGGTGGCTGATGCGCTCGCGAAACGAGGTCTGCTTGCAAACAAAGGAGAAGTAGCAATATCCCTTGGTAAAACTGTGTCAAAGGCTAGGAAAGAAGCCCTAGATAAGCACTATGAGACTTGGAGGAGGCAGGGAACTACAACTAAAAGGGACACGATGCAGATTGCACCACGGCGAAAAAGCTTGATGATGATGCCCTGTTCCAGAAGAGAAGCGGTTACTATTCACAGGCTACGTTGCGCTAAAGGGATGACACAGAGCACCAGGTTCCACATTAAAGTTGCGCAAAGCCCGCTATGTGATGTATGTTTGGTACACGATGATATATTGCATGTCCTAGATAAATGTAAAAAAATACGATACTGAGCGGAAAGTATGGGAGAACGCTGTAGCTGCTGATCAAGTCGATGCAAGCCAACTTACTATTCGTGTGAAAGACCAATATATAGAGGAACTCTTACAATTTGTTAGAAATGCTGAATTAATTGTCTAAATGAATGATATATAGCTGCCCTGAGTAGGGCTGACAGGCAGTCAAATGTGACGTGCTCTGGGTTTCTGAGATGAAACCCTTAATTGTAATTACTGTTACAATAAACTAAAAAAAAACACATTTAGAAACAGGCAAGGTGTTAATTACTTTCTGAGATTGCTGTTGTTTTTGCTTAGTACTGCGTATGATTCTGGTTTACGTTGCCGCTTATCAGAATAGGATATTAGGCAGTTAGTAAGTTGAAATCTGTTTAGACATTAACAAACGCCAATAAACTTCTTCTTCTGGTCGGTCAAACATTTCTTAACCCCGTATTGTGCTTCCATTCCTAGTGTGTCAACGGGAATTGAATAAATTCAATCTAACAAACGTTGACCACTCAAACCAGTTATACAAGCAAATATATATATATACTGGTACTGTGTGATGAACTTTTATTAGCAACACAACTTAAATATAGCTCCTAATACTCTTACGATAATAATGAGTTGACTAGAAAAGCAATAAGAGATCTGCTTCATATCCAACCAGGTTCACGGTAATCAGTCTGCCGTTTAATGGACGAGGAACTTTGTGCGCTAATCGGAACTGAATATCATGCTAATTGCATTTCCCTTGCACAAAAGTTCGAGAACAAAATCTGCAAACGTTCCTGTTGCTAACTAAGTAGGTGAAAAATACTTTTCAAACAATGAAAACCGTAATTAGAAGAAATGTCGGATGCGACGCCTGTTCGCGAGACCATATACGTACATGATGAACCCTAGTTGTATATATATATATATATATATATATATAAATATATATGTGTGAGTGTGTTGAGAGTAAAAACACCCTTGACGCGCTGGTCTCGCACTATGTCGTTCAAACAATAACGACATCATGATTTCGAATTTCACTGACGCTGGTGGCTTACAGTGAAGGAAGGAATCTTCTACGGGTAATGTGTGTGCTTCTGTTGCTGCTATTGTCTCTACACCGACCGTCCCACCCCTCACTCTGCCAAAGCTCAAAGCGGGCATATCTGGTTGGCGACAAATCAATTAATTTCCGACTGTGCGTTTCTACACTGTTGAGAATGGAGACCGACAAGCATGTGCTGACAGCGGCAGCGAGAAGAACATCTTCATGTGCTCACGGCTACGTCTAAGGCCGCTCCCCACCGACCCAACGACCATCGCTGCCACAGATGTGCCGACCGTGATCAACACCGCAATAGCTCCGCCAGTACTGCCATGATCATGACCATTGTTTGTCGTTCTCCTCGTCGTCGTCATCATCGTCGTGTGTGCTGTTGTTGTGCTCGTTGTTCCGAGATCCGGAGAATGCAGGCACATAGTTCTTTTTTTTTTTCTTCATGCCTTCTTCTCAGGCTTCCATCAAAGGGAACGGGGGGGGGGGGGGCTTTCCTCCTCGGGGCCGCGGTCGTTCCCACAACGGTCGTTGTCCCGGTCTCAGTTCAGTCATCCAGCCATTGGTCGCTGGCAGGCAAACTGGCTGGTTCGCTGGCCGAGTGCTTCGTTAGTCATCAACGCCGCGCGTCATCATCTCAAGGCACCACTCCGAATGAAGAATCGAACACATTCTCGTACATTTTCCCTTCCCCCACCCTCGAGAGAGATGGCGTTGTTGCCGACCGCTGCAGGATGACAACGGCTATAGTGCTGATAATGATGATAGTGATGATGGTGATGATGATGATGGTGATGATGGTGGTGATGATTATGATGGTGATTATGATGATGGTTGGTGACCATGCTGATGATGATCCGAACCTTGTCGAGCTACTAATAGTAGATCTGCCAGAAGTAGGAGTTCTAGTGGCAGTAGTAGTAGTAGTAGTAAAAGACTAGGTAGTGCCCCGTTGTAATAGTAGTTGTTGTTGTAGTAGTAAAAGTAGTAGAACCCTGTAATAGTAAAAGTAATAGCACCCCGTAGTAGTAGTAGTAGCAGTAGAATGTAAGTGGTCGAAGACGCGCGGCGGACATTCAGACACGCAAGAGAAGGTTCTTCACAAGCTAAAGAATGACAACCTCTATAGGCGGCGCCGGTGGCGGCGGCGGCAACTGCTAATGCTGTTGTTGTTGATGCTGTTAGAGCTACAGGGAGAACAGTCGAACGCCGAGAATCTTACTCTACTATTACTAGGCTTACTGACAAGATCACGCTGTGGCGGTGGTGGTGGTGGTGGTTGTGGTGGCGATTGCCGATCTCGAGCCGAGAACAGGGTTGGTTGGCAGCAGGTTTCGTCCGTGCCGCGCCCGAGTCGACCAACAACAACAACAGCGGCAGCAACAACAACAACAACGGCGGCAGCAACAACAACAACAACGAGAAGATTCGAGCGTCTACTAACGTGAATGCTGCTGCTGCTGTGTCTACCATTAAGACAACTGCTACGACTTTTTCTAGTATGTCGATAACTGACTGACTGACCAAGTCTGTACGTGGTGGAAGGCCAGCGCCCAGATACGGAGTGACCGTCTGGCGCGGGGAGAACGATCACCCGCATACGTCGTGTGTGCTTGTGGTGTTGTTGTCGATATTGTTGTTGTTGTTGTTGCCGATATTGTTATTGTTGTTGTTGTCGATATTTTTGTTGTTGTTGTTGTCGATTTTGTTGTTATTGTTGTTGTTGTTGTCGTCGTTGTTGTCGATTTTGTTGTTGTTGTTGTCGTCGTTGTTGTCGATTTTGTTGTTGTTGTTGTTGTTGTTGTCGTCGATGTTGTTGCTGTTGCCGTTGTTGTGGTTGATATTGTTGTTGATGTTGTCGATACGTTTGTCAATGTCGTGGTCGTTGCTGGTGACGACGTTGTTGGTCGTTTGGCGAGGCGCTGTAATCGCCTAAGCCTCTATTCCTGGTAGTACTGTAGTAGAGTGTCACTAGTGGCATTGGTGGTGGTGATGGCGGTGATGGTGCTATTGCTGCTGGCTGGTGGTGATCATCGCCACTCTGCGGCTGGGTTGCTGGGCTGCTCTGGCGTTTCGCCGCGGACACCACCGCCAGTGCACCAAGCACTGCGAGGCGGCGTATGAGCGTATGGGCGACGACGGCGACGACGACGACGACGACAACAGCGACGAGTGTTGCGACCCTCGGCGTTCGAGAGAGACGAGAAACTTACGTCTTCGACACGTCAAAGTCTGGCAAACTCTGAACACAACAAACCAAACGACCCAGCAGACACCCAGCCAGTCTGCTGAGCAGGCAGGCAGACAGACAGACAGAAACAGCAAAAGAGAGAGACAGAAAGAGAATCAGTCAGGACATTCGAAGGGACGCCAAGGCAATGCAGGGTACTGGCCACGCCAGCAGCATCGCTCTCGGCCTGTGCTGTTCTTGTCGCGTGCCTGCTACTCGAAGTTGTTGCCGTCGACGACGACGACCTCGACATGTGGTCACTGCCGGTCTACGTATCATCATCATCATCACATAGCGACAACCCCGGATTTATTGCTGACATTGTTGTTGTTGTTGTTGTTGTGGATGTTGTTTCTGCAGCTGCTGCTGCTAGTTGTGTTGGTTAATTTTCTTCTTCAACGCATTTGTGTTGGCTGAGTGAGAACAGTGGCTATAAGGAATCACCGCAGCAAACTAGTAGTGATCACAAGCGTGTACAAAATGCCCCACCCCCGGCATCATCGGATCGAGAAAAGGTCGGATCATCGGAGGCCGTTTGCGTTGTTGGGGTTACTCCATCTTACTCTTAAATAGATAGCTGTGCGTCATTATATCAACGGGTCTTGGTCTAAGTCTAGATGGACCGTTTACTACGTTTGATGTATATATCTCATGTGTGTGGTGCAACAGACTTGGCGAACGAAATGAGTGTGTGTACGTACACCTGTGTTTCCTGCCCGTATAGTGTCGTGTAGAACTAGTTCTGAAGTTCTGGACAGTTTCTGCTGAGTTGAACCACGAGCTGTTGATGTGACCTGCTTGCCAAGGTTGCCTGCGATGTGACATCTATCTAGCTTATGGACTAATCGAGGAGATCATCCGAAAGAACACGGAAGAAAAGACAACAACAGCGGACAAGAGACACTTAGTTACAACGAAAACGAAAACCCAACCATTCTCGCTGCCCTTGTTAGTTAGTTGTGCCAGCTCTGGTTGCCATCCGGCGGCGTACTGTATCGGGTGTCTGCGAGGGAACCCGCGCGAGAGAGAGAGGGAGATAGAGGGGGAGATGGAGAGAGGTATACAGAAAGAGATGTGTGGCAGAACTCAGCTGAACCGCCTCTGCGTCACCCTCTTGATCGCCTGGGCGGCTGGAGCCGTCTGCGTCCACGCCGTGACCATCCAGTCGGTGCAGATTCCGCGCTACGTCGAGAACGGATCGGCGAGCGTCGAGCTCGACTGCGAGTTCGTGCGCGGCGAACGCGACGAACACCTCGTGCTGAAGTGGTTCCATTCGGCCGACGCGTCGCCCGTCTTCCAGTGGATCCCCGAGCACGACCTGCTGCAGGCGAGCGGCGTGTTCGCGGGCCACGTCGACGCCGACGAGACGCGCCGGCTGTCGTCGGCGCGCGCCACCGCGCTGACGAGCCACTTCGTCGTCCGGCTGCTGCGGCCGGTGATCGCGCACGAGGGCCGCTATCGGTGCTACGCGACGTCCGTCGCTAACACCGACGACCGCGAACACGACCTGACGGTCTACGTGCCGCCGCGCGCCATCAGCCTCCGGTACAACGCCGAACGCCACACGATGGTGTGCCGCGTCGAGCACGTCTATCCGCTGGCCAACGTCACGCTGTACCGCGTGTCGAAGAAGAGCGACCTCGAGGAGGAGGCCGACCACGTCAAGCGCGAGGACCGCCTCAACGACGACGGCACGTTCGACGTGCTGCTGCGCAAGTACGTCGGCCAGCCGCCCCGCGACCCGTTCGAGTGCTGGGCGTTTCTCGACCTCGACTACAAGGTGCTTGCGAAGGCGCACTACACGGCCGACCGTACAGCCTCATCGTCGTCATCATCGTCGTCGTCGTCGATGATGGCCGATGGCGGAACCTCATCTGCTGCCGCTTCTACAACAATCCTTCGATCGGCCCCCATTGCTGCTGCTGCCGCCACTGCAGCTACGAGAACTCGTTGCAGCCACTGCACGGGCTACGCACGGCTGGTGACAGCAGCCGTTGAATGGAGTAGTAGCCTTGGCGCAATCATCGCTGTGCAGCTCCTCTGCGTCGTACTGACGGCATCCTGCGTCGGCACGGTTACGTCAGCTTGAACAGCTAAAGCCAGGCTGCGACATAACAGAATAGTATATATTTTGAAAAGCCAGGCTGCGACATAACAGAATAGTATATATTTTGAGATACTGTAACGCCTAATTAAAGTTGCTTTATATTATTGCCTATTTATTGACATATATATATATATATATATATATTTATTTATAGCATAAAACAATCTATATATCGTTTTTTGTTTTGTTATGTAACTCCTGTCTAGCTACAAGCCACCCAAATACAAGGGTGAACATTGTATTATATTTATTTTCCCTTTCACCTAGACCATAAAGTACTCGTTTTATGAGGACTGCTAAGTGATCATAAATATTTGTAAGACACAATTCCGCCCCACAGGCCACCGATTACACAAGAATCTACGGGGCTCGCCTAACTGAACAAGATATTATATATATATATATATATATATATATATATGTAAACGACGAGATGAGCAAACAACAAATACGTGGTTCACTAAATGTCAAAACTTATGAATGAATTGCAATTAAATATTGTATATATACTACTGTTCTTATACTGTAAGTGTGTCTTTACTTTAATGAAGCACCTTTGTAGCGATTCTGTACCCGCAATGCTGTTAATATATATATACATACATACACATATTTATTTATATATATATATATACATAGTCATTTATAATATACGTGCGTATTACGTAAACTTGTATATCTATTAGAAGCAATCTTTTTTAGATTTGAAGACGTTTGTTAAGATTAAGATCGTAGAAGAATAGTTAAAAATAGAATAACTTTTCACTTTGAACTTCATAAGTTCCTAACTTTGTATTAGCGTATGGAGCTAACGAAGCTTTTGCAAGTTCTATGATAGCGTGCACCTATGTCATTGCATTTTCTCGAACAACTCTGAACGTAGAATCGTGATTTAGGTTTGAATCTAATTTACACACATTTTCGTGCATTTCTGGAGGCGAAACGTCTTCCTCTCGAAAGTGTTCGACAAAGCTTGTGAGCTGGCGCGCCGTCGTGGTGTAGTAACCATTGCCTAAGAGATATTTTGGAGCTCTTCATGGTGGGCGCATTGAAAAGCGTTTTTTTTAAAGCGTTCTGTAGTATACCGTCCGCTTATCTGTGCACCGAACTCTTCCAGTTTGGCCATCGGCGCCATTTTGCTTATGTAAAAAAAGATGCGACCACCTGTTTCTATCATCGACCATCATTTACCGGAGATGTCGTACGGATTGAAATGTCCTAGAATTTGAAAGGCTGGTTGGATTTTGACTCATGCTCCACTACGTGCGAGAAAACGCAAACATTTTCTTAGGCCCCCGTGTACTATATGTAAATATTTTCTCGCCTGCACAAGCACACCACAGACAACTAATGCCCTTAGACTTACTGTTTTCTATACTGAAAATATGCATTATATTTACGTAATATTTGTTCACGGTTAAAGGTGAACAGACAAAATAAACTCTAAAAGAC
The DNA here is from genome assembly GCA_003439945.1 of Dermanyssus gallinae. Taxonomy (NCBI): domain Eukaryota; kingdom Metazoa; phylum Arthropoda; class Arachnida; order Mesostigmata; family Dermanyssidae; genus Dermanyssus; species Dermanyssus gallinae. The sequence goes on from QVRM01003971.1 coordinate 189,758, forward strand.
CCGCATGCTTATTATAAATCAATTTTTTTTTTTTATAAATCAAAATACACTGGACCTCCGTAATGATGCACACGTTCGCAGGGACCCAAATGTCATGTTCCGACCGTGAATGATTGATTACATTGAATAATGAATGTTGTTCTATAAAAAATCAAATTTATTTTGCTATATATATATATATATATATATATATATATATATATATATATATACCTTAATAATATTTGGTAGCCGTGTCTAAGATTATCGTTATGTTAGCATTTAGGTGCAAAACCTTTCGCGGACTTCTCCAAAGTTAAATAGGAATGCGTTAATTTAGAATGTTCCCAGTAACCGCGTTTCCAGAGAGAGTAGTAGGTTGTGCCATCAGCTGTCTAACAGGTGGCTGTGCTGACATCATCAAATAATATCAAATAATCAACGCGAAAAAACTCAGTTGCCATTCCTATGCAAAGCCCGCTCGCATAGCTACGGTTAAAACCATATGGCTTTTTGTCTTGCCTTACGGCATTTTTGGGATTGTTGATGCACACGTCGACTTGTATAGGACCTAGAATTAAAAACATTTTTAAAGAGGTTGTTTTTAATTCTAGACTATCCTCCGTCCCCTACGGGCTTGGAACTTCTCAATAAGCATCGCTCAAAGAAAATTCGATCAACAACAGGGATCGAACCGGCGACACCCCCGAAGATGACAACCATGACTAGCTCACTAGTCCCCTAGACCACGCCGCTACTTGGGGATGTGTGGAACCTACAAACCTCCTAAACTCGGATTCCTCTACAATGCCTTAGGCGTCGGAAATGCGGCGACCAGCGCTGAAGGGTAAGCCTTTGTTAGCACTTTGTGCAGGCATGCCCTATCGAGGTAGAACGAGATAACGCCTAGCTGCCCCCGCCCTCCTTCGTGCGGCTTCTTATCTCGAACTTCGTTGTCGCGGCGGGCCACTTTTTTGTTCCCGTCTTTAGTTTGATCACCTGTGTCATGACACCGTCTATGAGGAATGCTCTACCTTCTGTCCATGTCTACCTAGAGGTCATCATATGGGCAGCTACCCCACACAAGGAGAGATTACGGATCGCTCCGTCGAATCCGAGGCAGTGGCGTGCTCTCAGGCAAGAGTCGGGCATCGCATGACTGTACACTCTATCCCAGCAGGGTTCCCGGTATCACGTAGCACGCATATGCTTATTTCGATCCTCCCGAGTCTGACAAAGTAATACTGGAGGTGCCCATGCCCCATGAGGATCTGCTTAAAGTAGTACGACGGCGTGAGGTCAGTTGTACCACGCAGTGGTCCAATGACCCGGTCCCCTTCTTCCTGCTTAGCGGTGGTCCTATATCGAGTTGTTGTTAAATCTACGCTGCGCTCATTCGCTGGCCAGCAACAAGGCCGCCATCAACACCGTTTGGCAAGCCCGGGGGCCACGGGGAATAGCCGTCATCCGTTAAGCAGGGGGAGAGTCTGCCAATTTCAGTCGGTTCGTAAGGGTAATTTGCCCATACCAGGGTCTAATGGTTGCCAGTGGTCTCCGTTTGGCTTCGGATGCTCTGCCATGCGGAGAATGTTTGCCATATTTTGAGAGGATTGCTGCATCTGCTTAGTAATGAAAGAGGGGCAAAAAAAGGGCACGCCACCTTGCCTGGGGCGCCTGCTCAAGGTGGTGAGTTGTCATACAGGCGGATACCCGATCCCGCGTGGCGCCAGCCGTGGCAGTACATCCGGACATCCAGGAGCACCAGAAATACAAAACTCTGTGCTGTCAAAGGGCAGAATATGTATACGTCCTTGGAGCGTCGGTGGTAAGCCGAGTGGAAGTCGGAATGAGGGCGGTTCCCCTCTAATTCAGAGAATGGGTGTCGGAACTTGCTCACTTGAATCTGGGATGCACGCCAGAAATTAATTATATTTCCGCTCTAACTCAGTTCCCTCCACTTTTTCTCCTTACTCGCCAGCCTGAGCAAGTCGTAGGCCCAAGCAGTAGTTGCCTGCAGACATCCCGTCGAAGTTACCCTATAATGCTAGTAATATCTCAGTACTATTAGTAGACCCTTAACGAGAACAACTCTACCAAAGCCCCCATGTCTCGTCCGAAACGCCTTTTTTGCAGAATCTCGAATAGCTGCAAAGGTCCAGCAGTTCTGCTTTACCTGTAAGACATATGAGAGGTGTTGAAAAGTAGCAGGTTGAGTTATTGGCGCCCTATGCGTCGTCTCACATCCGCCTGGCATACATAAACGCTGTCAACGTATTTTTACTAAAGGTACACTTTTATACTAGAAAAATATACAGCGGGCAATGGCAAATATCTGTATCAACTATACGTGCATGTAAATCTCTGACTATGGCTTATAGCGTACCCAGTTGACAACGCCAGTACGTCACAAATGGAGAAAACGTTACGGCATGCAGCTTTCGATTCCACGGGCACAATGTGCCACTACGTGCTAGCCGAAACCAGCAGAAGACCGCCTTTGAGAAACAACGGTGGCTTAAAGCTGCAGGCTTCTTTGAGACAAAGTTGCTGCTAAATGTTGTAAGAAAACAATAGCAGGTTTAGATTTACACAATAACAGGTTAAGAAAGAAGAATAACAGATTAGGAAGCAACAGGTCTACCTTTTTTTCACAACGTTGTGGCAGAGGTTATCGGCGCAGAGGCTTAAGCTAATTGGCACGCCGGACCAAATCTGGGTTCAAAATTCGTCGAATTGACCCTGTTTTGGTTAGAAAAAATAGAGGAACGGTTTTTGGGTAAAGACTGGGCTCATTTACTCTAAACTTGAGAAATCTAGACGATTCGCCTTCAAGAGGGGTTAACGCAGTACTAAAGGCACGAAGGAGAATCTAAAAGCAACTATAAGTTAGGGCGGCTTAATGCTACACAGTAATCTATGCAAGGCTGCAAACTGAAATAGAGGTTTAACGCTCGTTCTGCTGATCATCTTCTAATGGGAATAAGCAAAGTGGCGGAATAACTTGTGTATGGAACAGTATTATATTATTATGCCAAAAATGAGATAACTATAAGAACTGACCTATTGTGCTATGCCAAAGGCGATGACGAAAATCATGTGTGCAAATGGCAGAGGAGGTCTGAATAACAATACAAAGTATGAATACCACTGTATGCTAATCACAATTGTAGTGAACAATAGCGGGCATAAATGACAAACGTTGGGTAGGGAGACAACATGTATACATCCACAAACGACGATTTTGAGTTTAGAGAACCCGCGGCTGTCCGGATTTATGTAAAAAATCAATATGCATTAGGACATAAACCTAGACAACGATTCTGCAAACATATCTGCAATCCATCCACTTACTACTACACGACAGGGCTTGAGTAGAACAGATCAATTTTAATGATGAACCTGTCTAGGCTAACTTTTTAACGTAACCTCAGGGGGCATGTCGGCAAGTTCTTGAATTTTGCCGCCGATCGGTGTCGGGTTAAGTTTGATACAAGGAAGTGAAGAAGAGATTTGGTGAATTTTAATAAAGCCGAGAATAGAGGGGCAAGGAATCTGCATCAAGTTCAGTGTTAAAAACCAAATCATACGTTTTTGTGCTGAAAATGTTTCGAACTGCTTATGGTGATCAAGCAGCGAAATACTGTTTAAACGTGGTACCGTCGATTTTGCGACGGACGTGAAAAGGCCGAGGATAAACCCCGCTCGGGAAGGCCTTTAATGTCGATATCAATAACTAATAAGAATAACGCGTTAAATAATCGCAATATCGTGCTCAACAATCGCTGAATTACTATACGTGGGATAGCTGAGGATATCTTATGGATCAGCTGCAAGAGTCTTGATCGAAATTTTATGCGTCAAGGCAGCAACTAGCAGCAAAATTCGCTTAAAAATATATTGCATTGGTGCTTCCAAGCGGAGTGTCGATGGAAGAAATTCAGAGAGCAGATCTAACACCAAGGTTCCTTTGACTGTTTCTTCACCATCAAGGAAATCATCTTCCACTATTGTTTGCCACCTGATTCTAAGGTCAATAATGAGTACTGCCGTGATTGTTAAAAAGATTGCTCGAGAACGTCTAACGCAGATGGCCTGAGTTCTGGACAAGCATTTATTACATCCTCCATCACGACAATGTACCGGCGCGAACATCGTCGGAAGCTACTTTGAAGAAGTACAAAGAACAATGCTTTGGAAAATTTAGGACTTTGGAAAATGAAAACAATTATGTATAAATATGTCAGGACTTTTCAGTCCACCATCGTATATATTTATTACTAGACGGCGGTGTCGATATTCATGTGCTTTCCACCTGCAGTATTTTATCTGCGCGCTCTGTTTGTCATTCTTATTTGACGGAAAATTATCCACAGCCAATTGCTGAATGCTACCGCTTGGTCGCAGTTTCAAGTAAACATTATAAATGAGCATCTATTATTTAAGCGTACTATTTCTGGTATGTCTATGCTTCCACGTATTTGCAGCGCCTTGAAGTCTGTGCAGAAGGAGGAAAAATTATTTTAAAAGCTCCGTCTGCTCAGACGTCTTGAACGCAAATTTCGTTCTTGCAGGGCGGAGTTTTATGCAAAGTTCTATAAACTAAAGAGACATTTATTGTTTGCCTAAACATTAAGAATATGCATAATTACTGCTATTCATTTTACTGTTGCTAGCGGTGTTCTACTCCCAACCGCAAATGGAAATATTAGGTACGTGGACGGGTTGCGATTGTAGACATCAGCGTGTTTGATTCGCGCAAATGACAGCGTAAGCATGAAGGCATTTTCGGAAGCGAATTGTTGCCTTAACTCTATACATAATTTATATGCTCTTACCTTCCAGCTAATTGGTTAAACCGAGCAAAGTGATTTCGTGGCAAAGCCTTTGCCTTGTATTCGGTAGGTCGTGGGTTCAAATCCCGTAGCGGCCACTCTTAATTTTTTTTTTCTTTTCCGTAAGGCTATTGCCCGTGTACGGTTTTTTCATATCATGGCTAATTTTTAATCCACTCCGGCATTTACCTTGTCTAAATTGGAAACCATGCAAACAAATTTAAGAGTGGCCGGTCTCGGTCTCACACCCAATCCTTCCGAATGCAAGGCAGAGGCTTTGCCACTAAGCCATCTTGCTCGGTCTTTGCTTCAAATTCAATCAAATTGCTTTTCATGGTTTCCAATTTAGATGAGGCAAATACCGGATTGTATTACATGGATCGGCTATGATAAAATTAAAAAAATACGGAGCGCACAGATGTCTCAATAAAAAGAGATGATGCATTATCATCCAAACCTCCATTATGTTATGTTAAAAAAATGTTAAAAGATTCCAAGTGCTCAAGCAGAAAGCCTGCGATATTGCTTGAGAATGAGAAAACCTAATAATGCCAGCACCATACATTTAATTTGTGTGTATATACAGTGTATAAGTGTATATCTTCTTTTCTAGTGTGCGTGACTGTTGACTTAAATCCGGCTATAGTAAATGGAAACATTCCGATATTTGTAGGCACTCTGACCAGTCAAACGGGCGCTTTAGTGGCTAGCATGAAATTTATTTTTAAAGGGCGATAAACAACGGTTGTTTCCGGGTAGTTAATCTTTGATTGTTTGTCTGGCTCTAAGTGGCAGCGAAGGCCACTCTTTGTAGTGCTTTGCACGATACAACGGTCAGGGACACCGGTTGCTTGTTTTTGGGCCCGGTTTGAGCACTTAGCACACGTGACTGTCTTGGATTGTCGCCAAGTTCCTCATTTTGTACTTCGTATATACGCTTTAATAGGTGTTGGAAGAAATCATTAGCCGGATACGTCGGTGTTATTCACAACCCGCGGTGGCTGCGTACGTTACTGCCTTCGTATACGAAGCTCGTCTGCCGAGAAATACGTCTCGATATCTCGAAAACCTCGGGTAGTCGACGTCAACGGCATGCGTGACGTTTCGTTTGCAGACGTACTGAAACGTTAGTTTGATATATAGATAGGCAGATGTGTACTACAGTATCTATATCTCAATACAATATGCATTTGACGTGTGCATGCGCTCTATCTGTGTTGTGGAATCCTCGGCTGCACATACCCACGGGCATGCGAGTCAATTCTTAGTTAATTTGCGGAAAGTACGATGCTTAACGAGCTGTTAGGTCAGAGTGAGGATTTGACAGAAGGCGGTCCTGTGAGCCTGTGCGATCAAGGACTAATACCGCATACAGTTGTCTGGTGGTAATACAACAGCGGAACGCAAAAAATGGTTTCAGACGAGAGTACGGACGCTTAGGTGATTCAGTCATCGAAAGACAGAGCGTCTACAACCTCCTTTTTCTACAAGGGTTACTATCGATCCGAATGCCCTAACTCAGGCATAACGATAATACTGCAATTAGTATGCATGTTTATTAAGTTACTCAACTGCAAAACTACGCTCATACCTCCAATACGTCAGGATGTCCATCCTTATAGTAGCGCAGGAAAACTAAGCTGCAACACAAATAGACATATGTGCCGTTTTCATAGGGTGGCAACCCTGTAAAAAAGTGGTTGCAACCGTTCGTTGCAAAACTAGTTGTACGCTGCGGCGTATTTTTAAATGTAACATTTTGTTGTTTTCACAATGAAGAATAATTGTCTTGTGTTTGTGGCATCGGGTAAGCTGCTTTACAAGGTGTCTTATGTGGAGTATATTGGTACGAAGTTCATCAAAAAGCAATAACATATACGCTAGCTAATAAAAAGATTGGTTCTTCAAAGACGGATGAAGGTCCGCCTTACTTTGACACTTTAAGATAAACATGGTTCACCCTATCCAGAGACACCGTACAGTCGACCATTTTGTCTAGTAGAACTGTTGGTCAGGACAACAGATGCTGGAAATACTTCCGTCTTATAGAGACACAGAGCTTTTTTTTTGCTATCCAGGAGTGCTGTGGAGTGCAAATAGACGTCGCTGATACCAGGTTATTACGTACTTTCCCTTCCATGGGCGCTAAAAATAGCATCGCACGCAGGAGTCAATGTAATGCCTACGTACGTATATTTGCTCGTATCCCTGGGGGTTTCCAAATCGGCAGGAAAGCGTCGGATTTCGTGCTACGATCTCTGTGAACGTGAAAACTTCATTACCTCTATCTGACGATATTATTATTATTATTAATTGGATACCTCTGCACCGTGTAGCTAGCTCATTCCTTTGGAAGCAGCCATGCGTTTAATAAGACAAAATTATATTTTTGTAACCTTATTAAACGTTAAGTGGGCGTGTTGGAAGCTTTAAGTGAGTGTGGCGCGTAATGGAAACGTTGAGTAGGTATTCTGAGCCCTCACGTTTAAACAGTTCTGATGCTTCGGAAAAACTGTGCACTAGAAACTTAGTCTACCGGAAACGATGGAAACCATGCAACGGTAAAATGGCGATCGCCGTTTCTCAATGAAGACGATTTACTGTCTCCGGATGTGAGACCTCATACATCCGTAAATATACACTAATATCAATTTTTTGGGTTAAGCACTCTCACAGTTGAATATATTATAAAATGATGTACTATTTACACAAATTGTGAGGCTTTTTTGTATTTGCGTTTTGTTGATTTGCGCATATATATATATATATATATATATATATATACATATATATATATATATATATATATATATATATATATATATATATATATATATATATATATATATATATATATATATATATATATATACATATATATATATACTATATATATATATATATATCTATATATATATATATATATATATATATATATACATATATATATATATATATATTTATTTAGGAAAGAGATGACAGATTGCCAAATTGTTGGACACGTCAATAGAACCCGATTGATTAACTCTATATCTGCTCTATAGCAGACCATTTAGTAAACAAAGTGTTCTTATTGTGACTTCTCCTCGGAACTTGCTTCTTACAAAAGAATAAAAATAGCTAAACCGCCTGTGTCGAGAAAGCTACATTAAAAGAATATTTAAAGGAAATATGTATCATTAAATGGTCTCTATATATGCACGTGTATAATCATTGTTAAACATTGTGACGAAATAAAATTATATATATATATACATACATAACTTTTTATGTTAGCACTTTGGAGTAAACAATTGATTCCGCGTAAACGTGTAGTCACGGGTTCATATATGTACATTCATGCATATATAGTTGATAAACATTTCAACGAAAAATAATTATAGTATATATATATATATATATATATATATATATATTTATTAACGAACCTCAATTTTTAAATTGACGCTTGAATGTGAAGTTTGGCTACGCTCGTAACCTAGTGCTTGAGCCTACACTTCCAGCAAATCGTTGGACCGCCAACTAAAACCTAAGCGCGAGATGTTGATAGAACCTGCATAATCTCGGGTGACAAGGCCGCATCCGTACACTGAGAATGCCTCTGCATGCTTGGCGTATTGTTCGGAGGCGCGAAAGCCCTACTGAAAGCAGACTGCAAGATTGTGGGATTATCTCAGACGACGAATAGCGCGCACGCGTTTGGACCAATGAAAACGGGTTTTCCATGCGTACTGCTAGACACAATTAAAATCACGTCTGTTAGCCTAACAAAACACAGTTGTGTGTTTGAGCACAAACAGGAATCGACGAAAAGAGCTGTAAAAAGAGCTTGTCATTCATTAGATGTTACACTGCACAGTAAAGGTATTCGAAGAAGAACAGTGGTACATTTACTGACACTGTAATCAAAAATGGTAAAGGTTTTTATTGAGCGTCAACAGGTTACCTAAGAAACAAATTTCTGGTGTCTAATCAATGTGTGCCTTGTCTAAATAAATGATCATATATATATATATATATATATATATATATATATATATATGTATGCTGACACAAAAAAGTTCAGGTCGCCCAGGCGGGATATTGTGCGGCCAAGAATATCTCGTAGAGTACTGCGATTGTTACATAAAACAAAGTAATTTTTTAAAAAAAAAAATTGGTTGTCTTGACCCAATGCGGCTCACCGTTGACTATTTTCGAATTCCCATTCTGTTCAGTAATTCCTCCAGCACAAAATCCGCACCAAACAGTGACACGCTCAAAATCGATGTTCTTATCACGTAGCGCATGTGGGCCTTCGACACCCCCAATGCGAAAATGTGTTCGATGAAGATGGCTTTGTTGGAATACTTACCCTTCGCGTATAGTTGTCTAATCACCTAATAGACAAAATCGTTTCGTGGTGCATAGTCTGTAGGCTGGAAGACGTAAAGCTTTCCCAGTTCCTCTTTTTTTAATTTTCTTCTTAGAACATTCTGTCTACCTAAAGTTTTACGCAATTTGCGATTTGTGGCAGTCAAGTCGCCCATCGTTTTTAAATTGTGTTTAACCATAAGAATGAGTTGTTGTGTCGAACAGCGATACATTGTAATAATAGCGTCTACAGTTAGCTTTCTAAAGGTGTGACTATCAAGTTATACCCTTGACAATATAACCGATTTAGATTTCTAATTTTTTTCACATGCTGCGTCTTTGAAAGACCAAAGCATAATGAGCTCGTTTATATTATATAGAGGTAAACTGAAAATTTAAGCTACATTTAGGCTGGCTTGGGAGCGATTGCCCCCCTGCTCCCACTTCTCGTTCTTCACTGTTCAACAGGATTTCATTGTATAGGCTTAGAATTGATGCGGTAGAGTGATGCAGGCTGACTGTCGAGACTCTTAGAGGGATCCCGCATTCGCTGAGAGTCGCGGCGGTCAAGGCGACCGGAGCGGTGGTTTTTGAGCGGAGGTATTGTATGATACGCTCTGTAGGTTTTGTTGGTTAAGGCGGCGCAAACCTCTCTCACCCACTTTTCCCAAAGCCTCAGTCTGCAAGACCGAAGCTGGAAAGAAAGTCTACCAGAACGAAAGATGTAACAGCTCAGAACACATCGGATGTAGCGGATACCCCGTCTGTTGCCGGGTGGACACTGCAAACAGCCAAGAAAGCAGCCAGGAGGGAAAAGTCTGTTCAGTCGGTGGGGGCGCTCGGGGCGAGGCGCCAAGAAGAAGCGAGCAGAGACGACCAACCAAACAGCCATGCTTAAACCCAAAAGCAACTGTAGAGAAGTGCAGCTCGAAGAAGGCGGGCTTGCAGGTGTTCGACAAGTGCGGAAACCTGTGCGGGGGGGGCCCAGCTAATTGATCTAAAAGGGCGCTCGCCCCTTCTCCTGTTAGTCCATAGTACTGTTCTATGAAGATCTGGGCTATCAGAGAGTGAAGCTTAAGAGGGAGGTGCGTTTAGTGGGTATGGGTTTCAAAGGAGTAACACCCAACCGTTGGGGTCGAGTCCCACACCGCTTAAGAGAGAGACGCGTAGCGATAGTGCGTAACTGCATATAACACCTCCTCCACAAAAAAAATGGTACCAAGTTCCAAGTGCCTATGTAGGGCTCTTCGGGCTTCTCTGTACTCTCTCTTGATAGGAAAGCTTTGGCCAGCGTCTTGCTCTGCAGCGCGTGCATACGTATATATAGGTATTTAGAGAAAGCGTTGCCTCGTGTGGGGTGAAAGTGTTGGAAGGAATATAAGATGACAAAGATGGTTACGTTAATGGTCAGATAGAATGTGTTACTCCTCGTGGATCACTCAGTCAGTAATTCAATGCGCTATTCTTTCTGTTTCAAACGTCAAATCTGGCGTTGGTTTATGTCTGCTAATAACAATGTATATATATATATATATATATATATATATATATATATATATATACAGGTAGTTCAATAAGTTCTTAGAATGAAAACCGAGAATTTTCCAAATCATGTTTTTAAATTTTTCTTATTCGATATACTCCCCGAGAAGCTCAATACACTTTTCCCACCGAGATTTCAGAGCTTTCATACCTCTTGAGTAGAATTCCGCGTCGTTAGACTGAAAATAGGCATTGACAGCAGCCTTAACCTCTTCATTGCTGGAAAAACGCTTTCCACCGAGACTATTCTTCAAATGTCCGAATAGGAAATAATCAGAAGGGGCCAGGTCTGAAGAATAGGAGGGTTGTTCAATAAGTTCGAACCTCAGTTGGGCCAGTTTTGCCGATGCTTGCCGGGACTTGTGTGCAGGAGCATTGCCCTGGTGAAACGGGACAACCTTCTTCTGCAAAGCGGGCCGTTTCACGATGAGTTCTTGCTAACGGCAGTCCAACAGTCTTGCATAATATTCTCCTGTGATCGTTTTACAGCTCTCAAGGTAGTCGACCAGCATTATTCTACGTTGGTCTTAAAAAACTGTAGCCATCACCTTTCCGGTCAATGCCGTTGTCCGCACCCTCTTCGGAGGTCCTTCATCAGGTGCACACCATTGGCAAGATGCTTCTTGGGTCTCGGGAGTGTAGTGATGAACCCGGCTTTCATCGACGGTCATGAATCTGCACCAAAAATCCGACAGATTGTTCGACATCTTGGCCAAATTTCGCTGTAAAGCCAAAACAGGCGCGTCTTTTTGGCCTTGGTTGAGCAAATGCGGCAGCCATTTTGCTCTAAGCTCTTTCATCTTCAAGTTTTCGTGTAGGATAAAATGCACACTGCCTAAACTAATCCCTAATGCCTCCGCTATTTCTTTAATGTTCATTCGCTTATCTGTGCCAATAATTTTTCGCACTTTCTCTACGTTTTCCTCATCAGTTGCCGTTTTTTGGCCTCCTGGACGTAGTTCATCCTCGGTGCTCCTGCGACCTCTTTTTAACACATTAATCCAGTTGGAAACAGTGGCAAAACATGGCGCAGAGTCACTGTACGTCTCGTCTAACTCAATTTTTACTTGGGTCGCATTCCAATCTTTGAAATAAAAATGCTTGATAACCACTCGAAACTCTTTTTTCTCCATTTTTAAAAATCACGCCGATACGTTGCACGGAAAAAGCTATCAAACGAAATCGCAACGGCCAATCACCATAATATATTGAGTGCTAGCAGTCGAAAAGTTGCAGTTCCTATTAGCGGTGAAAGTGTGCCAAAATTCGAATTCTAAAAAGCTCATTCTAAGAACTTATTGAACTACCTGTATATGCTGACACAAATAAATTCGGGTCGCCCAGGCGGGATATTGTACGGCCAAGAATATCTCGTAGAGTTCTGGGATTGTTTCATGTAAAAAAATGGTTTGTCTTGACCCAATGCAGCTCACCGTTGACTATTTTCGAATTGCCAGTGGCGTCTGCTCAGTAATTCCTCCAGCTCCAAATCCGCAACGAACAGCGACACGCTCCGAATCGATGTCCTTATCATAGATATATCAAAGACTAGATCGCTTGTTGTTGTGGTGCTAGAAGAACAGTCATTGGACTCTGCCGTAATCTCATCAAACTATTTATTACGTATAGTTTAGTGAGATTACCGCAAGTACAATGGCTCTTTTTCCATCGTCATTTCAACGACAAGCTTGTACGGCTCATCAAACGCAGGACATTCCCTAGGACGGGGGATTAAGGTACTGCAGCAAGTTTCCTATTCGGTTAACCTAGCTCCTTGGGACATCTGCTTCTTCCCTCCCCCCACTAGGCATAAAAGTAACGCGTAAGAAGTCCTTTGCAACATGTATAGAAGTTCTCAGTTATATTAAAAAGAAATCGAAAAACGAGTGCATTTATTTTGGTGAACATTTTGTAGAAGTGCGTGCAGTGCAATGTTGCCTTATATTTGTACTAAATGTATTTTGTGCACGGACTATTTGTCGATGCTTTTAACCCCGTTACAGGTTGTTAAGTATCTTTGAGGTGGCTAGAATATATATATATATATATATATATATATATATATAAAACAATCTCGCCTTCATCGTATAGTAAATGTCGGCCGTGTAAGAAAGGACAGCAACACGCGCCGACCAATGAGCTGCGACCCAACTGGCATAGTGAGTCCCACGACGACCATGAAACCACCACATGACGACCCTCCAACTTCTTTCTCCCGATATGCACCCGCCTGGATGCTGGCAAAACGATTGGCCCAACCTACCGACTATAGGATCGCTGTCACAACAACAACAACAACTACAGCAATAACAACAACGATTACGGCAGCCGGCCCACGCTTCTACAAAGTAACTTCTTATTTAGACAAGACGCAAGTTCTCACTATATTACAGTTTGCACCTTATTGCGTGTACGTGCGTGGGATTTAGCAGCTTATGCGATATGCGGCAGCTAAATCAAAGCAAACTATGACTCTCTAGGACTGTAGTAAAATCGTAATATTTTTGCTATTAGGATATTAGGAATAATGACATTGGACCCGTTGCGCTGTGTCCGAGATAATTTCTCAAATGCTCACAAAATGGCATTGCGCAGTGATGAAGTGTTAAGGTGTGAACACTTGTTAGAACCTCACTGAATTACGCCCCGCACAAAAAAACGGTTTTACAACAGTTATTAAACTCGTTGATAGACTTCCGCTGTGATAATTTCACCCCTTTTGAAGAAGTGTGAAAAGCCCCGGCTAAAAACTTAATCGTTCCTCTCGCAGGAACCTCGTCAGGGCAGTGGACGAGCCATCGATCGTTTATGTTGTTAAATTTAGCGTCAACCGTAAAAAAATCATCCGAGAAGAACTGAAAATACCTGGCAGACTTATGTTTGAGCAAACACAGGAGCAACTCAGAGCAAACCTTTCTCCTGGCGGTCTCGTCAGACAGCAGATGTCGAATTTTTCGTGCATGCGAAGCGTAGTGCAAATCCTCCTTTGCAATCCGACCCGTTGTGCAGACACTCACGTCTCCGTGATCCGCGTGTTTCCTCTGCGAAGTTTCGAAATCATTAAAAATCAGCTGCTTCTTGGCATGTTTTCCAATCTCGGGAGTCCTCACCGGCATTGTCATGAATTTCTTAAGTGCACTCCCAGAAGCTTTCCCGGACTTTTTTCAGTCGTTGCATCGCTTTGCAATGACATGCAGAGTATCTCTAGGATAGTTGAAGAAGGAAATGATCTCGTTCACGCTCCTGCCAACGCGAAGCGATTTTACGACTGTCAGCCGTCGCTTCAATTCCGAGTCTAGAATATGTGCCTTCGCCTTTGTGATTGCGTCGATTGTGATCTACTACGCGGATCTCATCATTGTGCGCCTGAACACAACGGTCGAAACAGTGGGTGGAAACGGGAGCAAGTGCTTTCATGCGGGCGATAAATTTTCCATCATCAGCAGAGAAGTCGTGGTGACCGTTTTGCAAATGCTTAGAGCTCATAGTGTCGGCAAACGTTCATGAATAAGTGGCACGTTATGGCACCCACAAGCACTTGCTTAATTGCTACTGCTGATGACGATACTCTTGCGGAAGTAATGCAGGTGGCTTACACATGCTCGCCGCCCTTATTCAGCTGAGAACAACGTCAGACAACCGCCCGCCAAGGTTACCCTAACGTTTGACGGCCAGTCTCCGAAGTTTGTTTCCTTCGAATTCAGTTTCCATACGGCCATCCTGGAATCTGAGCGCCTTCGCCATGCGTCAGCCATAGGTTAAAGAACGAACCACATTTTCGATCGATGTAGCCTGGTAGTAAGGCTTGCCAAAAGTGTGACCAAAGCGGCCACTTCGCTGCGACCTGCACAGTTAAACCCAACTATGTCAACTGTAATGACCCACACGTTGCGGGGGCAATAAACTGTTTCCGTATCGCCTTCCTGCAAAGAAAATTTCATCCCGATGGAGGCTCGAGTTCTGTAACAAGTACAGAGTTTAAGCAACATGTGCAGCCCACCCCGGAACCGCTGTCCTTACATTATATGTTTAGCCCCTGCCGGCTGCCCACTAGAGAGGATACATGGTGCGCGGTATGGCCCTTACCGCTATGTTCTGTTGCCGGTCTGTACCTTCTGCGCCCTCGGTATACAAGAGACCTTCCGGCACCTGTCATGAACCTGCTAGATGATTACCTTCCTGCCGCTCTAAAGCAGCTCATCTTTATTGCGCGCCTATTTGCGCTTAAAAATTACGATGATATGATTCTGTAGTCTGCTCTACCTCCCTTCAGATTGCTAAAAAGTTTTCTCTCTTGAAAAATTTGTAACGTACTGAGGGATTACCAGATAGGATTCGCCAAGCCGGGAGGGATGGAGGCAGCGTTGCATGCCACCCGGTCTTTCTTGTTGTCCCCCACGGTAGGTACTACCGTACTTGTCAAACTAAATTTTTGCAATGCATTCATAACACTTGGAAGAGACCATGCGCTCAGCATTATCTGTACTGCCGCTATGGTCTTGATTTATCGCCTAACGGGAGTCCTTTTACCTTACCCGGACCGTTTGCCCACCACGCCATCCAACAGGGCGACCCGCTGGACCCGCTCTTGTAGGTGTTCAAACCCTGGTAACCTTAATTCCCTATATTCTAGCAGAAGATCAGAAGTTAGATTTTCCACGGGACAGTGCCCTTAATCTCAACCCCCAGCGCTACCGCATCGCGGAGGCTTGCTATTCCCGCTATCGTAACGTTACTGCCCAAAGGTCCGTGAGCTTGTATGCCGCGAGGGCCCTAAGAAAGCCGAGAAGTAGTTCATTGCTCTGTGTCATTCGCGAGAAAGAATCGTCTACAAGCAAGAGTCGCCTACAGCGGGCCCCTGACAATGTTTCCGTTTAGGGCCAGCGGCTCAAAATAACGCCAGCGATAATGCCAAAAAAACACGACTACAAACTGTTTCCGACTCCAGCGCCGCAAAATGGCTTTACGCCTGACTATATATGGTGCGGTGGATACTGTCATAGACGACGCTTTAAGTCGCATCTGTGCTTGATTCAGGCTGGGTGCCAAAATCGTTCCTGTGCATCCGTGCAGATGCGGGCAACCGGTGGGTGGACTTGACTGACACGGGCTATCCTGCGCATCGAGTACCTACCGGCTGCGGACCAGGGCACTTGACTCTCGACAATACCTTCAGCCAGGTTCTTTGCTCGCTGGGATCGCCCAACATCCGGGATGTTCTTTGCACAGATTATCGTTGGACGTACATCGCAAAAATGTGGCAGCAGTGCTCGACATGATGACCGAATGGGACGGGCACGGCCTATTTGGCCGAGGTGTTAGGGGAAGGAGGGACTGGTAGCGGTATACGTTTATAGAATACTACGAAGTACCCCCTGTTATGTAAATAGGTAAATTATTTATTATTACAATAACAAAAATAACAAAATGCTACTCAATAGAAGTGCTGCTAAACTTCACAACATTTAGCAGTAAAACCCACTTGGTCTACTTGCACTATACTCCAAGCTACACTCAGCGGCTGAATGGCTTGATGTTTCATCTTCATTTGTTTCAAATGAAAAAATCATAGCTAACACAAACGCTTATTTTGAAAATTTTGTATTGTAATTTAAAAGATCTTATTATTTTGAAAAATTTGTATTGTAAATGAAAAGATCTTGAAATGCAAAGTTATTGCGTAATAAACAATATATGTATATATATATATATATATATATATATATATATATGCACTGTGTATATATATATATATATATATATGCACTGTGTATATATATATATATATATACATGCATTTACAACATGTATATGTACATACATATATGCAACGTTGTTGATAGTCGCGAGAAGCGTTAACAAAACAAGACTAAGTAAAGCGTACCCATGAGACACTAGTCGTGGTCTTACTGCCCCTTGCTGCCCAAATAAGCGCCCCTTAGATGCATTATGAGTGTCCACTTTACGGCCCCACCGGGGCCTCCTACCAAAACCCGTGTCAGAGCGTGAGGCACAGACGCGACAACGATTAGGCTTGCCCGTTTTTAGCACCAGAGTAACAACGATAACAGCAATAAGAAAAACAACAACAACGAGAGCAACGCTAACAGCGACATCGAAAACGCCGAGAAGCGACGTTTTTATCGGATATACGTTCGTTCAGCGTGCCGTGTAATATAACACGATTACAAGGCGCGCAAATTAACGATCAACGTGTTTGGTCATTCGAGCTGTAATGTTCACAGGAAGGCATACACGCGGGCGTTGCCGCCGATGAAACCCCTAACTCCTAACTTTAGCCTCATTTATGTAGTCGCCTATGCCTACAACGTTCAGCACAAAGCCGCCCGCGGTTTTCTTCAGTGTCATGTTGCAGTAGTATCATGTACGAAGAAACCGCAAAACTTGCTTTAGAACAACAAAAAATAAATATTTATATAAATATATATATATATATATATATATATATATATAAAGCCGTCACAGCGAGGTTAATGAGATTATAGCCCGAGCCTTGAGGTCAACTCTAATGCCGTGCAACCGAAAGCCAACCGGCCTCCTGAGAAGCGACGGAAAGAGACCGGACGGTCTCACCCTTATCCTTTTTCAAAGGAGATGGACGCTCACTTGGGATGCAACGATCACCGACACGCTCGCTCTCTCGAACCTGGAGACCAGTGCATCGGCCGCTGGCTCCGCGGCACGCAAGGCTGAACGTCTAAAGGTCAACAAATATGTCCAGCTCGCCAACGAGTTAATTTTCGTGCCGCTAGTATTTGACACACTCGGGGGACCCGACCCGGAGGCGTTGTCGCTTCTTCACAAGATTGGCAAACGAATCGAACTGCGACGGGGACAAAAGCGCTCTTGTCTTTCTACTTTAGCGGCTATCATTAGAGGTTCAGCGCGGCAATGCAGCAGCAATAATGGGCACAATCAGGGGCTGCTTCGCGGACAAGCTCGACTGGTAGCGCTCCTCACGAGCCCTAGCGTAGTTAGCTTATCACATTTGCCCGTAACCATAAAATTAATAAATAAATATATTTGTTGTTTAAACAAATATATATATTAGCAGACAGTTTTTTTTTAATTTGGTTCGGGACAATCGCGATTTTCAAGCTCGGACAAGACGCCGACCGTCCCAAATCTCCTTCTCTCACCTAATTTTTTTTTTAACAACGTTTAAAGTCGATTAAAGAAATCACTCAACAAAGCTTGACAACTGTCAGAAGTATGGCTTATCTATCTTCATTTACATAATCACTGGCATAAGCTAGAGTAGTTTGTCACTATAGCTTTTCAGGATGTCATATATAGGGTAGATGCGTTTCGGCTTTACTTTATGCTATCTTTGCCTTGGACAATAAAAAATGCGTTCCACTTGGGGTCAACTGTTCACGAACTCTTATGTTGTGATGCATTTCTCGGTGGATGGCATTCCCCGCTAGTAATCTAAAAATTGTATGCTGTTTTCTACGTCTAAATGTAACGTAAAAAGTAAGCCTTCGAATATACTGTGGGGAACGTTACACATAAACAGATTTGGCTTTCCAGGCAATGCCAAACCATGATTTTAGTGATCATATCACTCAGCTAATCAATGCTTCACCTCGAAGTCAACCCTATGTTTCGCTTTTTGACTATATATAGCGCTCGGACAAGACGCCGACCGTCCCAAATCTCCTTCTCTCACCTAATTTTTTTTTTAACAACGTTTAAAGTCGATTAAAGAAATCACTCAACAAAGCTTGACAACTGTCAGAAGTATGGCTTATCTATCTTCATTTACATAATCACTGGCATAAGCTAGAGTAGTTTGTCACTATAGCTTTTCAGGATGTCATATATAGGGTAGATGCGTTTCGGCTTTACTTTATGCTATCTTTGCCTTGGACAATAAAAAATGCGTTCCACTTGGGGTCAACTGTTCACGAACTCTTATGTTGTGATGCATTTCTCGGTGGATGGCATTCCCCGCTAGTAATCTAAAAATTGTATGCTGTTTTCTACGTCTAAATGTGACGTAAAAAGTAAGCCTTCGAATATACTGTGGGGAACGTTACACATAAACAGATTTGGCTTTCCATGCAATGCCAAACCATGATTTTAGTGATCATATCACTCAGCTAATCAATGCTTCACCTCGAAGTCAACCCTATGTTTCGCTTTTTGACTATATATAGCGCCGGGGTCTACTTACGTTTTCACAAGGTTCTGTCCTTTCCAAACTCGTGTGCTGTTCCATATCAGAAGCGGATTGCAAGAGTGCATCTCAAGCATTTCTAAACAATTGCGTTGGAGACGTTTCCGTAACAGGACACAATTCAACAACTGCCAACTCCTGCATTTTTTACCTCTAACTTTCTCATTTTGCAGAGCAATGCGCTTGACTGCTGTACGCCACCTATGGACCAAGCGGACTTGCCAGAGAACTTCATTGATATCAAATCAGATAACTAAAAAATCTTGGTCAATCAAAACACAAGAATGGTCTACTTGCGCCGCGCATATAGCGTGCTGGGCACACAGAATTCCAATCCATGACAGGCTAATTCATTGTTAGTCGTAGGCTTTTATGACACATTCGTGACATTATGATGCATGTCATGAACTATTACGGCAGTCGTCCAGAACCTGCGTAAGACAGTGCTTGGGGGGAGACAATCAATCGGGGACAGGAAGCGCCTTCGATGAGACGTGGGGGTCTACTCGATCGATCTTTGCGCGCTTAAAGAAGTCTAAAGCAGACGACGCATCTCTATGCCTACGTGGAAAAGGTGCGCCTCTCCCAGTCGCGCGTGGAACGTTTTGACGGAACCTGACGTACGTAGAAGTCGCGGCAATGCTGTTCCGAGGTTAACACCTTCCCAAGAAGAAGGAAAACGTTGCCGTCGGAGCCGCTAGCTAATGTAATTCTGTGCTCTCCCTTTCCCTGCAGGCTAGGCTAGTGTAGGGATTTGCTAGGGCGTACGTTCTGTTCATACGGCTACCGTACGTAGTTCGCTCGCATATTCTGTGTTATAGCCTTGTGATAAAGTCGTTTTAGTTCAACGTTTATAGCGCTCACCGGTGCAACGTCGGTGAAGTCACTGCACTTTCTTGTTATTCACTTGGCTGCGGATCGATCGTATTATATCGATCATATCGCTTGTCTACCTCCCACGTAATCTGCGGTGCGATCGCTAGTCTGTACAAACTGCAGACTGAAAGCCCCTGCTGGCAGTCATGCCACTGTTCTGAATAAGCAAAGCCATCAACTTGTTCTTGGGTAAAATCAGAACTTGCTGCGTGCAGGCCTGATCTAGTGAGCACCAAAAGAGAACTGGTGAATCTTAGTACGAGTAAAGAAAACCATATCTTTGATGATTTATCACCATTCCACAACCTGACTCTGTCCTTAGTGAAACGGTTAGCTCACCCAGTCAATCCTCGTTCGCCAACAATGTCGTATCTGATGCATCGTCATCGACGGCGGCAGTTTCTGTCAACAACAAACACATTAACACAGAACATGACCGCTCTCGTTTGATTGAACGGAAGAGATGTACAGGCAGAGCAGAGAGGCGCCCAGTCCGCATCGAATCAGCTGCGTTGAACGTCGAGCCTATTTCCTCGGTTGCGAAGAAGTGCGCTTCTATCTTTCGTATGGCGCTTAATTAAGCTGCCTCTTATCTCTACACTGCAGCCGGGCCAAAATTGTGTGGCTTACTGTGCATATGGTTTGCTGCTCGTACCTAGCGTTTTCGAGATGTGCGTAATGCAGTTGTTATCTATTGTTGCACTACTGACTCCGCGCCGATACTTGTCGGAGACTGCAGCCTGTCGAATGTTGACTTGCCAACTGCCGGTCCGTCGGATCCTGATCCCAAAGAATTTGGGAATTGTTGTTTCTGTAATTTTTTCAACTTGTTGCGGTGCCGACACAAAATGCTGGATCAATATTTGAGTTTGTACTTACCACTAATTCTGACATAATTGAGACCCTTTCTGAACTACCTGGCCCGGTTACAGCTGATAGCAGCACTGTCAGCTTCTCGGTTGTAGTTTATTCTTTTGCAGAATCCGGCTAAGTTTTGCTTGTAGTATATATTGATACACGAACTTGGAATAAATCGCTGCTCGTCCTGACATAATTATTTGGTCCACTGTCTTTCATACTTGTGAGAGTCTGAGAATGATGTGTACTCGAAGTTTGTCGGTTGCTGTGGTAACTTAATGACTACGTATACTCTATCCTTTGACGTGTCTTGATCCAAACAAAATGGATTCTGGACTACATCGCACGCTGAGAAAGCCGTATTGCCGCTGGCCACCCTAAGTCCCTGACGTATGCCCACCGTGTCAAACGAGCAACAAAAAGTCATAGAGTGCTCACTGAGCTTAAAATAGATCTCAAAGGTATTTGTGCCTTCATTTGCTGTGCCAACCCTCAGCTAAAAGGCACAAAGCATTCTGTGATGAACTCCGGCTCCACACACGCTAACCTTTTAGCAGTTCACTTCGCAGCTCTATATCATGATCCGGCTCGCGATAAACTCGCCAGCGGTTGTTTACATGTAACACGATGCAAATATTATAGTTAAGAACTTCAATAACTAGGAGCGGAGAATATTTTCTTGCCTTAGTTGTTGTCGAATAGGCAGCAAGTCGTTCAGGTGGGCAATGCACTCTCTGACGTAAAGAAAATCTCGGCTGGAATAGCTCAGGGCAGTATAGGTGGTTCACTCCTTATTAACATAATTATAAACGACATATTTAGCGTAACAAAACATCCAAAGTTGACATTGTTTAATAAAGTTTCTGGGCGTCAACTTGGACGAGCAGCTGACATACGTAAAAACCCCTGGCAGTAATGCAGCGCTATACAAAGTTCGACGATTTTTGTTCCACAACTGCCTGACGGCTATGTACTTCGCCTACGTCCATAGTCACCTGACTTACGCTGTAGAAGTTTGCGGCTTGATATAGATGCGTCTTACTTGAAATACGAGCACTGAACACAACCTCCGAATGCGAGACCCAATGCGACCGCTCTACAAAAAAATCAGCATTCTGCCGTTTTTAAAAACTTTTAGAATACTATCTCGTAGTTGAAACTAAGCATATATTCCTTGGAGTGCATCCAAACTTACCCGGTTTGGCAACATCAGCAATACCCATATCTACAAGAGGTAACACATCTAACTGGCTTGTTCTGTCACACGTCAGCTTCAGCTAATCAAACCTATCAATCAGAAGCATCGAAGTCTCCTACTGGAACAAAGTGTCGGTCTCCGTCAGGCAGACAAAGCCTTTGCTCAAATTCAAAGGCAATCTCAGAGAGCATTATTCCAAAGTTCTAGTATCTGCTTAAAAGTAATATGAGTATTACAAACCATATTGCAACGCGTTGTAGGTGAAAGTGGCAAATATAAATTATACACTTCAATGTGATATAAGGGACTCCGAACAAGCTATTTGCTTAATGTGGCTTGGAATTACCATGTGCTAATATTTTCGGAGAAATGTTAATTAACTTATTCAGATTCATTAGGTGTCCGCTTTAACCCTTCACCGCCCGACCAGTATATATACAGGGATCGTGCAACAAACCTTGGGGCCTAGTACAACTCGGCGAAACAATAATTTTCTCCAATGGAACAAAAGGGCGGAAATGTCTTCTTTTTGGGTGAGAGCGAAATTACCAAAAGTGGTTGTGTCAAGCTTTATATTCTAACATATCTTCACTAAATTTGCGATTGCAGGCGCCATAGTCGTACTATATACAAACTTATCATATCTGCGTGTTTGGACGAAAATTGCATCTGTTGAATTGCATTCCACGTTAGCTTTAAGCAGAACAAACGTTGCATAGAAGATAATTCTTATATTTTGGCTTTCACGCTAAATTACCCTTGTTTTCAGAAGACATTTCGTCCCCTTGCTCCAATGGAAAAAAACATAATCTTGTCGCCGAGTTGTACTAGATCCCAAACTTTGTAGGACGAATTCTGGCAGACCCTGTATATATGCGTTGCACTCGCTAGGGGTGTTTTTGACGTCGAGATTTTACGTTGACACTCACAATGGCTAACTGCGTATTTTATTGCGTCCCAGAAAAATGCTTTTGATCGTGTTGATTGGAGTTCGCTGCTTAGGAAAATCGAGAGCATTTGTAAACGATTTTTCACGGAGAACTGGTTTCTCTCTTATTCACGGAATAAGTCTCTTCGTGTAAGGGTGAATTGTGATTTCAGTAACTCGTTCTCTGCACCCTCGGTTATACCTCAAGGTGGCTGTGCGTCTTCTTTGTTATATGCAACGTTTGTACTCGATATTGATCTATATATGTCTCTGATTTCAAATACCGTCAAAACGCAGATGATCTCAAATTGCACTGCAAAATTAAAAACCAAGAGGATCGCATAAAACTTCAACAAGCTGTGAATAGCGTTGAGTCCTGGTGTGCCGTAAATTAAATGCGTTGTCTTTGATCTTGGGCGTTTACATTATGGCTTTTTACTTGATGGTGTCACACTACCTACATCAATTGTAACTCGCCACTTTAGTGTTCGAGTGTCTGCTGAGCTCGATTTGTAGTTTCTAAGCGGCTGCACTGCTTTCCAGTCTAGGACCCGCATTAGTAAAGATAAATAAACTTACTTAAAAGCGTAGTGTCATATTTTATAAGCAGGCTCCATTTGAGATGTTCGGCAAACCGCAAAGACATGAATTATGATATGACCAGAAATTGCATTACCACCATCAAGCCAGAGCGTAGATTGGTGTTTCAGTTGCAGATTCGCTGCGTACACTGTTTGTTTTACGTCTCTTTTTCTGATTGGCCCGAACTCTCTAAGAGGCCGGCGCTTCGTCTACCCAAGGGTACAGCTGCACACACTAAACATAGGAATAATATGTTTGCCTGACGTATACCAAGGTGGGTAGACGAGAAAGGTCTCCAACCTGTTTTCCTGTCAAACATTGACTCACTTTTACATCTCGTTGTGCGAACAAACAAATCCTTTGGGCAAATAAAGGCGTTTTCTCTTCTAACCACTCTAACCATCCCAACTGCCACCTTTCCCTAACGCAGCGGTCTAGTATATTTGTCCGCATTTCTGGCGAATTCTGAATAACCACCAAGCCCGGCTGCCGACGACAACAAGTTCTGCTTCATGCAAGGATATAAAAGCACGTCTTACATACGTCACGTCGTCTGCTAAGGACTGCCTGTACATAACATTACGAGAGTATTGCAGTTAGGAAAGCACGGTGACTTGGCTGCAACGAACTGTCTGAAAAACGTAACTGTCTTACGTCATAGACAGGACGTTCCGATCACGTAGCCAACCTAAAGTTTCCCCTGTTCTTTCAAACTCGTCCACGCCGTCCTCAAGAAATCTTTCGTAATGGAAAATGTTTGCCGATATGTGAGCAACGTAGCTGTTACTCTCAGTGTAGCTTGGCTATTCTACGCCCATAATAAAGTAGCTCAAAGACGATGGCAGAGGGCGCTTATGTTGGATATAGTGCAAGAGTTAGTGCAATGTTGTCGATAGGTAAACAAATACGAAGGAAATTACAGAAAAACGTGCTGAAAATCAGTCCCTGGTTAACCTAGCGGTAACCAAAACAAGTTCAGTCGACGTGTGTTGACCGCGTGAATATTAATGTAACGCACATCTGTATAACTGCGTGATTTGGATAGATATGTCAACAAGCTGATCTCCAGTACTGTACATGCACAGAAAGACGAGAGTATATATATATATATATATATATATATATGTGCAGGACGTTCCAAACTTAGTCTGCTAATTTTGGGGATCTACAACACGACGAGAAAATATTGTATATATATATATATATATATATATATATATATATATATAAAACTCTGCTATAAATCGCGTTTGATTGAAAATCTCAACCGATGATAAATCGTGTCCCAATATTAACCTCACATTACAGGAACTGCGCATTGAAACGTAAATACAGTTAGAATGTTGTGATTCGTGTATTGTCACTGAACGCGCTGACTACATCGCCTTGTACAAATAAAGCCTAGTGATACTTGTTGAACAAGCACGCAAATACATTCGTTACTCTGCCACACAAGTCATCATTTCACAATCGCACACTTTGAAACACGACGTCCGGCCGCACCCTTTGATATTACGCTGTATATACCTATCACACATTTGTATTACTGCAAGTTGGTAAAACCCGGGAATTTAGGATCCTTCCTAGTTGCTTGTACGGATAACCGACTGATAATCTCAATATGTAAATGTATTGTGCTTAAGCTTGGTGAAACACATTGTTGAGCCGAATGTCATGATCACGTTGTCACTGGAGAAGGAAACAGGTGTACAAGGACTCAGCGGATATATCTTGTTTTCTTCCGCCGGCGCTCCAGGCCTTTCATCCGAGCAAAGTTTGCACGCAGTTTTTGCTCTAAACCTAACGCCGCCGACATCAACTGGCCTGCAGTAAAATAACCGTGGCCAGCGATTATCTGGCTACCCGGCGTTTAAATAGCGTTCAGGATGAGCAATGCCGCATGTGCGTAAAACACGCCGACTTTATTTGAATGTTGAAAAATAGATGGAAACAACTGAGACGAATTTAGTTGTTTGTTATCCACTCGGCATTAAATGACACTTTCAGTCGAGCACTAAGATCTGCTGGCTTTCCGTGCGTACTAGAACCTCCGGGTCTATCCAGAGATGACGGGAAAAGGCCTGACGGTCTTACTCTAACCCCATTTGAGCGTGGTCGCATGCTTGTTTGGGACGCAACTGTAACCGACTCATTAGCCCCTTCGATGGTCGGTGCAGGTGCGGACCAGGCAGGTCATGCGTCTAGGTTAGCAGAGGCTAACAAATGTAGAAAATACTCAGGCGTTAGTTATCCGCACCAATTTTGTCCGTTGGCCTTTGAAACAATGGGAGGACCAGGCCCGCTTACATTGAAGTTGATTCAGCGCGTGGGTAGAGGCCTTAACCTCTCCACGGGAGACTCAAGAGCATCGGAATTTTTGCGTCAGAGACTGTCGCTTGACATCCAACGAGGAAACGCAGCATCTGTTCGGGGCACATTGTTGAACTGGGCTAATCCCGGGTTAGATAACCCGTAACCACACGTTAACGCGGAGACAATTGTTCACTCCAAAGTGCTAACATAAAAAGTCGTTTAATGTGAAAGAATAAAAAATAAATATATTACTGAGACGAATAAGCAAACCGGAGTCAATGGCATTACGATACGTTTTTAATTATGTTTCAAAGGCAGGTTTGACAATCACATAATTGTGAAATTTAATAAGTAGGCATATATTGTAACTTGTACTAGTGTTGTTATTGTTAACATTAATATATGTGTTCCTATTATTTTGACTATGATTATCATTTTATACTTTAAAATCTCACAACAAAATATTGTGTTTGTGAATAATTTAAATCCGGGACATTGATACCTTTTGCTTGAATGTTATTAGATTGAAATTGAAAACGTATTAAATTTCTTAAAATTTGCGCATGCGCTCGAGTTCTTCGCTCTTAGGCAGCCCCTTGCTTACCTAATTAGTTCTTTCAGTCTAACAACTAAATTCTGGTCTATCGGTCTCCTTTCCCCCACATGTCGTTCAAAGCTTCCTCCTGGTTTAATCATAAAGGGCCTAAGCGCCCGGCTCGGGCGCGTTCTGCTTTGTCCAAAGGACGGCCGCCGCATTGCTCCTCTGTATGTCAATTGAAAGTAGCTGTCCCAATGGAGATCAGAAGTCGCATTACGCTGTATATTTTCCTACCGTATGATATGTGAATATGCGTTCCTTTCCTCCTTGACCGGAGACTGTGGGACATATTCTCGCTCAATCGCTTCTTTCAGAGGGGCGTACACAGCAGAGACGTATTGCAGCTAGCTGCTATATGGTCGATAACGGAGGCTGCCTTAAGCCCAACGGCTGACTTCAACGACCTCGTCGGTTGCTATCGACTATCACTATGCGCAACGGCAAGAAGCCCGTCTGCCCACGTGTTCGCTTTCTAGGCTATGCCCTCGATGAGGATTAATTACCTTGAGTACTGGCGAGTGCAACAGCACGTTGATATGCAGAAGATAACAGTGTCTCCTTACCCAGCTAGATAGATACGTCTTTACTTCTTCGCTCGTTTCTCGTCCACCCCTCTGACCACCCTTGCAATCCCCCACTCCCCCGGCACTTCGTTTGGAGTCTGCCGGGGTACCAAGACGAGGCCGGCAGCGCCTATCGCCAATCAAAGAGAGACCATAGTTAATTAAAAGCTTTATCAATGCGCCGTGACGAGACGCTAGTGCTGCCAGCAACTTTGGCCCGTATGGCCGTTTCCTACTTATTCTTGGCCCCGTCGCCAGCATTATCGGCAAGCTCAAAGTAAACTAACTGACACGAAAACATATGTATGAAACTTTTGCAAAGCGACCCGAGTTATCAATAGACGGAACTGTCCGGTCGACATACGACTATGCTTGCTGGTCTAACATCGATCCTTTACTGTCAGTTGTCATTGATCTTGAGTATTAGCAATCCGAACTTTTTTTTTTACATAACATTACTTAGTTGCCGCATGTCGTATGGATGTTACCTCTTGAAGCGTATACATTTATATATGAGCTATGTCCTCCCCCAATAATAGATTAATGCAAGTCACCATTCTGCCCTAAACAACTCGTCTGCAAACTAGTTGTGATTATTTTTATACGTGTTCAACGCTCCGCCGGTTTTAGCGTTTTTAGGCTCCAATACTTGTAACCTATACCTGAACAGCGGCCACTACAATACGCCAGTGATATGCAGCGGACAGTAGACGTGGGACCGTGCCACAAACTTTTATAATCCTACATAGAGACACTGTCTGCAAGTGCAGGCTGAGGTACATACAGTAAAAAAAAGGACTTGCCAAACATTCGGAACTGGCTGAGCTATCCAAATGGTAAGTCAAATAGCCCACTTTTGTGGTTAATAGCCCGACGTCAACCAAAAGTTCGGTCGTCTGTTGTTGCAAGCATAAACAAGCGTTGCTGACAGAGTGGACAAAGATGATGTTCAACAGGCGTTTGACTAAACCACGAGTTGTAGTTGGTTACCTCTAGTAGAGAGCTCAGTCATCATAAAAACTGCGTGGTCTTCATTTGCGTTGTCCTCATAAATGGTTAATCATGCCAGCTAGTTACCTATTTGGGGCCTCTTGGGACATGTTTCAACAACGTTCCGACGTGCTTCACCTCTATTCAAAAAAACACAACTGCCACTGGCAGCACGAGCAACAGGTCTCTACGCAAACATAGCTTAAAATGAAGAGCTTAACAGGGAGTGCATATATACTCAATTTTACGGTTTATATATATATATATATATATATATATATATATATATATATATATACAAAAACAAAACATAATTGAAAATATTGAATTCAGACCTTTACCTTTCGATGTAGACACGAGAACATTAGAACTTTTTCGTCAATGGTTATATATATATATATATATATCATTTTATTTCCATTTCGCAGCTAATGGTGGCGGTATGTATTGTTTAAGTTTGATTTAAAGAAGTGAAGAAAACGAGGTTTGACGATTTTTAAGGAGCCGAAAATTGAGGAAAATCAATTTCTAAGTAAAAACCAAATCAAATGTTCTAAAGCGGTGAAATGTTACGAACTGCTTATATTAAACGAGCAGTGTCCCAAAACACAGCGTATGCGTGGTACCGTCGAGTTCGCCAATCATCACCTCCATTTGGGGACGCCTTCGATGTTCCAAAAATGTTTAATGACCAGCAAATGAACGCCTGTAGGAGAGTGTCTAAACCTTCCAGCGGTGACAGAAAACACTGGATTTCTTCAAAAAGTGATAACAGGAGATATGTCATGGATATATAGCAAAACATCGAGACTAAAACCCAATCCCAGTGGCGCTCCCAAAAAGACAGCCGATCAAAGAAATTCAGACAGAGCAGATCCAACACAAGTTTTTCGGCTAGTAAGGAATATTACTGCAAACTGTTAAGAAAATTGCACGAAAACGTCACATGCAAACGGCTTGAATTCTGATCAAACAATTGTCGTGATGGAGAATCGAAGACTTGTTTGTGCAGAGTACAATGGTTACTTTGTTTGCTTTGGGTTCGATTGTTAACTTACCCCAGATCTATCGTTACTGCCTTCGGATTATTTAATGAAGCATTCGATTTCTATATTTCCGCACCCTCCGCATTCGCCGGACCTGACTCCGTGCGACTTTTTCTGTACCAAAAGATAAACAAATTAAAAAAACAATGTTTCGAAACTATAGGGGAGGTAAAAAATCCCAGAAGCAACAGACTTCGCTTCCGAAATTCGCGTTGAAAATGTTTTCAAGTGTGGGAAACAAGATGGCCTCACACCCTCTCATGGCTGTAGCTCAATATTGGTACAATTTTAAGCTCAAAAACGCCACTGCCGCACTCAGAGACAGTTTACGGAAATTTCGTACCTATGTGCGAACAAAGACAATAGCCGCCCGGCACCTGTCGCGGATGTGGTAAAGGTCATTCCCATATAGAGTAGTCTCAGACTCAAACTCAGGAAGAAGTTGACAAGATCCCGCGGTGGGTCTTAGCAGAGTATTACGTCTGCTGCAGCCAATAGATTTCCACGGCGAAACTTAATGGTTTTCGTCTTCCGCAAATTGATTTGCAGGCCTTTACGATGAAGGCAGGTTTTTACGTCGCCGATAGTTCGACGAATAGCACCGCGCAGTGGGCCACTATGAAGTCATCCGCATACATGACTAGGGCGTTTCTAAACTCCTCCCGCATATGACTAGGTCTGCGGTGAGTAAGGAAAAGACCGGGCAACTGAGAGGGCCCCTACGTTTTGACTCAGCTGCAAGGTGCTCTCGGCCCTAATGTCAACTTCAAGGCGATTTTGTGTCGAAATGAATCGGATGGATGTCCTCCTGCGTATCTCGACCCTTCCTAAACCCGAATTGCTTCGTATGTATGTTAAACAGATTGCACAGCTCCCCTGCTTAACATCAAACGATTCAACCCAATGTTCGTAATAGATCCTATCAGAACCAGCATTCTTATTCTTGGGTAAGCAAACAACTCTGTAGCAATCGAAGGTAGCATACAGAATCCGTTTATGTTTACTGTGTACACCCGTGTTCGACTATTTCCTTGGTTTCCGAATTAGTTAAACCTTTATCGACTATATATATACTAATGATTTATTTACCGTATAATGCATTATGTAGTCGTTACACATCTACATAATGCATTATACGCAAAATTAGCTAAGACAATGTGCCTAGCGGGTGTGTATCGTTACTCTCACGAGTCCATTTTGTTTTTAGCCCTATATGTTTAAGCTTTTATATATATATATATATATATATATTGAGCAGTCCTTTACTCATTTCCACAGAAACTACATATCGTGCCACCGCTTCGATTGCATTTAGAACTACTCGACGCGAGTCATAGGCATGGATTACGTTATCAGCTCATCAGGGAGAAGGCCAATGATATCGCACAACATTACATTGGTCGTCTGCAAGACCACACATATACGAGACGACGAATGCTTTAATATGTACATGCGAACTATGTTAATGTAATATTAGGTCTACTACTACTACGACTAAGTCAGAAAAAGTTCTTGCCAAACACATGGGCTTTGCTCCTCATTAAAAGAATCCTTTCGGGACTGACTCTCAGCCATGATTTAACGTCCATGGAACTGCTTTCGCATTGCTTCATAGACGGACCCCCATAAATACAAATGTGCAACGGTGGGGCTCGAACCCGCGCACCTATGTGTCTCCTCCGGTCGCAAGGCGCAGACGCATGCCACCACGCCACCGGGCTCGACATTTAAACGAACCCAAATGTCGTCAGCATCACATCAAGCAAAAACGCTTGCTGTACTAAGTCGATTGGTGTCTGAGCGCGTACCAAATGTCTATCTAACCTTGAAAGAGGCTGCTTTAGCGTTCTATATTCACTCTTTAGGGAGGGGGGGGGGGGCAGGGCGGGGGCTATCTGGTGCGCTTTCCATTTTATACTATATCGATGCTTTTTGAACGCACCGACTTCGAGCACACCGGCTTTCGTAACTAACCGATGATAGTAAAATCACACAGACCCAAGACATCAGCATTGTCCGACTCTCCCTGAGCGAGCCAACCGCCAACGTACCAAGAGCGTGCTACAACCAGATACGCATCTGTATCCGAGGTTAATCATCTAACGACGTCGAGTTCGAGTTGAACTATGCATGCGCTATGTAGTTATCTATGCAGGCAGGTATGCACGCGACCACAACAGCTGCATTCTAAATCGCTGTGTTACGACAAACTTAAACCGTCGCTCTGCAGACCAATACGCGATGGTCTCGGGTGAAGCCGTCGAAGCCGCTTCGACTTCAGCGTGCATGAACTACTACAACGACTACTACAACTACAACTACTGCTACTACAACTGCGCTGTTTCCGAGAGGCAGCTTCATCTGTAGTTCTAGCACGTACGTAATCGTCATGTTGATTACAACGAACGAACCAACGACGCCCTGTTACCACTCGCTAATCGCATTAATACTAATCACAGAAACAATGCACACACATCCGCATACATCGACACACACATGCACACACACACACGCACCTGGAGCGTAAACAAAACACGAGCGAATGTGGATTGTCTACGGTCGCTGTGTGTGCTGCTATCCGCCCCAAGCAGGAATAGTTTCGAGTGAGTTCTCTATGGAGTGACTTGCCACTCAGGCTAACCACAGCCAACAACTTCTTCTTCTTCTTCTTCTATTACTGCTATTTTTGTCGCCATTGACGATTGTCAGTTTTTTCTATTACGGGCATACACTGTACTGACTTTCACTTTGTGTGAACCGCCCCCCTCTTTCTCTCTCTGTATATATATATATATATATATGCAGAGGGTATATATATATAGTGAGAGAGAGGTACATATACAAAGGTATGTATATATATATATATATAAGGAAGGAGAAGGCCCGAAGGGCTAAGGAGGAAATAGGTAACGATGGCGGTCAAGATGAAGAGCCGAGAGAGCAGCTAAGCCCTCAGCGGGATCTTACCACCCTCTTTCAGGACGGAAGGCTTTGGCCATAGGCGTCGGCGCCTATGGAGCCAGTCTGGTAAGAGAGCAGAAGTCTCCGGCTCTCCGGCTTTCACGGTTTCGAGGCAATGCTAAACAATTCCGATTCTGAGATTTTAGAAAGGTAACCCGGGTTACGGTACAAAACATGTCTCGACGCTCGCAATGAGCGTTAAGGCCTGTGGCACGAACGTCGAACGCATACATCCTCTTGTCATCCTGGGGTGGGGGGGGGGGGGAAATCTACTAGTAATAATAGTGTATATATATATATATATATATATATATATATATATACACTATTATTGCTATTCTTGTCCTTTTTTGTCTTATGTCCTGGTGTGAAATATACGGTGTCGTGAGTACCTTCTTTAAACGATCACACATTCCTTAACCAATTATGTTGCCATCTGAGCCTATAAACCATAATAAAAGAGTTCCGTTAGATTGTCTAATGCTTTGCAGTGCAAATGTTCCTCGTTGGGAATATGTTGACTATACACCGTTAAAATGGCCGCAGCGATACCTGAAGTTCTTACTAAGTATAACCTTGAAGCCAGTTAACAATTGGACGTAACAGATAGATTCTGTGGTTTGCCAAGTGTGTCGTCTGGCACAGTAAAGTACGAACACACTTACATGCTACTGTTAAAGACTAAAGATTGAGAATCATCGTTGCAAGCCGGGGGGATTGCCTTGACCTACACAGAGAGCACACATTGCGAGAAAAAGACTTCCTTGTGCGGTGATTGCTGCAGCCCCGATTCGACACCCGTGGCTCCTCTGTCTACAGTTGACTCCAAAACTGTTCGAAATCAAGGTCTGTACATCTGTTGCGAGCTATGGTATTGAAGTTGTATGGGAGTATTTATCGGTACACCAACTAGCATTGTATAAATTAAAACCTGCGTTTTTTAAAAAAAAGTATTGTGTCTGTCAAAAAGCAGGCAGAATAAATTAGCACAATTTCTGTGCGCCACTCAACATTCACTAATCAATACTCTTGCCCAACGTTTCCCGTTAGCTGCGATATTCAATATTGTTTTGACAAAACCTGGAGCAAAACCTTAACGATGTGCCAGCCGAGTTCACCTTGTCATGCGCCATGACAAGTGATCACTGGAAGGATCCTCCGGTAAGCTACGAGACACCTCATATGTCGCTACTCAGTGCATAGTAGGTTCCATCATTACCTATGCCGGAGGGGTAGATTCTACACCCTGGAGCGGATTGCAGATGCAAACCTGGCAACGAGCAATATAAGGTCCATCATGTAGACAGATGCGGACATCGTGTACTACTTGCGCAGCTGCAGCGTGACAGATAAGAACGGCATCTTTATATTAGGTGCATGGTGGTGAAAGCCGAAGTATATCGCTCACATAATATTCCAAAAATGCTGCCACCAATGTCGTAGCGACATGTAACGATGTCGCTACGTTGAGTGAATCAGAGATGTCTCAGACTCAGCAGAACGGCAACAACAACAACATGAGAAGTCTAAACTCGTTCGGGCGGACCCTCAGCCAACATTTAACGTACACGGGTCTGCTTTCGCATTGCTTCGTAGGGCGGACCCCATAAATACAATTGTGCAACGGTGCGGAACGAACCTGCGCACACCTATGTTTCTCCTCTGGCTGCGAGAAGCCGCACCCGAATGCACCAAGCCACCAGCCACTCGACAACATGAGAGGCCTTGAAGCAAAGAATGACGACGACACACGAGCAGAAGTCTGATGCGTAGCACGGCCGAGAAAAAATGATCGTCTGCCGTCCTCCATCGGTCTATTTATTGGTTTTGGCGCGAAATACTGTTGCCGCCCTCTGCTGGCTGATGATAGAGACATGTATCGGCTGGTGAACGCTGGGATCGTTGGGTACGTTGCGGTTTGACGCGGACACTGTGACCGTTAGACGTGGTCGCTTAGGACCGATTTGAATTGCGCCACGATGCGCATACAGTGTAGTGAGTGCGTAGTTGGATCGCCGCACTGGCCAACGAGGGGGAAAACTTCGTTACAATGTTTAAGCAAAAATGTATAGACCTTTCAACGGTGAAATAAATAAAATTTCATTGTTACAGGTAGATGCTTTGCAGTGACGCGATTAGGCTTTTGATGTTCGAAGAAATAACTGCGCACTTTCTTTCCCTTACCTGGGACTCGTGTTTCTTTCTCAAGTCTAGAGTATGCAAGTTAGTCATTCAAGATTTTGGGAAGTTTGCCAAAATCTTTTAGAGACAACTATGAATAAAAGGCACGTATATAAACATATAATCTACGACTTCCAAAGAGAACAAGAGTTTTCATTTATCAATGAGTAGCAAACTAAAATCGCTAACACACGATGTTTGTAGTGCAAACGTTAACTCCCTCCGCAATGTAATACTATATAAACTAAACTTTGGTGAGTAAAGTAACGTACCGAACCGATGCTTACTATATATTGTGTTGATGCAGAAGTCCAACAGCTTTGGAGAGATCAGAATAAGCGACGGTCTGAAGGTGCACGGTCCGGAGAGTATGGTCGGTGGCTCAATAAGTTTCAGCCCAGGTCGAATACTTGATATAGGCTTCTACTATTTACATGGGGTCGCGCATTGTCGAGGTAAAAGCTAACTTAATTCCTTTTCACGAGCTGTGGACGCATTTGAGTCAATTCTCCTTAAGCTCGTTGGAGATGTTGGCTGTAGAGATCCGTGTTGATTGACTGGTTCCCTTTCAGAAGTTCAAAAGAACGATGCCTCTATTATCCAAGCAACAACATAACATAACTTTATGTGGTAAATGAACGAGGCACTCGCCGACGTCGCCCACTGGGTGCAAGCGGCTTGCTCTCGCTCCGGCCAAGAGCGAGGCAATACTCTTGGTGGGTCGGAGAAATTGCCCCGCCCTTCATCTTCGCCTGGAGGAACAGGAGATCGCACGCGCGAACAACGTAAGGTACCTTGGGAGTACCCTTGACAGGGGTCTCCGGGGTAATTAACACGTGCGCCGGGTGACGGTGGGGGCCAACAAAGACAGCCAATGACTTTGCACATCTCATGCCCAATACATATAGCCCCCATGGCAGCTGAGAAGACGAATCATTATGTTCGCGGCCGAGTCGGTTGCCCCTCAAGTTCACTTGCGCCTCCCCAAAACTCCCGGGGAACACACCCTCCAGGAGCAGTAGACTCCCCTTCCCCCCCTGACTGTGTATTGTTTTGCGCAAGCTGTTCTCAGTCAGACGGGAGGTACGAGGACATGACTGTTAGTTAGTGGGTTGGATTCCCACACTACCGGCCCGCGCTTGCAGGGAGCCTCTCTGCCGCGATGTTCGTGTTTGCAACCGTATTTTCTAGTCAATCCTCTAAAAAATAAAGGGCTAAAGTGCTTTTGATTGTTTTTTTCCGACTACAAGTAATCGTCTTCCATGAATGTTTGCCACTTGGTTCTAAGATCAATAATGAATAATACTGCAAAACTTTAAAAATATTGTGCGGGTACGTTCGACGCATGAGGCCTGAACTTTTAAAAGCGAGAAAGAAGATGGCAAAAGTGCATAGCAGCGGGCGGGAGCTATTTTGAATATTGACTGAATACGACCATGTGAGTGGTCTTAGGGTTATGATTTTTAAGTATTTGGCGTGAACGCTAATAAAGAACTTCATTTTTGGCGAATTCTCGTCTAAACGACCATGTCGCGTTTTCTGACCGGCCTTGTATATTCTCCAGATGGAGCAGAATTTTATCACGAAGACGAAGGTAGTTTCTGTCTAGGAAGACTGGTTGTCTCGCAACAGCAAATTTTGTGCTCCTATGTCGGGCAAAAACACCAGTGTTACAAATTGTAGTAATTTCATTCTCAGTTCAAAACAAGACTTCTCAGAGACCATGAAAAACATTTGCTTTAACGAGCTCTACAATTCTGTATATCGCTCTTCAAATCTTTCCGTCACACCCTGTATATATATATATATACAGGGTCATTCATAACAATATGTACTTATTTTGAGGTTTGGTGGAGCTCGGTTAGAAAATCATTTTTCTTGATGGAAGGAAAGGGCGGACGTCTTGTTTAGGAGAGAGAATGAAATTTATAAAAGTAGTTATTTTGCCTTCTTCCTGCATAGTTGTGCGAAATCTACGTTTGCGGGAGAACCAGACAACGCATGAAAGAACCGATTATAGCGGCGCGTTCAGTGAACAATTCTACGCAACAAAGACACTTCATTAGCTTGCATGGCGAAAAGCGAATATCCAGATTAAGGAAAGTCATAAAAAGTCGATATGTTGTTATGTCTTACGTTAACGGTTTTACGTGCAAAATCGTAATTTCCTTTACGACCAAAAAAGTACGTCCAAAATATCACTCCCAGGCAATAGCAACTTAGATGCCCATGATTTTCGTACCAAAATGATGGTGCTACCTTACGTAGATGCCAAGTAACTAAGTTTTTTCGGTAGCCATATCGAAAGCGAAGGCATACTTGCATAGGGTGTATGAGAAAGTCGAATTGGCTTGCCGTCCTTCCAGTCCGTCCTCTTGATTGTTGACGCGAAGACTGTGGCCGCGCTTTTACATCCTTCTTGAGGCATGCCTTCACAGCCTCAGACGCGATCGACGAGAATCGCAGATACGTGATGCCAGCTTGTCTCTAGTAAGTCATTGTCGCTTTCGGGGCGGTGATCCACGCAGCGACGTAATGACTATGAAAGGGCACCACCACTCAGCAGCAAGACACCTCTGCCAAAGCACTCACTCGATCAGTCAGGGCCAGGCGGTAGCAGACTGCTGTTTGTGAATCGTCTGCGCCTTCCGGACCGCGCTGATGTTGAGCTGTATTCATGGATGAAAAGGGCTTAAAGGTTAACTGGGTAACGGCAAAAAATTGGCTATGAAATTTCGAAGGGGCGGCCGTCTGGCCAGGGGTGACGTGCTTCAAATCAGGAGAAAGGAATTGAAATTTGTAAATACATTTACATACCGAAGACTCGCTTTATCAACAAGGAGCAGCAGCTTTCGATCACACATCCAGGAGAGGGTCAGGAAGGCCACCATTACAGCTGCGGCAATTAAATGCCCACATATGCTTTCGGTCCATGTAGAGGTCACTTTTTTCGGAATACAGATAGCACCCATCGCCTCACATGGTATTTCACTAATATGGGATAAGGCGGGAGTGGGCTACTTGCGTTTAATTGATAGAGTAAGGTTTATCTTTCTAAAGAGGGTTTTTGCGCTTTCAAACACGATACAATCTAAAGAAAACAATTAAATTATGTTTATTTCACCCAAATTGAGTTTAATATACAGTTAAAAAATGGTTCATCATAATAATCTTTCTTCTTCACGCTTCCGGCGAGAGAAGTAGCGCAACGACTATTGGCCCAGCGCTTTGTATTTCACTGCATGGTACTTGACACATCTTTGCAGGAAGAACCGGCAAGTGCACAACTCGTACTCCTCGTGAAAGGCTGCGTTTGAACATACCAGGTAGTGATAACCATGCACTATGTGCCTGGCGTGTACATGGCGATTGTCACATGCAGGACCAGACCAAAGGTGCAAGGCATTGAAAACGTCCAAACCACCGACCTCCCGTCTGGCCTGTTCGACTTAAGCTTCCCACTTCGAAATAAAACATTCATAAGGTACTGTACGCGGCATTTTCAGCCTTAGCCGGATTCTTTCAGCAGCCGGTCGGCAGCCTTGCATGAGATACACAAAACGGCTTCTTGCTCGGATAGGCAAGCAAAGCACTCGCTTTATATATAATAAAAAAACACCTCTCAAGCTAGTTAAAATTCGCCAGCGTGAGGTGGTTCCACACCCCGTTAGAACCATACATCAGATCCGGAACAATATTAAGCACGAAGAGCCTCACTGCTGAGTAAACGGAGAGTTTTCGGACATAACCTACTTCCCCGTAAAGAGAGACAAGTGCCTTCCGCACTGTTTCGTTTAGATGCGCTGTGAACGTTGTTTCTGTATAATGAACCCTGAGTGAATATTGGAAAGGGTTAACAAACTCCAATGGTTGGGAGCAGCAACGTATAACGTCTGTAGCGGCCAATCGACCTTCACTGAATTTCATGGCATTGGTCAAAACTGGCAGAACGCTAGATTGATTGTTGTGTCGAAACACTATGATGTAACATAAACACACTTACCCAGCTCGGGTGTTAATAAATACATATATTATCCACGTGTTTTTTTTTTCCTGCAGTTGCTGTGTATTATGAGGATGCTGTACAAGTCGGCTACGTTGCATACTACTAAATTTGCCAGCGTGATAACTTACTTATTGCTCGCCGTTGTTACAAACGCACCACATTCTGTATAAATGTCCTCGTGATAATCGTCCTTTGTGATTGCTTTTTTTTGGAAAGTGCGTATGTAAAGCATATTCCTTGGATCTTATCGAGTGTGATTATCTGCCTAGTTATTTGATGCAAATTTTTCAACAATTTTTTTTTAACTTTGATATATATACAAAGTAAAAAAAATATATATATATATATTATATATACATATATATCTATATATATATATATATGCCGAAAATACTACGACGTTGATGAGTTCTTTTGCTTTGCCAACTACACGCACAGTAATCCAAGCGCGAAAGCCTGCTCTAGGAGGAAAAAGAACCATGTAAGCCTGACGCCTCTTAACAATTCTATCCGAAGATGTGCAGCTTGTTGTGTTGTCGTCGCTGCTGCTGTCGCTGCTGCCGTGAGTCCAAAACAAAGATCGTAAAGCATACGGGCCTTTGAATCGGCTTGAAAGGTACCCGTAGCTGTGGGGAAGCAGAATCCTCCATGCGGGAGAGAACCCCTAGAGGGCGGATCGAGAGAGAACCGACGAGAGCGAGACAGAAACGCTCGTATCAGCTCTCTGCACGTACGGGTTTCCCGCCCACCTACGACCAACTTTGGCCGACCACCGTTCCGCCACCCGACGCCATTCAGCGATTCATAAGGAGAACGAGTTTGCGAGGCAGCCCCCGCATCCAACTCCGACAGGCGCTTTGTGCGGCTGACTCTCCCGACCGGCACATCATCCAAGCTTGTTCCTCTGTCTAACCGACCGACCGACCCCGTCACGGTCTC
The DNA here is from genome assembly GCA_003439945.1 of Dermanyssus gallinae. Lineage (NCBI taxonomy): Eukaryota > Metazoa > Arthropoda > Arachnida > Mesostigmata > Dermanyssidae > Dermanyssus > Dermanyssus gallinae. The sequence goes on from QVRM01003971.1 coordinate 228,706, forward strand.
AGCCATGATGTGCACAACAACTTTGCCGAACTTGCCCTTCGAATAGAAGATAAATATGCTACGGAAGAGAATAACTCGCCTGTCCGTGGTTGAGCAGCAGAACAGAACACGGGCAAAAGAAGGATGCGAACAACGAATAGCAACGATGCGGGCGAAGGCGTCCACGAAGACGCGGTGAAACTAGGCCCGCGAACCCCATACAACGGCGAGGGGATAGGGGAACAGCCCACCACAGTGTAAATAGCCCCAGCGCAAAGGGAGATTCAAAACCGAAGGGGATTCCATCCTTTCTCCCCACCTACCTCCCAGACCGACCAGCAAAGAACCAACGTTCGCGCGGCAACGCCGGGCCGAACGAAGTCTTTTCCGCACCTCACTTGCCCTCGCTCCCAAGGAAGGTACGAACTCACGAATCCGCGCTGCGCCACCCCCAGTGGTGCCGTCTGGGTGGGAACATACGTTTGCTGCTGACGGTCCGTCATCTCTTTCAGGCATCACCGCATGCACACGGTGATCTATGCATTTGGCGTCTAATCCAGCACAACTTTTCAAAAATGCGTGGCAGAAGAAAGCTCTGCCTACTGGTTCGCTTTCCACGCAAGCCAACGCAAGCGCGTTCGGTTCGCCCACCCCCGCTTTAGCTCGATCAGCCATCAACGGGTCGGTCACGCTACCGCTTCCCTGTTCACACGAACCAACCATATTCTTGCTTTGTTCAATCCTTCTTGGCGGGTTTCGCTAGGCAGATTTATTTGCTGACCGTCTAGCTCATAGCGCGTTTGCGGCACTTTGTGTCGATCTATCTCTTGTACCCTCTAACGCGGATTCTATTGGCGTAAATGACTGCTTTGCCCATTTGTCTCTCGAATATATTTGATCGTATTTACACAACATTTCCATTAATGTCCCAGTTTACTCTGCCTGAAAGTTTTTAGAAATAGTGAGACAAATAACTTAACTCTCGTTATGTGTTTAGAAGAAAACATTGTTTGTGCCTATTTTGGTCCTTCATTTTTGTTTTCTCATACAACGCAGCTTTTGAATGACCTAAGCATGTAAATTTAAGGTTTTTGTTAACCCTGCAGCTCGGCCTTTTCTTGCTCGCCAATTATCAGTCTGTTGGTATTTTTGAGCGACCGTCACTTTAAGTAAGCTCTACATGAGTATATATTATATTGGTAAACTTAGTTGGCCATATCCCGCATTATTTGGTATGCCTCAACGTGGATATTTTTGCCTCCCTTCTGTACGCAATTTTAGTTTTGGACATAAAAGACCGTGATGCCACCTAATGTCAAATATCTTGAGTGTGCAACTGACTTAAAACTTCATTATCTTGTTTGCTTAAGTGACTTTCATGTTGTTCTCGGCTGTTGTCGGCTGTCGACATCGATGGTGATCTGAAAATAACATGATTACCTCAACCTCTAACTGCTTAGTAGAGAACCATGTAGCACTTGACTTTGACTACTAAATTAACGACTGCATTTTACCGACTCTCTCTTATACAAGCGACCTTTTTGGTGGGGGTAGAAAATGTATTGACACACACTCCCCGATGTCGTTGGCGGGTAGTGCGGGACTCGACACCGGTGGAGAGTACTGAACTCCATCCTATCCACGTATACCCCCAGTAAAAACCAGCGGGCACTGTGTGATCCGCGTCATCCGTCTTTTCGAAAGTGCACAGCACACACGTATCTTGGGAAATTTAGTTATTCTGCGCATATACATCTGAAACTGGCCGTGTCCAGTCAGGATTATTTCTTGTGTCACATAGTACGCTAGAGAGCCCAGATAGGGCCTTTTCACCAGATGTTGAGATCAGGGATCAATGACCGGGTCTACCGACCACCGCTGTCTCCGAAAACAGACGCTGCATTTCCTCGTTGAATGTCGATCGACAGCCTTTGAAGCAAGAATTCGGATGCTCTCGAGTCTCCTGTCAAAAGATTTAGAGTTCTACCGACGCGCTGAATCAGCTTGAGCGTAAGGGGGCTGCAGCTCCTATAGTCTCAAACGCCAACGGATAAATGCGGATAATCAACGCTTGGGTATTTTCTGCACTTGTTGGCCACCTGGAGGCATGATCTGCTCGTTCCGCACCTGCACCGACCATCGAATGGGCTAATGAGTCGGTTACAGTTGCGTCCCAAATATGTATGCGGCCACGCTCAAAGGGCGTCAAGGTCAGACCGTCAGGTCTCTTTTTCCATCATCCCTCGAAAACCCGGGGACTCTAGAACACACGGAAAGCCGGCCGATCTAAGTGCGCGACTAGATGTATCATTTAAAGCGGAGTGACGTGCTCGCCGGATTATTATTATTATCCGACCATCTCTACGTAACCTTCTCTGTCAATCTAACTTCTTCCCAGCTTAACCCTCCTACACAACCGCAACGCTTTCCCAGGCTAAATTATACCCGCCTGCAGAAAGCATTAAGAAGAAAAGTACATAACCTCACTGAATGCTCGGCAGCAAAAATCTCTACACTACAAGAGGAAGCCTGCCGAGAGTCCAGCTCCCGCCCACACCTTAAGATAGCCAAACGTCCACCGTGCTACTGGTGGAATAATCGGATTGCCGAAAAGCGAAAAGCCTGCCACCGCATACGGCGAGTATGCACGCGCCGCAGAGCAAGGCACGGGCCAGAACTCTTCTACCTATGGGAAGAGTACAAAGAAGCACGAAGAGCCTTACATAAGGCCATTAAGATTAGTAAAAAAAGACCACTGAATCCCTCTGGGTGAGGAGGTCGAGGGAAAACCTTGGGGCAAAGGATACATAATTGTGCGGAAAAAAAATGCGCCACGCACAGCCGCCTTTACCTGTAGAAGTGGCGCGACCGATTGTAAATGCGCTCTTTTCACAAAGACCATTGCCGGAGTCGGTACTCTTTGAAGAAACCTCAGATCTTTCCTTCGAGCCAATCTCAATCCAAGAGATCAGAATTGTGACTGAGCGCATACGACCAGGGAAAGCGCCGGGCCCAGATGCTGTCCCCCCTCAAGCAGTACGCGTACTCCTAAAGAACCAACCAAAGGTATTTAAATGCATGATGGACACAATTCTCCCCAGCGGAGAATACCCAAAGCCTTGGAAAACAGCACGCCTAACCCTTATCCCGAAACCCGGGAAGCCACAAGGAGACCCCTCAGCATACCGTCCTATAAGCATGCTCTTCTGCATATCCAAGGCAGCTGAGCACATTATCAACGCGCAACTAGTTACAGAATTAGAAGACACGAAGGCGCTGTCAGAAAACCAGCATGGTCTCCGCGCCGGGCACTCCACACACTCGGCTATCAGCAAAGTTCTAAACATAGCTGAAACACAAAGAAATACACCTATCGGAAACCGAACGCACTGCATGGCCGTCCTTATTGATGTCAAAAACGCGTTTAATACGCTCTCGCGGGACGCCATAAACCAAGCACTTGGAAATAAGGGCGTGTCTCCCTACCTACGACGTATCCTAGCGTCGTATCTAAAGGACCGAGTATCTACATACGATGGAGTGGACTACGCCGTCACTGCCGGGGTTCCCCAAGGATCTGTACTAGGACCAACCCTGTGAAACATAACCTATGATGGAGTACTAAGACTGCCGCATCCCTCAGGAGTTTTTTTCTATCGCCTACGCAGACGATCTGGCACTGATCGTTACCGCCAGTGACGAGGATTTGCTCGAAGGTACAGCCAACGGAGCCTTGGCGGATATCCGACAACACCTCCGCACGCTTGGCCTCGAACTGGCTTCACAAAAAACGGAAGCAATCCTTCTAAACGGTCTGAAGCGTCCTCCATGCAACCTTAATTTACACCTGGAAGGCCATCCAATAACACCCACGCCCGTGGTCAAGTACCTGGGCGTGATCCTGGATAGAGCTCTCACAGGAACACCTCATGTGCGCTATGCAGCTAAAAAAGCAGCCAAAGCCTCAGCAGAGTTACGGAAAATCCTCCCACGGATCAGAGGAGCAAGCGATTCTCGGCGCCGACTCTTAGCATCAGTAATAGACAGCATCATGCTATACGCCGCACCCTTATGGGAACGCACGACTACAAGAGCTACAACACGTCGCCTCCTCAACAAGACCCAAAGACCTATGGCGCTTAACCTAACACGAGCAAGTCGCACGGCTTCCACAGCAGCCGTACAGGTACTCTCCAGACAAATTCCCTGGGACTTAAGAGTAAAATAATTGGCATCAAGAAACCCTGTAACCAACGTTCTAACGGAGAGCACACTAGTCAGCAGAACCGACACACTAAGCGAATGGAGCCAGCAATGGGAAGCCGGGCCATCCTGGATATTGGACAAGATCAATACTCCCTGATCTTAATAAATGGTACAGCCTCTAACACGGCTTGCTTACCTACCCACTCGCGCAACTGTTAACAGGCCATGGTGCCTGTTTTCAGCAGTACCTACACCGCATCGGTAAAACTGACTCCCCCGTATGCCGCATGTGCAACTCAGGGGAGCCGGATGATGTTAGGCACTGCTATGAGCGGTGCTCCTTCTTCGACACTGAGCGAGAGCTATTGTCCCGGAACCTAGGACTGCAGAACCCCCTGACATGCCAGGCCTTTGTAGAGGCGCTCCTCAAAGATCACAAATCCTGGATTCTGGTAAGAAGATTCGCACAAGGTATCTCTGAGGCGAAGATAACCGCCGCACAAAGCCGAGCAGCCTAAATGGCAAGAAGAGTGGCCAGGTGAAGTAATCTCGAGAAGACAGTACTGCGGCCACCCCCCGTCAAGGGGCAAAGAGGACGACTGGATTTTAGTGGGTGCGAGTCCCACACTACCGAGGCTTTAACAACGTCGCCCGGTGTGCATAACGCATTTTACCAGTTACCTTTATAGAAAAAATTATTATTATTATACCCAGGTTGGGGAAATTATAAACAAGTACAACAGTCTCAATTAGTGGCTCTTCCACATCACCGGATCTTCACTCATCTTTTTGCGTTTTTGTGATGGCATTTGAAGAAAGCGATATGGTTATCGTGAGGAGTTCAAAACGAACTGACATCACAGTTGTTCAGTACATACAGTCAAGCCACTTTCTCGCGTGTGCTGCTGACGGACACAGCGCGTCTTCCAAATCTCTACCAGCATATGGTAGAAGACATCTGGCATGAGATAAAGTGCGAGGGATGCCACCCAAGTGCAGCAAAGGTTAGTATCGGTAAAGTATGTATCAACGACACGTTTCTATAGAACTTCACCGACTGTTTTACTGAGCGCTCGGAGTAGCCGATTCGCTCTTTGGTTTACTTGAGTTGCAGCCCCGTTTGCATGTTTAGAGTATTTTATAAATGCGATTGCCACTAGACTTAAACATATTAGTTTCTATACTTTCAGATTTAACATATTTGTCGCCAATCGTTTTAAGTGTACAAAATGCATTAACAGCGCACTTAGTGCTAGACAATGTAGATCCAATTGCGCACACAATTCATCCAGAGCCGCTCGAAGAGTATGGATTTCCTCTGAAAACTCTATATGAGTATATATTTGAGTACACTTGCATCTTTACGCAATCTAGCAATATACGCCTGATTGGCTAGAGCTCTTTGTTTTTCCAAGATTATGAATCTGATCAATTTCGAAATTATTATGCTGCGACTGCTATCCCGCTGGAAAAGCACACGTAAGTCAAGTATGATCACGGTACGGCATCGGTTCGGCTAAGGCTAGAAACACATACCAAATTATAGCAAGTACATATAGTGTAGTTTTTAAGCAGATAACGCAAAAAATGATATAGTGTAGTCTTTGAGCAGATAACGCTAAGAAAGGATTAAGCTAAAACCCCTTCTACCCCCTGGCGGAATGACGATTGTGTGCAATCAGTCATACCAAGGAGAATCACACCGGGACCAAAGCTGAGAGATTTAATATTCATGTAGGCCAGAAGAGTAAAATGTTTATATTAATCCTGCTCTTTGCCCAGCAACGGACGCTCAAAAGAGCCGCCTAAGGTTACTTGGCGTATGTCTAAAGAAACGATCTATACGAATATGTAAATTCTGTATTATGCCTTATTGTGACAATACTACACAGGAAATGTGTTCGACAAAGCAAAATGCATGATGAGTGGCGGAAAAACTATCTACAGCCTATATTTAAGAGAAAGGGAAGTGCAACTGACCCAAAGAATTATAGGGACATAGCACTTACAAGCGTCCTTTACAAGATATTAACGCCGCTGATCGTTAATCGATTGTACCCTTGCGTAGAAGACAAAATTCCGGCAGAACAATACGGTTTTTTAAAGAGGCGATCGACGTCAGATGCAGTTGAATTTGTTTTAAACCATGTGTCACAACGCCTCTCTAACAAGAAAATGACATACGCTGCGTTTATAGGTTTTCAAACTGCCTTCGATTGCCTGCCAAGGGACCGTTTATTTGACACGCTTCGCAAACGTTTTAATATAACAGGCCCCCTTTTTAATCTCGTTCATAATATATTAGCCCACAATATAATTTGGGTAAAAAACGGCGACCACTATGTACAAACGCCCGACACAAACCATCGGGGTAGCCCAGGGAGACTCAGCTAGTCCATTTTTTAAAATTTTGTATGTACTTACTGCGTAATCTTAAAGCCCATTTTGCATTTTATGCTGACGACCTAGTCATTTTAACAAAAATTTGTAATCATTTACAGTTTTACCTCAACGAAACTGCAAAGTGGTGCAAAGAAAACAAGCTCAAGAGTAACGCTGAAAAGTCACAGGTCTTACGCTTTAGCAGAGAAGGATCAAACGCGGCCAGGGTCATGATCTGTCAGTATATGAAAAACCACTCAAATTAGTTAGCCACTTTTCGTATTTAGGCGACACACGAACCCCCGGGCTCTCTTTTAGCAGACATATAGAGGAGACACAAGTAAAAGCTACGTCTGTAATGTTTTTGTTAGACAATATACATGATGTGGACGTAAAAACAGCTATAAATTGCATTAAAATCAAAGTACTCCTGTAGCAACATACTGCCTTTCTACAATTGCACCATACCTGACCCTTAAACATTTAAAAAGTCTATTGCGAGATCAAAGTCACATAGTGACATCTTGTGAAAATTGAATAAACTGTCTACCAATTTTGTAGTAAAATAAATGCTGAATTGAATAAATTCTGTAGAAAAAAAAATATATTGACTGAGTTCCCATTCTTACCTGTGGTGGAAGGTGGATACAATATCAGCCAGCCTACGCACACAATTCATGCTTAGCTCGGACAGAGCCTAGTAATTATATATACGAGTATATCATACCCAGTTTAATGAATGTTAATGTGTACATTTTAAATGTTGGTATCAATGTATGGTAAAAGTAAGCGTTTAATATTGCATTAAAACAATTGGTGTAACGTCAACCTCGTTCAATGTGCCAACTCCTGGGTCGTGTAACACCTGGGGATATTTTATGCAGCGCTTTTACTTTATTTAACACGAACTGCGTCTTAGTGAAGTATCTTGTATGTCTGCGGTACGGGCAAACGGCCAGTTACTCTGGCTAGTTTGATACAAAAAATCAGGTTTGAGCCTGGCGCAACACATACGGAGGGCAAAAGCGACCTGAGATTAGCAGATTTTTGTCAATGATGTTATAAAAGTGATAACAGACACATAAATAGCTCAGTCTTGTAAGTATATGAGTAAAAATAAGTAGCTCAGTCTTATAAGTATATTACTTGCTTTTCAACATATCCGAGCAAAGCATGTGCGTTTGTAACACTTGAGTTGACTATTGGTGTATTTTGTCAGAACGTGTCGTTATTTAAAGCTTGGGTAGGTTTATTTGTAGGCTCGATTTGTGTCGTCAATTTTGCTTAACTGCCAGCCGCTTCTAAACGTGTTGTATATGAGTTACAACACCACATGCACTTGAGTCTCAAATAGCGTGTCGATTTTAATTTGCTAGTCCAGCAGCCGAACGAATTTGTTACACATTTTGACTATTGACGCACATTGCCAATATAGGCTGTTCGAGTTTGAAAGGCATAGAGTCAACGCCGGTCAATTTCAAGGACACTTTGACTTCGAAGCTAATAATTTGCTGATCCAGAGGGATTGAATAAGGTTTCACCGATAGGGAACTGCCCGCGTCATCGTTGCGGACATACATATCGCACATTGGTAAGTTCTAGAACTTTGCATTTTGTTTATTTTAGTAGGAAGCTCCCAAGGTCTTACGGTTTGTTCTGCTGGTGAAGCAACAAATCTGCAGCAAATCCTGTGTTAAAAACCAATTGCTTATGGTGATCAAGCACTGTCCCGAAACACTGTGTATACGTGGTACCCTCGACAAACAACTATTGGAATCTCCATCACGACAACGCACCCGCGTAGACATTAGTACTGATTTCGTATTATTTAATGAAAATTTGATTTCTATATTTCTGCAACCTACCTATTAGCCGGAAGCAGTTCCGTGCGTGCATTTTCCGTACCCTCCTGAATAAAAAAAACTATGTAAGAAACAAAGTTTCGAGACTATATAGAAAAAAAATTGCAGGATCAACTCCACTCGATTCCGAAAGCGTGTTTAAGACGCGTTTAGGAAATATTTGTTCATCTTCATCGTATTTATTTCACTCATATTGAGTATGCATATAACATGAACAATTATACATATTATACAATTATACACTCAGCTCCTCGCGGCATGTTATACGAGAGAGGCAGTGCAGTGATCTCTTCGCAAGGGCCAGGCAGGCAGATGCATGAAACTTCGTACACGCCTGAGAGCACAGTCGACAGACGCACTCGGTGTACTCTTCGTGGAAGCTCGTATTCGAACAAACCAGGTGATGATAGCCATGAACTATGTATCTGGTATAGACGTGGCGATTGTCACACGCAAGACCAGACCAGAGGTGAAAGGCCCTGAAAACATCCAGGTCTCCGACCTCTCCTCGGACTTGTTCAACTTTATTTTCCCATTCCGAGATAAAGCTCTCGAATGGTACTGTACGCGGCGTCTTCAACCTTAATCGAATGATCTCAACAACTGGTGCACAGCCTGACATTAGGTACACAAAGCGGCTCATTGCCCGCATTGACAGGCAAAGTACTCGCTTCATGTACATTGTAAAACACCTTTCAAGCAAACCAAAGTTTGCCCGAGTGAGGTGTTCCCATACTCTGTCAAGACCATACATCAGCGCCGGAACAACCTTGAGGTAGAAAAGCGCCACTGCCGTCGGGACGGACAGTCGCCGGACATCGCCTATTTCTCCATAAAGAGAAATTAGGGCTGTGCGCGCTCTCTCGACGATGTGAGCAGTGAAGGTCGTCCCAGTATAATGAAGCCGAAGCCCCAGATACCGGAAAGAGTTAACGAATTCCAAGGATTGGCCGCCGCAACGTATAACGTCTTTAGCAGCCAATCGACCTCCTCTTCTGAATTTCATAGCCTTGGTCTTCATGGCGTTTATTTCCAGCCCTCTTGAGACAAGGAACACCTCCGCCAGAGAAGTGATGCGCTTGATGGCACCCAGGTCGTGATGAGCGACCACTATGTCATCTGCGTACATCACAACTGTGGCCTTCTGGAACTCTTGTCGAATATAATCAACAAAATCGGCAAGCAGAAGAGTGAAGGAGACGCAGCTCAATGGGTCGCCTTGCGGGGTTCCCACATTTTGCCTTACCTGCAACACTTCCTGCTCACCTTGTACCAGTAAGGTGTCCTCATCAAAGAAACTGGAAATTACGCCAAGAAGAGAGCCACCAAAGGAAATATTTTGAAGAGCGGGAAGAAAGTAAGCACTGTAGCTAAAACAAAAAGCACTTTGAAAGATCAAATACATCTTTTCTTTTTTATAAATATGTGTCAGAACTATTTAATTCGCTCTTGATTATATATATATATATATATATATATATATATATATATATATATATATATATATATATACAGGTAGTTCAATAAGTTCTTAGAATGAAAACCGAGAATCTTTCAAATCATGTTTTTATAATTTTCTTATTCGATATACTCCCCGAGAAGCTCAATACACTTTTCCCACCGAGATTTCAGAGCTTTCATACCTCTGGAGTAGAATTCCGCGTCGTTAGACTGAAAATAGGCATTGACAGCAGCCTTAACCTCTTCATTGCTGGAAAAACGCTTTCCACCGAGACTATTCTTCAAATGTCCGAAGAGGAAATAATCAGAGGGGGCCAGGTCTGGAGGAGGGTTGTTCAATAAGTTCGAACCTCAGTTGGGCCAGTTTTGCCGATGCTTGCCGGGACTTGTGTGCAGGAGCATTGCCCTGGTGAAACGGGACAACCTTCTTCTGCAAAGCGGGCTGTTTCACGATGAGTTCTTGCTAACGGCAGTCCAACAGTCTTGCATAATATTCTCCTGTGATCGTTTTACAGCTCTCAAGGTAGTCGACCAGCATTATTCTACGTTGGTCTTAAAAAAACTGTAGCCATCACCTTTCCGGTCAATGCCGTTGTCCGCACCCTCTTCGGAGGTCCTTCATCAGGTGCACACCATTGGCAAGATGCTTCTTGGGTCTCGGGAGTGTAGTGATGAACCCGGCTTTCATCGACGGTCATGAATCTGCACCAAAAATCCGACAGATTGTTCGACATCTTGGCCAAATTTCGCTGTAAAGCCAAAACAGGCGCGTCTGTTTGGCCTTGGTTGAGCAAATGCGGCAGCCATTTTGCTCTAAGCTCTTTCATCTTCAAGTATTCGTGTAGGATAAAATGCACACTGCCTAAACTAATCCCTAATGCCTCCGCTATTTCCTTAATGTTCATTCGCTTATTTGTGCCAAGAATTTTTCGCACTTTCTCTACGTTTTCCTCATCAGTTGCCGTTTTTGGCCTCCTGGACGTAGTTCATCCTCGGTGCTCCTGCGACCTCTTTTTAACACATTAATCCAGTTGGAAACAGTGGCAAAACATGGCGCAGAGTCCCTGTACGTCTCGTCTAACTCAATTTTTACTTGGGTCGCATTCCAACCTTTGAAATAAAAATGCTTGATAACCACTCGAAACTCTTTTTTCTCCATTTTTAAAAATCACGCCGATACGTTGCTCGGGAAAAGCTATCAAACGAAATCGCAACGGCCAATCACCATAATATATTGAGTGCTAGCAGTCGAAAAGTTGCAGTTCCTATTAGCGGTGGAAGCGTGCCAAAAATCGAATTCTAAAAAGCTCATTCTAAGAACTTATTGAACTACCTGCGAAAATCAAATAAATCTTTTCTTTTTTATAAATATGTGTCAGAACTATTTAATTCGCTCTTGATTATATATATATATATATATATATATATATATATATATATAAAGGCCTAGAGACTATTTGGCAGCGAACATGTTGATAGCCTGCGAGTGAAATACTTAGTCTTTTCAGGAAACGTATAGCATCTAGGCATCTCGGCAAGCTACGCGGGACTACGCCGTGTTTGACTGTACCCCGTTGGAAAACAAATGGGTTTTTGGCTGACAGCGGCAAGAGTCCATTCGTTTTCCAACGGGGCCTTCCTTATTCATGAGCAAAATGCTTACAGCAACTCCGAATAAGAGTGGACGAGAAAACGCACGTTACTCCCGCACTCTCTAGCGACTGCCCACACTCCGTTCATTCATGTTTCGATAGAACATTGAAAGGCAATAATAATAATAATAATATCATTGTAGACATTTATTTAGGAATTTAATATATAAATGTGAATGTTTAAATCCACGGCGCCGATGGCTCACTCCTCATCTATCACTCGTGTCCGAATGAGAGTCTTGCCCGACTCCTGACGCGAAAACGCGGGTCCATCCAGTCTTTCATAGTTCCGAGCGCTGAAATCGCGTTACCTCTCTGAATCTCTAGGAAAAGCCGTAATAATAATAATAATTTCAATCAATCATGTTAAGTAAACAATATTTTTAAGCAATCATGACAAGTAAATAATACTGTCAAATAATCAAACGTAACCTTACAAATCTGTATAGGAGCAGCTTCGAGGTCTACAACAACTCGGCCTGCGGAACCGCCAGTAAACCAAGAGTAAGCAAAAGACACGAGCGGACTCCCTTTTACTGAGGACATTATAAATGAGAGTATATAAGCAATTCAGGCCCCTGATATAGAAGAAGAACACATAAGTGTCGCCAACCTCCTGATACTAGATGCAGTGCGGTCTTTCGCACTAGTTTCAGGACCCGGAGTAGATGGTTTACTACCTCTCGACACCTTAAACATATGCTAATTAGAAAGAAGCATTCCGTTTAGATTAAAGAACGCATTGAACGTCTGGAGAAGAAAGGTAGAACAGCCACAATAAGACTACTCCAGGTCGATGTAGCACTGAAGAGCCGGGCGGAGACCGTAATCCAGATGCAACTCGAGCATTTGTAGAGGCGGAAGAACGCGCGTGATAGTGAAATTGAGATGTCCTGTGACTCTGATGAATCGTGGGTTCGATCCCATAGTGGGAATATGCCAAGGACATGTTTCGTGTGTAACCTAGTAAATCGAAGTAAAGGTACATACATAATCATGTAACTAAAGCGGCAGCTGGTCGTATGACTCGCCTTAATAAAAGAATTCAATAAGCAGGTACAGACTGTAGTGTCATAACCTCAGCAGTAATTGAACAAACATAGCTACCTTCTGTTAGCCAGGTTTTATATGCCTAGAAAAATATTAGAGAAAATGTGGATTTGGCCGTTGGTTTTATTGGGTCGCCTTCTACGACTACACCATACGGTCTGTGCAGTGGTAGAAGAACCTTTGCGGGAGTGGTCGAATGCAAAAGGGCCGTTTTTGCAGAAGAAAATGAAACAAAACAAGCAATTGAATTTTTTTATCACTGGTTATTACGTCTTTTTAGCAACAACACGTTTTCATCAAGAGGTGAAATTCAAATGCTGGTATTCCTGCAAATTCTAAGGAAAACCGATCGAAAGCAGTGGCGGACAGCTTCTATATGCACATCAAGCAAGCATCAAGCAGCAGGGTAACAGGCAAAACAAAAAAGCTGCGCTGGAAATGCGGAGAAAACGATAGTCTAAATCATAGCATCGTTCTCAGTTATCCTCAACAACAAATTGATGACCCAACCCAGTCATCATGTGATATATGTGCGTCTCGTGCACGGCGTCGAAACTTAGCCCACTTTCTCCACGCAATGTCGACATTCAGTACATATTGAGCGTCTAATCCAGTGGGCATTTGCATGCGGGCAACTTCTAGAAGAGGAAAGATCAAACTTATTAGACGGTTGACTCAACTTATTATGCAAGCCATCTCCACATTTAGCCCTGCCATCTCCACATTTAGGCACCATGCTGGACCCAGCCACTTTCCGCATGGCTGCTGCTATCAGGATAGGAGCTCCAATTTGCGAACCCTTTCCTTGCGCAGCATGCGGAAATGAGGTCGATGTTTACGGTCTACACCCACTGAGCTGTCCAAGAAGCTCTGGAGGGATTTCACGGCACATGAAGTTAAATGAAATCATCAAAAGAGCTCTTAGGAAGGCAAAGTTGCCAGCAAAACTAGAACCATGGGGCCTCGGACAAGACAACGACAAGAGACCTGACGGCGTGACCATACCATTATGGTCTTACGGTAAGTGCTTGGCCTGGGATGCTACAGTGTCCTGCACAGTAGCTCCATCGTATCTCAGCCATAGCTCTGTTAGCACAGGATGGGTAGCAGAGCACGCCGAACAGGAAAAGAGACGCAAATACGCAGACCTTGAAAACAGTCTTCACTTTGCACCGGTGGCTATGGAAACATTAGGACCCATCAGCAGTGGAACAGCAAAATTCATTCGGGATGTGGCCAGGAGAATGACAGCAACAACGGGGGACCAGCGCGAAGGCGAATATCTGAGACAGCTTCTGTCTCTCGCGGTGTGTAGAGGCAATGCCGCTTCTATAATCGGTGCCATGGGATGAGCAGCTAAATACGTGTTTGAATCGACGCGACACGTTCGAACCTCACAACTGTACTCTGATAACGCAATTACGAATTGAATAAATAATAATAATAATTATGCAAGTATATATATATTTATATATATATATATATATAATAATAATTATGCAAGTATATATATATATTATATATATATAATAATAATTATGCAAGTATATATATATATATATATATATATATACATATCCATACGCAGAGGGCAAACGGTTATCTATGCGACAACTTTCTGCACTCTGCGTCCCTATACGTAGGACTTGCTAGCCATTCGACGTTTATGTATACATTTCTTAGGCTGCCCGTTGTTTGGGCTCCTCTGTCGCGATCCAACTCACCACAAGGAACCAGTAGGGGTAGAAGTAGCATTAGCCGTCATCGTGACCACAATGGCAGCGACCGAACTCGAACAAGAATGACTTCAACAACATCAACAGCAACAACAACGAGAACTACGCACTCTAGCAGTAAGTAAAGATGAGCAAATGACGGAGAACAGGCAAAGAGAGGCGAATAGCCACGCGAGCCTGATGTTCGGGATGACAGCCTCGAAGACTTAATATAACTCCCGATCCAGACCGCCGATGAACACTACATAAGGCTACCTGGCACACGCTTCTCTCAACAATACCTCGGATAATTAATAATAAATGCTACGCGTGTACTTGGATGTGTATGCTCGAGCATACCATGTTTATCTGGCTTATGCCCACCACTATTTATAATTGAGAAATTCAGGGTTTTGACAAAAGCCACCGCTGATTGCTCTCGTGGTGTTATGTCAGCCGCGTGCACTCTATTCAAGCCAGCACTCTGCTTCTTGTTGGCAGGCGTCTTATTTAAACGCGGCTCCGCATTGGATTTTTTTTTTTCGCTAAACGCCGCCTTAGAGCCGCGGTGCTGTTCTGTCAGCGAGGCGGTCCTTAACCAATATAATCCGTCTCAATCAATGAGACAGCGACACGATAGTGCGTAACTCACTAAGCCTTGATAGCTAAACTGCTGCGCAGGGACTCCGCGACTCAAGGGGACCTAAAGTGTCCTACTTTAAAGCGAATTAACTGCTGATACATCTTGTGCAAACAGGTATTGTTACTTCAAAGTGAGGTGCATGGTGCTGAACAACCATATCAAAAATCTACGTCCGCCCCGATTGTCGATACGGCCAATGAAATGCTTTTTAATGCCAATAGTATAAAACGTGGGCGACTACTTTGAACTGGATCATCCAGACATATTCATGTAAGCTTTCAAAGTCCACCACTATGTGAGAACTCAAAAGTTAAGCCAAAACGCTCATTTTGTATTTATACTTATACAGTTTCATCTGGTGCAAGCAGAACAGAAACAGGTCCCTGCCAAGATAAAATCCAGCATAAATACGGAAAGTCGACAACACGGGCAAGATGGTTAGCGATTTACTTACTTTACGGACCTATATTATTTTCCACCCATCCAGGAAGAGGAAGTCTTACAAGACGAATTAGCTACTCCAAACCTAAAAGAACTCACGACACACTTTTAAACGTATTGCTCGACCGTGTAGTGTTTCATACCTTGTCGTAGTGCTACGCATTATTTGAAACTACTGCGTTGTGAAACCCTTCGTAAACAGCGGAGATGCGCTTGGGTTCTTCGGAACGAAAATGAGTTATTTCTAACGTTGCGCTTTAGTTCATTAATTCGTTCATTAAAATGTACCCTGTTTGGGTCGGTACAACAAGGCCGGACCATCGCACTCATCAAAATCTACACATCAATCCGTATCGTCCTACTCACTATAACTGTGGCAATTGGACAGTGCATTGCAAACGACCACGACAAATCCAAGATAATCCAACACAGCTTCTCTGCACGAACCGTGCGACAACATACCACCGAATACGACCTTACCAGACATGACAAGATCAAACTGGCCATCAACCCCGACTTACCCGACCACGAACGACAAAGGGTCCAATACATAGTATCGTCGTTCGCCGACATGATTCCAGCCGACGGAGCAGCACCCAGGCGCACCGATCGCATCGTCAATCACATCAACACAGGAGACGCCGACATCATCCGCCGCCGCCGATACTGCCGCCGTTACGCACCGGCCGAGAGAAAAGTGATTGAAGACAAAATTGACCGCATGACTCGGCAAGGTATTGTCCGACCGTCCTCTCGTTCTTGGTGCAGTCCAGTGGTACTCTTCAAGAAGAAGAGTGGCGAATAGCGTCTTGGTGTGGACTATCGGGAACTCAACAAAGTCACGAAGATAGACACTTATCCGCTCAACGACGCACTCAACTGCGTTGCCGGAGCCCGGTTCTCCTCATTACTCGACCTTAAACAGGGGTACTTCCAATGTGCAGTCGCCCAGAAGGACATTGAGAAAACTTTTGGTAAACCGGACGGGCTGTTCGAGTTCACCGTCATGTCGTTCGGGCTGACGAATGGACCGGCAACGTTTGAGAGACTAATGGGCACTGTTTCCAGTGGTTGCAAATGGACTTTGTGCCTTGTCTACCTCGACAATATATGCGTCTTCCGGCGAACGTTGACCGAACACAGCCAACGCCTTCAAGATGTCCAACGAGCCAACATCTTACTAAACATAAAGAAGTGTACATTCGCCGCCGACAGCTAACGCTACCCGGACATTTAGCGGAAGCCGACGGACTTCCACCAGATCCCGAGAAGATTAGAGCCAATGACCAATTTCCGACCCCGACCAACTAGAAAGCCGTTCGTAGTTTCCTAAACCTGTGCTCCCACCACTGCGGATTCATCAAAAACATCTCTGTGACCGCCGCCCCACTCAACCGTACACTTAAAGCCGAAACCCCCAATCGACCAGTGGACCGCATTCAACGACCCCAAGAATAAACTAGTATCGCTACCATTCCTGGGACACTTCTGCTCCAACTACTATCCAAACAGACGCGTCCGGGCATGGCCTCGGCATCATCTTCAGCCAACCCACTGACCACAGGGGAGAACGCGGCTTTGCATACGGAAGTCGCACATTTTCACAAGCTGAAACCAATTACTCAACAAGCGAACAACAATGGCTGGCTATCGTATAGGCCCTAAAGAAATTTCGTCAGTGTAAATATGGCCGGCCACTGACCGTAGTTACCGACCACTACGCTCTGTGCTGGCACATGACGAGCCGGCCGCCTGGCTCGATCGGCAATACAACTACAGGACCATGACATCCGCATCGTGTAAAAATAGGACTGCAAGCACTGCGCCGCCGACTGTCTCATTCACTTCAGAACGCACCAACCGAGCCATTTCACACTGTCAGCATCGACCTCGTCTCGCGCAACGACACAGCCTCCGACAACAAAGTGATAGTAACTGTGTTGTGCCATCTCACCAAATTCTTGATCGCTGACGCGTTGCCGAATGGTTCGGCAGCGGTGGTGGCTAAGTTTCTGGTGAACAAGATCATCTTATGGACCGTGGAAAAACCTACATGGTCTCCTTCATTAGTACCATCGCCAGACCAACGTCCTCGTCGAACAAACCGCCCGAACAATACTCAACATGCTTAGTAAATACATAGGTGAGAGGCAGCACGGTTGGGACGATCAACTGCCATTCGTCGTCCACGCATGCAACACTGCACCAAAGAAGTAAACAAAGTTCAGCCCCTTCTACTTAGTGCACGGCCAAGAAGCGCTCTCCGCAGTCGACGCACATTTGCCCGCTTCGCCTACCTCAACTAACCATCATCTCCACGACTGGGTTGACCTGGTCTTATCCTCTATACCGAAGAAGCAAGAACCTTGGCGAAATCATTAGCCGATCGCGCCAAGAAAACGATCCTCCAGTGCATCGGAGCAAATCCGACAAACTCCAAAGAAGATACTTTGGATCGTATACTATTGTGAGAGTAACCAGCCTGACTACCGTGGAAGTGGAATCGACTGAGACGGCCAACACCCCAGGACCTTGACGGACACGGCAAATGGTCCACGTATCCCGAATCAAGCCAATCATCCAGACCAACGACCTAAACTATCGGAGTGACTCGTCAAGCGATAGCGAACATCCAGCCACCGACAACTTACGCAAAATACCAACCTCTACAAATCAACGTCCACCACCTTCACGAAACCGTCCCGGCTGCTTACCTCAACCCCCGACATGGATGCGAGATTTTGTATGTTCACTAACCCGTGACACATCATCATCGTTGGCTCGGGACGCGCCAGTCTAACGCAAGTCTGACGACATGCATGAAGAGATCCCTTCCAGGCCTAGTTAGTAATAGCTGGTAATAAATACAATTCTGGGGATTAAAGACATTTTTGAGAAAACTTTTGTTAACACGTTTCCAGGGCGGTTTTTTGCCTAGCCCTACGCAATGCTCGCTACAGACGGGTCCTCTGTGCGTCACAGCGCGGCATGACCTTTCGGGTCTGCCGGATGTACCGCACGGTGAGCACAGGGGCAGCCCTTGTTCTGGCTCGCCAGCTCTCCTGGGATCTCCTGGCCCGGGAAAAAAGCGAGCGTAAGACGGATGGCGTGACGGACTTCACGCAAGCCCAAGCTGAAACGCTTGACGGGTGGGCTCACCAGTGGGCTACGCCAGGCTCAGGAGTGTCCTCGCCGGGGGCCACTTACGTACTTCTCGGTCCAGGTCTTCACGGGCCACGGCCAATTTTATACCTACATGGTGTGGATTGGGAAGTCGCAGGTAGACACGTGCACACTCTGCACGTTGGGGCAGCCGGATGATGTTGACCATATGGTCTCGTCCTGCTCGAGCCTGGCTCAGATCCGCGGAAGCTTGACGTATTGCTATGCAGGAAGATCGAAACAAGACATTGTCGGTCACATCATGGAGGATTCCGCCGCATAGGCAGCAGGTGTCTATTTCTTAGACGCTATTATGCGCGAGAAGACGTAGCTAGAAAACGCTCGCCGCGCGCGCTACGGAGACACGCATGTGCCATTAAGTGGTCGAGATGAGGCTGCCCCGCAAGGGTCTATGCCAACCCAGGTCGCCGTAGAACGTTGTTTGCGGTAAATCGATGCGGCCTACTAGTCCACCCATAAATGATACCGAGCCCGCAAGCATGTATATATATCTGTGGCAAGAGGCCAGGTACTCGCTTTATGAAAGCTGGTTAAATTATATTCAAGTGACATAAATGCGGAGTGTTAAGATGTTTCTACGTATTTTAACATAAACTATGCCATTCTGCAATCAATATTCATCAACTATGCATTTACACTTCATAAATGGTCTTTCTATTTACCACTCATTGACCAAGGGGTGGAGAAGCCAGGGGGGCATCTATATGCATTCTTCACTGACTGTGTCAAGCCTGCTATTGACAAAGCTTCTCGCCACTTCCGTGATGTATGCAAATGAAGTGGTTGTTGCCCATAAACACATGGATTGACGTGTCTCTCGGCTCTATGGGACTGGAAATAAGCTCCCGGATGATCAAAGCCGTCAAATTCCGACCACCTCTTGCTGTAATTCCTTGGCTGGTGTAGAACGCGTTTCGAGCCAGGGGCGCTTCTAACGTTGGCACACTGCCTGGACAGAATACGGGGGTACCTGACAGAGTCGAACTTTATTTTCATTAAAAGGTGTTTCACGATGTACATGAAGCGGTACTGTGCCTTTCCATCAGGCGCAGGAGTCGTATTGTGTATGTCCTGACTGGCCTTTGCTCCCATGGTGAAGGCACTTCGGCTAAGACTGCGCATACCTACCGCTCAACCTATCCTTGGTAACATACGAGGGACAGTAATGGCGGCGGAAATCTATACACTTGATGTATTCATCACCCGTTGGTTGTGAGCCACTGCGGCCAGCGTCGATTGTCACGTATACACCAGGTAGATTGTCTGTGGCCGCCTTATGTGTTCAGGCAGGCACGAAAAGCATTCTTTGCGCAAGTGCCGGTACCACTAAGTACCATTCAGTCGTCTGTTCAGAGAAGGTTGCTTCACTTTCTTCATCATTACGGTAGTATTAAAAACAGGAAGCAACTGCCGATAAAAAATTAGAGTATAAGCAATGGGCTTGCTGTATGAAAAAGCTGCAGGAAAGCGGATACCACTATTCGTTATAGCCAACTGAGTTGCTGGAAAGTGATACCAGCGTACGCTGGACGGACTAAGCCTGTAGTGTCGTGCTCAAAGCAGAACACTCATAGGTGTCAATACGGAAAATGCGTCCCAACTACACAATTGTCAAAGTTTAACACAGCAATGTGTTATTCAGTCAGGATCAGCCGACAACAGCACAACACATACGCAATGTAATACTCTACTAAGAACAGAGGCTTCTAATATTACTTGAGTTGGTCTTCCAGTGTGTGCTCTACGTGTAAGGGCCCCCCTTGTGTTTATGGGTGTTGCTGATGTTGCCAAACCGGGTCAGTTTGGATACGCTCCAAGAAGAATACGCGTAATTTCAGCTAAGGGAAAGTATTATATACGTTTTGGAAAATGCTTATATTTTTGTAGAGCGATTGCACTGAGTCTCGCATCTAGAGGCCCAGAGTTGTTCTCAGTGCTCGTTTTTGGAGCCGGTGAAGCGACCCGATAAGACGCATCTGTATCATGCCATCAACTTCTACAGCATAAGTCAGGTTCAGACTATATATGTAGGCGAGATACATCGCCATCAGACAGTTCTAGGGAAGAATTCGTCCAATGGGGAGAATTAATTGACGTTAATTAATCGTTCTGGGTAATAATTAGTTGTTGTAAATTAATTGTTCTGGGAAAGAATTAATTGACGTTATTTAGTCATTCTGGGGAAGAATTAATTGACCTATGAATATTTGTTTTCGTGATTTTATGGAAGTTCATCAGACAGATATGTAGCTTTTAGTCTGGAAAGGCATTTGCTTTTAGGTATTGAGAGGGTTTTGGCGCACTTTGTGTAAAATGCGATGCCTGGTGGTAAAAATAATTTGAAATTTTTGAATGGGATTACACCTAGCTCATATTTGTACGTATATCTCACATGTTTATATTTGGCTTCAGTATTTCTGGCAATACCTCAGATAGCGATGTCACGTGCATGCATTATGACAACTGAGTTTTAACTCTTCCCACACATGGCCGCATCAGGTCCTCCGGCGTCCTCACGACTTACCTCGGCTGTAGTCTCACCGCCTACTTCAGCTTGTCAAAACGACGATGGCAAGGGGCTTTATTGAAATCATTCACATAGTCGATGAAGACTGACATAAGTTACCTCAGCGTGTTGCCCACACCCGCTCAACCGCAGACTCGCGTCCCGATGGAAGGGTCATCTTTACAGTTGGATGCACTCAGGCACATTGCAGGACCTATCGCATGTAAAACAATGCAAGGTTTTTATACCTGAGGTTAGCGTTAACCAACATTCACTCTGACATACGCATTACATGCGAGGTAACCCATTAATATTACACTTACCAGTCTATCTCGCCCTCCACCGGGAATCCTTGCCAATAAATAAAACCCTAGTGTCTCTTCAAAATGCAGTTTTTTCCGAAGAAAGGTCTCCGTTAGGAATATAATGTCCGCATCTTTGAACGAATGTTATGATGCTAATTTTTATAACCTCAGACGCCTGGCAATTCCATAGTAGTAATTAGTGCCATGCAGTTCTCAGAGCGGTTGACGGCGTCATTGCAAGAGCCGGTAAACCTCGCCCGTCCCCCAGCCATCGCCGAAAAAGCATGCCAGTCGGCCAAAACGAGCTTTTGAGAACATTGCCATAATCATTGTCATTGACAGCAACCCAGAAGACTGAACCCATACTAGAAACTCTTAGTTACTAAACGGCATGCACTCCAACTTCCGGCTAGCAAACTACGCATATGCACAACACACAAAAAAAACCACATTATTAACAGCTGAGCATCAGAAAGTTCGTCTCGGCTTCGCCTGTAATACGATGTTATGGACTACTGAGTAGCACCGAGTGCTCTTATCTCGGATGAAAAAAAGTTTAACTTTGATAGACCAAATGGAAAACGAATTTTGTCAATACGACACTCGGGTGGCGGTTCGATGATGATCTGGGCCGCTGTTGCAAGATGAGAGAAGATATGGTGATGTAGAAGAACCACTAATTGAGACTGATATACTTGTACATAATTTGCCCAACCTGGGTGTTAATAATAATAACATTTTTTTTTGAAAACAGGGTTTTATTATTATTATTATGTACATGTATCACAACACTAATATATTAATTATATACCATCATTGTTATTGCTCGAGTGTCGCTGAACCACTCAACATCATCTTGGCGTTGCCTCTCTGGAGCTCCAATGACACCCTCTGTCGGAGGAACGCGGTTGATAATAATAATAATAATAATAGTGCCGACGACGACTACTAATGTCGGTTACCGAGTCAATTGCGCTTTTAGCGGCGCTAGTCTGGCTGCAGAACACCTTGAAAACGAGGACGGCAAGAAAGGCCCTAAGAAGCACGCAGTGAGCAGCGGCCCTTAGGATCGTGCAGGCCTACCGCACGAGCGCAGCCCTGGTACTGGGACTTCATAGTGAATGAAAAGAAAATGATGTGGGAAGGAGGGCCTACGTCCAACAAAGAAGCTAAGAGGGGAAAAAACGATAAGGTCGTAACAAGAAGAATGGAATGCCATCCGCGCAGGCTCATCAGGTTATTCACTTCGCTTGCTCATCCCGGACATAAAGAAGGGGATTGCCCGCCCGGCGGGAGAAATAAACTTTTCCTTACGCAGTGTCTTACTGGTCACGGTGATTTTCAAAGCTATCTCTTTCGTATAGGCAAAGCTCCCTCCGTAACCTGCCGGCACTGTGTGGACGACATCGACGATGACCCAGAGCACACTCCCTTAAAATGCAAGAGACTAGAGCAGGCAAGGACAACCGTCATAGCGCTGCTAAGATTGAGATGGGCCAGAGAAACAGAAAAACAAGGAGTCGGGATACCAGACCCGCCGAGAAGTAACATGAGGATGTTTGTGGAGTACGTATGCAGCACAGCATCGGCATGGAGGCTGGGCGAGGAAATGTCAAGACGTGTTAGATGACGTGGCTTGTAATCAAACGGGTTCGCAGGTGTTGGGACAAACACGTCAGGTCGGTGGGGAACCCGTGAGCGACCTCGGCCAAATGATCCGTTAGGCGCTCGCCACTTCTCCTAATGGCCCATAGTACTGTTCTATGGATATCTGGATATTAGAGAGTGAAACTTAAGGGGGTTGGTGTGTTTAGTTGGTAGGGGGTACTGGCGGACCAACATCCAACCGCCTGGGTCAAGTCCCACACTGCTCGAGAGGGAAATACCTCGTACTCGTAGTGTGCGTAAAAGCATTCACCCTCCTTTACAAAATAAATAATAATAATAATAATAATAATAATAATAATAATAATAATAATAATAATAATAATAATAATAATAATAATAATAATAATAATAATAATAATAATAATAATAATAATAATAATAATAATAATAACAGCCTATATATAGATGGCAGAGTACAGGAGCCAAAGCAGGCTCCCAAAATAACAATGATTATATTAGGAAATCATATACGTGTTCGGCCGCGTTTCGGCTATACAGAGGGGGGCCGTATACATGAACTAGGGCTGAACAGTCCAGACGCAGTCAGCTGTTGTAATGCGGGTGATTAAACTGCGTGGCTTTGTTGTAAATATTATTGATTAGTTAATTTATTTTATTTCACGGCGTCGCTCATCCATCGGGTGTGAGGTGCTTGTACTGTGCATCTAAAAACGAGTCCTGATTGCGCAGTGAAGTATAAAAAGATGTCGTACCCCCCACTCGTAGCTAAATGCTTGCGTCTTCATCACGTGTTATATACACCCGCGTCCTAATGTAAGACGTTCCGTGTAGAAGAATCGATCTAAACGTTGTTTTAGATTAAACTTCCACATCTTAACTTAAGTTCTCTCTCTCGAAATAAGCATGTGCCACGCTAGTTTCTGAGTCTGCTTGCGTTTAGGGTAACGTCGCCGGCAACGCCTCGTCGCAGAGACGTTGCCGTCTCATCTATCGTCCCCAGACCAGATAAATGCAGCTCGTAGAGATTACTCTGTGTCTGGATCTCTAACGTGTTCCCTGTACGTACCAATCATCGCTTAGACCCAAATTTCTGTCATCCAGTACACGATGCTTGTACTGCCTACGCTGTATCTAATCAGTTCACTGTGCACATCCTACCGTCAAACGAACAGTGCTTGAGAAATCTGACCAGGTGGGCTGCCACAGAGTGGCCTTTAACAGTTATAGCAACATTTGTCAAATATCTGTTGATTATATCGACTAACTTGGCGTTTATTGAGCGACTAAGCAACCTAAACGCAGACTCTATAGCTAGGGTCTGAGCAAGTGTATTAGTTAATTGACCTACCGTAACGGAAACATCCCTGTAGTCGGTCCACGTGCACAAGACGACCATCCGTTATCGAGACAGATGTGTGTTAGAAAACTTGGATATTTTGCCAAAATCGGAACTCTTAAGAAAATCAAGTCCATATGAATTGCGACAGAATCAGAACGCGACAGAATTATTTTTGTTGTAAGTGTCGCTAGCCCTTTAATGCTCTCAAAGATATGAGGTTCAGTAAGGCTCCCGTAATAGATTAGTACTATTTATGCGTAATAAAATAGATCATTCGTAAGATCAAGTGAACCTCCTAGCTTTGCTATATATTCTGAGATTTTATAGTTACAAAAGAGTACCTAGTTCTAGTTTAGTTTCTGTGCAGAATTGGTTTTAGACGGATATCTGATATCATAGTTGTGTCTTTATAGTAAACAGCCAAGAGTAATCGCTTGGTTATACAATGTGATACCCAGTTGACTAACGCAGTATGAGTGACCGCATTTAAACTCTAAGCTTTTGTAAAGACTGGTACCGGTATTTTCAGGTTTCAAAAAGATATTTCAAAATTCAACGTTGTCTTATTTTGCCTATTGTTTGACATGTGCACGCAATGCACACCAAAGTTCTCTCAGACAGTTTACAAGGCCGAGTTTGGTGGCGCGGTAGGTTCGCGTGCGGCTTGCGACCGGAGGAGACACATAGGTGCACGGGTTCGATCCCCGCCGTTGCAAATAAATATTTATGGAGCCGTCTTATGAAGCAATGTGAAAGCAATTTCGGGAACGTTAAATGTTGACTAAGAGTTAGGCCGAAAAAAAAAGTTTAAAATATTGCGGTCAATTGCACGGCTGCAGAAGAAGCAGAACCGAGTTCCTACACAGCAGATCTGAAGATTCAGGGTCGGATCGGATAGAGTGCGAAGTGTGAGGTCTCCCGAACTAAGTGAGACACTGCAAAAGTGATTTTTAACTGATCTGACTGTAATGCGTGCTTTGAACTCTACATTTTGATATGTTATTGCGAACTATTGCTGGAATTGTTCTCGAGAACCTCAGGTATCACTCTTATGCCGGAAAAATCTCTCCTGGGTTCCCTCAAGCACAGAGTATTCTGTTCTTCGCTAACGAGGAGATAGTCATCATAAACGCAAGGATCAGCACCTGGCAAAATAAAATTTGGCTTACCTTTGATGTCTTTGTTGTGGGACAATGCTGATTTCCAGCTAATGCGGCAGTCTTGAGTGTGGTATCTAGTGAAGGAGGCGTGATTAGGTGTCTTCAAAAAAGTCAAACAGTGACACAAGTTGTTTATTTTGCACGTTCTGTAAACTGAGGTGGAGCCGTGGATAAATTCTCTATCTAGTAGTTTGCGATACGTGTTTCATCAGCAGGGCGGCGCAACCGACCAAACCAGCCTTTAAGCGAAAGGATGCCTGGCGGAGCATACGGGCATGTCCCGGTGTAAGCGCTAGTATCCGCCTAGCAGTCCAGCTTTAAATTGAGCGAGAACCTAACAAAACTGAACGTGGCAAAGCAAACACGCTCACTGCATCCACTTAGCAGGCATTTGCAAATGTTCATAAACAGGATTTGCAATACGTCTGTGAGCGGTTTAGGTCTTAGCATTGGAGCGGCGAGTCAAGCAAACGGCGGTTACATCGAATAAATACGTGTTCGGAATGTCTCTACCAGGACGTGCAAAAGTATCGTAGTTAAAAATATTCATTTGGATATACAGCATTTGACCAAAGTGACATCAGCATTATTCTCGATGTCCTCTTAGACCCGGCAACCCATACTACCTACTTTTTAAATCTGCTTTCGGTGCAATTTATACAGCATTGCAACGTGCTGTAAAAAGCACCCCACAAGACACATACGTGACACATACGATGCGCTAATCCTGTTTGCTGATTGATTTTCTTTTACCGTTGATCCAAGGGCCACGATTCGGGCTT